>OZ024824.1:118933489-119393585 GCA_964016985.1 Anodontia alba
TAATTCATACACAAGTAGACAGCGTTTAAACCGTTAAGATCCCCTCCCTCCCACCCCCCACAAAAAAAAAAAAAAAAAAAAAATCTATACGCATCGTTGTTTAAGGAGACGATTCTCATGAAGTATGAAACCTTTTCTGGTTTCTACTATAATTGAACATATCATACATATTTTTTGCTATAGTATTATTGTGTCAGCAGTATTTTGAAAACTGATGCATAGTCGATATTGCTCGGAAAGGACCGATATTCAAATTAATGCGATATTTTCTGAACCGGAAATCTTGTTTCTGACTGGCTGTGGTAAAACAGGCATGCTTCCACACTGTATAATCAAACTGCTACCTGCACATCACTGAAGTCTGGTCAATGTAGTCGCACATCACTGATCTGTTCAGTATACATGTAATCGCACATCACTGAAGTCTGGTCAGTATAGTAGCCTTTTTCGCTGATTATTCTTTATGGGGAAATATGTATAAGGTCATGACCACAGAACGTGGCAATTAAGGCTTACCTTTTACTATGCTATGACCTTTTTTTTATGCATGTTCTTAATGTTGACTTATCAGCACTATATATGTGAATTCTCTGTTAATCTTAAACCTGATGTTCTTTTACATGTTTTAGCATAGTCTTATGTTTCATTTTTATACGCTCAGTTTTTATCCAGCTTTTTTTTTTCTTTTAACCCTTGTCCTGCTGAATAAATTAAGTGCCACTCCCACTTCTAATTTTCAGCCAATCAGATTACTTGATCTGGATTGTTTCTACAAATTCACATGATTAATAGCAGACAGTGCAGATCCAGATCAGTTGGCTTCTTCAGAAGCCAACTGATCTGGATCTACACTGTTTGCAAAGGAAGGGTATATCCGGGTTCAGCAGGACAAGGGTTAATGAAAATTATCGAATGGCAGTGGAGGTTCTCGCGCTTCCATTGCTGTGTTCGATGTACATCATATGTTGTTGTATATATGTATATTTTATGCATGTTTTATTGTTGCAGAGGACTGCAAGGTAGAATAGTTGTATTAGCTAATTGCGTTACCCTCTATAAACATTGTTTAAATAAATAAAAAAAATAAATAAATAAATAAAAAATCGAGATAATGCCTATTCTCCTTAGTTAGCGCAATATAAATTACGCCACTTCTCCAGAAGAGGGTGTCTTCTGGCATATACAGTCGACTCTCGTTATCTCGAATTCCAACGGACTCTCTCTCTGAAATACTTCGAAATATCCGTACCTCGACATATCAGAATTGCAGAATTGAGGAAAAAATAAATCGAACAACCACATTTTACAAATGTATATGTAATTGGACTCTTGAAATTCGAGATATATTGAAAATATTGTGGAAAAGATGAGAAATTGCTCCTTTCTTCTCTTTTCTACAATATTTTGTTACCTTTTGTTAGATTTTCATGTTAAGACAGGAACCAGATTTTTCACTTCGAGATAAGCGGTTGTTCGAAATAAGCGAGATCGAGATAACGAGAGTCAACAGTACATGTACGTACAGTAAAGAACCAGATCAGCAAGTAAGCTCATGTAGTCTGATAAGGAACTTTACAATATGTCGTTATTGTTTACTGTACACGATAATTCTGCAAGCGGACAGCGAACACCATTATTAGAGGTAATAATACCGACGACCATGATCAGACTGTTCATCTGCAAGGTCTGATCCGAGCATTCTTTGTATACTAATATTTTTCATAATTCATGTGCTATTGTTATATGAGCGAACGATACAGTTTCTGACCTAACTGTTTCTACAGACTTATCCCCATACATCAAATAAAATCTTACAGACGCTTTTCTCGTGGCGAGACTGCATTAATTGTCTGCTTTGTACAGACTAACCCGTTCCTCAACTGTCCACATGCATTTAACATCACTTTTTCAAAGTGAAACTGCATTGAATTTCATTAAATATATTTAACCCTTGGGGCCAATTTTCAGACGACTTTTTTTCTAACAAACTATCGTTTGGCAAGAAGTTAATATGTAAAGTTGAAAGACTGAATGTCAAACAGCGTAGATCCAGATGAGACGGCTCATGATGAGCCGTCTCATCTGGATCTGTGCTGTTTGCAAAACCTATTATTATTGCCTGTGGCTGTGAAAGAGTTAAGGGCACTGGAAACACTTGATGGATTTTCAACAATTGTATAGAAACGAGATAACAGTTGTGACTTCCCAATTGCTTTCTGTAAACCAACCCCCTTCTGAAAAGGCGTATACTCTTAAAGAAAAGAAAATACTTCGAGATATCCGTACCTCGACATATCAGAGTTGAGAGAGTGCGGAAAACAATAAATTGAACAACCACACTTAACAAATGAATGTGTAATTTGATTCCTTAGTTAAAAAAATATATATAAAATAATGTGGAACAGAGGAGAAATTGCTCCTTAGGGTAATTTCTCCTCTTTTCCACATTATTTTGTTACCTGTTGTCATAGTTTCATGTTAAAACAGGGACCAGATTTTCACTTCGAGATAAGCGGTAATTCGAAATAAGCGAGTTCGAGATAACGAGGTTCGACTGTAATATGATCGAGCTAGCGCACGACAAAACCTACAATAAGACCTATGTGACCAGCAAAGACTCAGATCAGCCTGTACATCCACCCAGTATGGCAAGGGTTCTCGTTTATCGTTCGTGGGATAGCCTGAATGCTCTAGAAAGCAGACACGATCAGCAAACACTGATCAGACTGCGCTGATGCGGAGGCTGATTTTGAGTCTTCGTTAGTCGCACAGTCATATTGTAGGTTTGTCGTGCGCTGGCTGATATGTTGATTTTGTGAATAATTGACCAATTGCGATTGGCATGTTAGTGCTGTTTGGACAATGTTCTCGCATTACATCACGAAAACATGCCTATATAATTTGACCCCCTTAAACCCCACTTTTATATAGTAAAATTGGGGTTTGCAGGATTATAAATTATTTTTCTTATTTCTGGTGGGTATGCGTTGGAACCGCCTCGCCGAGGCGGTTTTAACGAGTACCCACAGTCTATGTTTTGAGCCTATTGAAAAACATAGATTGTCGTTACGCGTTAGAACCGCATCGTACTCGGTGAGTAACCACAGTACTAATACTAGACAGAGCCACTGTTTTGCCAGTGAAAGTAAATGACTTTGAATAAGTTATTGCTGTCTGGACAATTTTTGCCATTCACGTAATTCACATTTGTAGTCTGTAAATGATCATAAATAAAATCTCATCGCTCTTATGGCTTCCTTTAACATTTTACCGCGCACTGGGCTGATTCTGCAGACGACACATTGATGTAATATTTGTCTCATTACGAAAACACGCCTATTCAAATATATTGAAAATTTCACCTCTATAAACTTAAAAATTTTTCAGATAAAAATTCCGATATTTTTCATATTACTGTTCAAAAAATAGATTGTGGATACTCGTTAGAACCACCTCACCGAGGCGGTTCTAACGAGTACCCACAATCTATGTTTTGAGCAGGAAATATGAAAAATAATGTATACCCCTGCAAACCCCAGTTTTACTATATAAGTGGGGTTTAAGGGGGTCAAAATTATATAGGTATGTTTTCGTGATGTTAATTTTCCCATAAAACAGGCTTTGGCATTTCATGTAAATTGTCTCCTTAGGAAAACAAATTCATGAAATGCCATGCTTTTTTTTTTCTGTGCAATGAAAGAAAGATATTCCAAAATGTCTGCTGTCATTTTACCCAGTATGTTAAGCTTTAAGTTTGACATAGTATCTAGTATATACAGTGGGCATATATACCTCATCCATGACGTCACAACACCTTCCTTAACTTCTAAAAATAACGAGTCCTGCTCGAGGGAACGGCGAGAACGGAACTGCAATTTCTAATTTGTCTTCGAAAGCCTCTGGTTCTAATTGGCTGATTACTGAGACCATTTCTTTCTACAAGCTCGTTTCAGATTATTTTAATGCAATTTATTTCATTCTTCCTCACCAAAGATCAAAATCATTAATGACGTGCAACACGCGCAAAACAACCCTTATATGACATACATGTTTGCGAATAGCGAAGGTCCAGATCAGCCTGCGCATCCCGGCAATGCCAGTCCAGGGCATTTTTGTCGATATATTCTGCTGTGTTCATCACGAAAACATGTCTATATAATTTTGATCCCCTTAAACCCCACTTTTATAAAATAAAACGTGGGGTTTACAGGGTATACATTTTTTTTGTTATTTCTGCTCATAAATATAGATTGTGCCTCGCCGAGGCGGTTCTAACGAGTACTCACAATCTATGTTTTGTGCAGAAATATGAAAAATATCAGAGTTTTTTTTATCTGAAAATTTTCAGTTTTTGGAAGTGAAATTTTCAATATGTTTTATATTGTAAAACTGGGGTTTACAGGGGTATACATTATTTTTTTCTTATTTCTGCTCAAAAACTTAGATTGTGGGTACTCGTTAGAACCGCCTCGCCAAGGCGGTTCTAACGAGTGTCCACAATCAATGTTTTAGCAGAAATATGAAAAAAAAAAAAAAAATATCAGAGTTTTTATCTGAAAGTTATTTTTTTTGAGGTGAAATTCTATATATTGGAATAGGCGTGTTTTCGTAATGTCCATGATTCTGAATGCCCTAACGCGACTATGGCTTGTTGGTCTGGCCTGGAAATGTTCGCGTGGGGCCTACTTCAGCGGGCTGGGTAAGTTTGGAAGAATTTCTGCTTGCTTCTGTTTCAAGGAAAACAGTTTTTGTGACTTCTTATTTGCTTTCCTGAACACCACATCCCTTCTGAAACGGTGTCTATTATATAATGACAAAATATTTTCCCCTTAGTAGCGGTTCTTTCTATTTAGAGCAAATCCCTTCACATAAGGAGACAAATCAATTTTGATAAAATTGACCCCCCCACCCCTGAATGTATGTCGATTTTCCTTTAGTGCGTTTTCAGTACTAGGGTGCGTATCATTGGAACCACGATAAATATTTGACCGAACATGCGCAAAATCGTTCTGCGCATGCGCAAAGTATCATTCGGGCCTTTGCTCTCCATTCATACATTCTGTAGTATCCAATGATTTTGTTGGCGAACAATAAAGTCCCTGATCAGACTGCGCCGATGCGCAGGCTGATCTGGGCTTTCGCTGTGCGCATATGCCCGAAGACACGCTTTCTAAACTAACAAAGCTGCCCATTTGTTAGTTTAGAAGAGAAAGGAGGAAATTATAGATGCCTTTTCGTGACATTGTCAAACTACCGTCGATTTGTTGGTTAAATCTTCCTAATAACGGACTCATTACTTTCTGTATTTTCTGCTCCGCTCCGTACAACGACTAATGAATGTAAAGACGAGAATAAGCAAACAGGACGTCGCAATTGAATTAATGAAATGATTCAGCTCTGTAAGTATCAAAGTACTGGACGTCACCACATGATGTGCAACGTGGGAAAAGGGCTCATATCATATGCGAACAGCAAAGACCCACAATAGCATGCTCGTCCGTGTAGTCTCATCTGGAAATTCTCTGTACGTCGACATATATAACATTATCCATTTATTTCTGTATTGTCCATGAAATACATAAGGGCCTTTTTCCTGCTTTGTGTATAATATTGAGGTGCTTGCGCTCTGTGGTGGTTTCTGACATAAACGGGCAGTGTAAGCCAGATCAGCCTGCTCATCTGAATAGCAAGGACCTAGACCACCTTCAGCCTCAGCGGGACGATTCTCATGAGATTTCAAAACTTGTTTCCATTAAGAAATACAACTAATAAGGCTCATTTGATCCAAACATGTCTTCGAGCATATACGTAGTGCGCATGTCTGCGCATGTCTTCATGACTACACGTGAACTTCTTCATAATATTTCGCCTATACGTTTACCCCTTTTTTACTGTATACAGTGACAAATGGGGGAGTTGTTTCAATTCTAATGAAAACCCAGAAATAAATTAGAACTTGGTTGTGTTGTTTCACACACTAACTAAAAAGTGGCGGAATCTAACTGACAGCTACAATTAAGGCGGAGTTTCTCCCTAAAAGTCCAAGTTCATGATGTCGAATTTTAAAAAGGTGTGATATGAACGATTTTTTGGTCCACCGTCGATCAACCAAATATGTTAACTATGTAATACCATTATTTTGGCAGTTCAAATATCACAAAATGGCTAGGATTTACCTACCCTAAAATCAACATATTCTTAACCTCATATGTTCAAGAAGCTAAAAATACAGGGATCCGTTATCTTTACTTCTTCGGTTTGCCATAGAAACATACACAATATATGTAAGTTTTAAATATCTTCTTGTTTTTCTTCTTTCCGTGATTGCACATCATTTAAACATAAATAAATGCATCTTTACTTCCGGCCAAAAACTGAACAAAAAAATGAGGGTGCTTCAGTAGTTTAAAAATAAAAGTATGTTCCACACCTTAAGCTAGCATCCCGCTTGCATTTAGTGTGTGATTGGACCACTGAAGTCAACAGTATAAAGAACTTGTTGATTCAAGGGGTGGTAGATGCCCTTAGAGAGGCTGCGAAATTGAAAGCTTAAACCTTAACCTGCTGACTATCAATACACGCACATACCATTCTTAAAATATTCATTGCGTTAATTCTGAAAGGAATGATTAAAAGTAATATTTTCTGTGAAAAAATGTATAAAACACATGAGCCACAACGTGAGAAAACGTACCTTCTGACAAACGCGCTCAACGAAATCTCAAATCAGCCTGCGCCTCCTGCGCAGTCTGATCAGATTCTTCGTCGTCCGAATGAAGAAACTTTGTATCCTAGACTATCCAAAATGCACCCAGTAAAGAATCTAATCAGACATACCCTCATCAGACTGGCCGAGTGCATATTACCAAAGGAAAGTTTTTTTTTCACATCAGAACATTTATTTCTGGAATGAAAATTTCATTAGATAGGATCATTTTGATGAGGACATTTTGATCCAGCTTTAATTTACCATTGTGCAATATTGCTGTAGTGGAAATATAAGTACGTGTATTTTATTATAGAGATCTTTTGAGCTAGATTCTTTAAAATATACAGTCGAACTTCAATGGCTCGAACACCTTTGGGACCATAGAAACTTGTTCGAGACATGGGTAGTTCGAGCCACTGAAGATTAGGAAGCAAATAGCGATAATTTAGGGATTTTTTTTTATTTCCTTCACAATAATTGTATGTTGAGTGTACTCATTAGAATCGCCTCGATGAGGCGATTCTAATGAGTACACACAACATACAATTTCATGATAAAATAAGAAAAATTCCCTAAATATTTGTTTTCTTGAGCTAGCGGATGAATTTCGTAGGGACTCAAAAATGAGTTCATTAGCCATGGTAAGCGAGCCATCGGTGTTCGAGCTATTGAGGTTCGACTGTATTACAGAATATGTATAAGATACCGTAATAGTCTCATACACGTAGTCTCATATTCTTTTGTACAGAAACTTATACATTGGTAAATTCACAGTTTGAAATTATATACCCCAGGATGAGTCTGAATTGTACTATACCTGCCTTCCCAAAAGCTGATTAGCCCGTTCCAAAGAGAATTACCACCCAGAATTGAAAGCAAAACAAAATAAATTATATTCTGTCAATAAATATCGTTTGAATGAAATTGAATCTTCAAGTGTAATAACAAGGAGCCGTACTTCAGTATGACTGACATGAATTCCTACAACGACACTAATTGAACCGCAAAGTCAGGAAACGTACATTTGGACATGTGCGCCCAGCAAAAATTCAGATCACCCTGCGCATTCGCGTATTCTGATCAGAATCTTTACTTGGCGGATTTTGCATAGCCATAGACGCAAAGTTTCTTCATGCGGACAACGAAGACTCTGATAAGACTGCGCGGGTGCGTAGACTGATTTGAGTCTTCGTTGGTCGCACTTAGCAGAGGGTATGTTTTCTCACGTTGTGGTTCAGTTGTGAATTATTCTAGTAATGTTACGCTGTCATTATTCACATTGTGTTTAGATATTGCATGTTCCTCCAACACATAAAAGCAAACAGCTCCTTTGCTTCCACCACATATGTTTTCATAGAGAAAAAAGAACATATTAATCTGAATAGCTCTCTTATCTCTCTCTGATTTGCATTACGAAAACATGCCTATTCAAATATACTGAAAATTTTACCACCAAACATGAAAATTTTCAGAAAAAAAAAATTCAGATATTTTTCATATTTCTGCTGAAATACATAGATTGTTGGTACTCTTTAGAATCGCCGAGGCGGTTCTAACGTGTACCCACAATCTGTGTTTTAAGCAGAAATAAGAAAAATAATGTATACCCCTGTAAACCCTAGTTTTACTGTATAAAAATGGAGTTTAAGTGGGTCAAAATTATATAGGCGGGGTTTCGTGATGGGGTCTATATGTATACTATTTCCAAACATTTCAAACACCTAACCAGGTACTTTTAATAGACTTGTTCAAAGTTTAGGACAATTATGGTAAGGAATTAAGTTGCTTGAACTTTTAGGATAAATGCGGTAAGATTTAACCTTCATCACTCTATATATTGGCAAACCCAGCAGATGACATACTAATGATTTTTTTTTCGCATTTTTTCCAGAAAACAGGCTTTGACATTTCATCCAAATTGTCTCCTGCTAATTTGCATGAAATGACAAAGCACCCGTTTTCAAGGAGAAATAAGAAATGAAAAAATTGGATGCTGAAAATTTAACCCAGCATGCTAAGCGTTACGAATACAAATGATTAGCGTAATTACTATATTTCTGGGATGGAGACACAAGGATATAAACTATGCGAGATAAAGCTCCATCGAACAGACATAATGGAACAATAAAACATGAAAATGAACAAAAATCCGATTATGTCAGACATTACATTATGCACAAATGTCATCATCGCTCAGATAGTCTTCCATAAAATACAATTTATAGTTAAACAGCCGTGTCATTCAAAACGAATCGTACAACGCATGCGTCAGACAGCGTAGACGAACAATTTGGTCAGAATCTTCGATACGGGACATCGGGGAGAGTGGAAAGCTTCCGTGCAGACCCATCTGGCCATTCGCTTAAATTCGTATACGCGTTTAGCCTTAAAACTGTAGGCACAACAGTAGAAGGCGACATCCTGGGTCCAGTTGTTCAAAGCATCGCTAGCTTAACGAGCTCGTTAGTGGTCAAAATGTTAACTGTTCTAGTAAGTACAATATCCAATTCACGGGTATATTTGCTAAAAAATGTGAGTAGCTTTTGCAAATGCAAAAGTTACTCACATTTTTTCAGCAAAAGTATTAGCATATAACGTTTTGCCATATTTAATGATCAAAGTTTTAACGATACGTTAACTAACGACATCGTTAGTTTTGAACAACTGGGCCCTGAAATATGTATTTTTTTTTACTATTACAGTGAACCATCATTACAACGCCTGTATGTAATTACTTTCGGACATGGCTGCCAAGCGACGACTGAAATCGGCCTGCGCACCCTCGCTGTCCGATCAAAGTCGTCGAATGACTTGTTTAGAAACCTATGATTCTTGGCTACCCATAGAGTGCCGAACGACGACTGATTAGACTGCGCGAATTGCATCACGAAAACATGCCTATATAATATTGACCCCCTTAAACCCCACTTTCATATAGTAAAACTGGGATTTATAGGGGTATACATTATTTTTCTTATTTCTGCTCAAAACATAGATTGTGGGTACTAGTTAGAACCGCCTCGCTGAGGCGGTTCTAACGAGTACCCACAATCTATGTTTTGAGCAGAAATAAGAAAAATATCAGAGTTTTTTAACTGAAAATTTTCAGTTTTTGGAGGTGAAATTTTCTATATATTTGAATAGGCATGTTTTCGTAATGTGGAAGGCTGATCTGAATCTGCTGGGCGCTCATATGCACAGGTACGTTTTCTCATGATACCACTCATTTGATTATACTAAAGGAAGAAGGATTGTTGTTTGGTTGTGACATCCAAATAAATTGTGCTCTATATTAAATTAACCTTTAACCTGCTGAATATAAATCTCAGGAAGCAGCGATATAGAATATTGTTTTTAGGGGGGGATTGAGGGAGGAATTTCACAGAAAAATGTTGATATGTTTCTTATTTCTCCAAGGAAACATATATTGCGGGTGTTCGTTAGAAGCGCCTGGGTGACCCGCTTCTAATAAATACATGTACCAACATCATATCATCATATCCTAGCTGGCACTCTTTATAAATCTATAGCGGGCCGTTATCAGCTACCCTGACGGGCTGATAATGGCCCACTATAGATTTATGTAAAATGCTTATTGGGATGTTTTCGTTGAGATATATATATATATATATATATATATATATATATATATATATATATATATATATATATATATATATATATATATATATATATATATATATATATATATATATTCCTGATACCCCTCTTATCTGGATTTATGAATAAGTCTTTACATCTCATTCAAAGTGTCTATTTCACTGACAGTTTGAATTCCATTACGAAAACAAGCCTATTCAAATATACTGAAAATTTTTCCACCAAAAAAAAAATGAAAATTTTCAGATAAAAATTCTGATAGTTTTCTTATTTCTGCTCAAAAATACAGATTGTGGGTACTCGTTAGAACCGCCTCGCCGAGGCGGTTCTAACAAGTACCCATAATCTATGTTTTGAGCAGAAATAAGAAAAATAATATATACCCCTGTAAACCCCACTTTTACAATGTACTATATAAAAGTGGGGTTTAAGGGGGTCAACATTATACAGGTATGTTTTCGTGATGAATGCAAAGCCTCTTTTATATGAAAAATAAAAAGAGTATCAGTCATCCGCTGATTTCGCCTACAGAATGCTAGCAGGTCGAAGGACAAGCAACGGTCTGTTTAGCCTTTGTAATTATTCATTTAGGCTGGGATGGGGATACAAGGAAGAAATACTGAAACAAATGTCATATATGCCTGCAAATTTAGCGTTATTTACGGGCGCATTGTTTGAGCAGTTGCCCAAATTAAATACACTATTATTCGCAATAAAGATAAAAATTTAGGTATTCCATACCTTTGCGGCCGTAGGGAACCCCACCGTATCCTAGACAACAACATATGGAACGTGGAGTCTAATTCTCTGCTTTCGCTGCCTTGCCCCGAATACACATGTTTACAGCTGAGTGAGAGAGAGACAGTTATTCATTTGACGGCCTGAGCAAGCTCGAACCCGGAACCTTCAACATCGCAATCAAACGATTAAACCTCTCAGTCATGGCGCCTCTCGGCGGCACAGTGGAAATATAATTGCCTTATTTCTTATTGTATACAATATTTACCGTAAAAATTCGGACACACCGACTTCTTAACATACTTGTTCTAAAATTTGAACAAGTGCAATTTACTACCCGATGAGTCTAAAATTGCCGGATGAGTGGCAAACAGTGTAGACCCGCGTTCTGCGGCGTCTCATCTGGGTGTACACTGTTTGCTCAGGTATTTCTGTCTGAAAACATACGGTAAATACGGTATCTTACTGTCTTGGTTACCCTTAAGGGAATCGAGAATGCCCGTTGATACGGTTTAGGTGAATGGACGCACAGAGATTCTATCAAAAATGTTTTGGCAGCCTTCTGTAAAGGGATCTGCAATAAAAGTATTCAAGTACTAACACTTCTATCCCACCCCAATTTTTAGAAGATCATATTTGAGAAAGAACCTTGTCTTCTGGAATGTAAATAAGAAGTCACAATGTTAGTCCACTTGTACAAATGGTTGAAAACTGTCACGCTTCTCTAATCCCCATTAAGTCAGTTTATGGTGTTGTACTAAAAATAACGGTCAGACTTTATCGTTTCACAACTGGTCTCTTGACAACAAATAAAAAAGATCTCGAGTAGACTGTGGCATACTCAATCTGGTCCAGGTGCGTTTCTTTGAAGAGTCTCGAAAACAGATTTTCACCGTTCAACTTAATATGCTCTAAGCAGTAATAAGCAAGGCCTACAAACGGTAAGGATACAATTGTGTTACGAAAACACGCCTACTCAAATAACTTGAAAAGTTTACAAACAAAAAAGGAAATTTTTCAGATAAAAAATTCTGATATTTTTCATATTTTTTCTCAAAACATAGATTGTGGGTACTCATTAGAACCGCATAGGCGAGGCGGTTCTAATGGGCAACCACAATCTATGTTTTTAGCAAAATAAGAAAAAGAATGTATACCCCATTTAAACCCTAGTTTTACTATTTAAAAGTGGGATTTAATTATTATTATTATTATTATCAAAAAACGATGAATTCATTGAGTCAAATATTTGTACGGAACAATTTTACTGTAGAGAAAGATAAATGAGCCAACGCACGGCAAAACCTACAATAATAAGAGTGTAACCAGGACAGACTAAGATCAGCTTGTACATCTACCGAGTATAGCAAGGGTTCCCTCTTTGGATAGCCTGGAGGCTGTAGAAGGCATTTTCGATCACATAAGACTCTGATCAGACAGCGCGGATGCACAGGCTGATCTGAGTCTTCGCTGGGCGTACATGCCATTTGGTAAGTTTTCTCGTGCGCTGGCTGAAATTCTAAATGACAAGATCTAAATAGCAAATTGGCAGGAGTTCGACAGTAGCACGAAATGGCATCTATTTTTGCCATCTTTTACATCGGATTAATGTTTGACTTTGATCCTTTCCAGGGGAAAGTCTGAAACACGACTGAATAATGCGAAAGTGTACCTTCTGGACATATATGACGGTGACGGCCAACGTCATACTGTGCATCTGATCACGCATCACGAAAACATGCCTATATAATTTTGACCCCCTTAAACCCTACTTTTATATAGTAAAACTGGGGTTTACAGGGGTATACATTATTTTTCTTATTTCTGCTCAAAAACATAGATTGTGGGTACTCGTTAGAACCGGCTCGCCGAGGCGGTTCTAACAAGTACCCACAATCTATGTTTTGAGCGGAAATATGAAAAATATCAATTTTTTTAATCTGAAAATTTTCAGTTTTTGGAGGTGAAATTTTCTATATATTTGAATAGGCGTGTTTTCGTAATGGGCTTTCGTTGTTCGCTTATATAATTATCGGATACTGCTGAACGTATCAAATCGCAAAACAACAACTACAAAAAAAAAACCTTATGAGACTGGGTGGATACGCAGGCTGGCCTGGATCTCAGTTTTTGCAGCCCGTAGAAATATTTTCGCAAGACTCTGTTCGGTTGATCAGTAACATAGGAAAAAAGAACTATATCAAGAATACCAGTCGCGTACCCTAGCGATGCTCCTTTGTAAACTGCATGACTGCTAAAATTCACGGGGCACCAGGCTTGGTCCTTACGGATATGGTTCCGTTTTAAATACAAATGTACATGTAGTTCCAAATTTTGCCTGCTTAGATGCCAGAATCGGCCAAAATGCATAATTCAGGCAATGGCAATTCTGCAGTAAACGGATAGCAAAATTGTAGATCTTGGGTGGTTGTTTTGAATATGAAAGGAGAAAACCACCTGGGTACAAATTACCCTTACACCGTCCCTGACCTGCTACAAGATCTGTGTCGGTCTGCGAAGAGACGAGAGCTGATTACATGACACATGACCTAGCATTTCATTCTTGTTTGGAAACGCTTAGATAGACTGCTGGCAAATACCAACAATTGACCATTTGAACTCAAAACAAAATCTTGTTTTTTTAGAACATTTGCAAAATGTATAAATTATATCCAGAAAATCAATGGTAGCCTGTAGCTTTTACGGGTCCGTTCAGTTGGAAACGAGATATTTCAAGTCGTTTACGCTCAGTATACTAGGTAAAATGTCAGACAACGATATTTTGAAATAGATTAGTTAATTTTCCAGACAATATATTTTGACATTGCATGCGAATCGTCTCTTTAGGTTAGGAGACAATTTGCATGCAACGTCACAATCTCTTTTCTGGAACAAAAATATAGATCGAACTTCGGTGAAGTTGATGTTGCACCTTTAATACAGGAATTTCATCGAAAGCATATTCTGATATGATACCCTTTCATGAAAGCTGAGGTCAGAAAATGACAAAGATAAAATGGGAAAAGTTACAAAAATAAATTTTAAAAATTATACCCAAACCATATGCACATATGCAGACTCTGAAGAAAACCTGTGCAAGGTTTCAAAAAGACAGATATAAAATAGTATGAGGAATTGCAATCAGAAGGTACCCACTATCTATAGATCAGAAAATGACAAAATTCTCAAAGTTAAAAAAAGGTGACAAAGATTAAAGCAAGGATAATATCAAAACCACATGTGCATCGTAGACTATTGAAAAAAGATGTGCAAAGTTTCATAAAGATTGGAATAAAATTGTATGAGGAGTTGTGCTCACGAGGTACCCACTGTCTATATATTGAGGGTGAAAAAAAATTAAGTCACAATGTGGAAAAAAGTAAAAAAAAATGATCTAACACATTATATCCAAATCACATGTTCACTCTCGTACCATGAAGAAAACACATTCAAAGTTTCATAACGACCGGTACAAAACTGTAAGAGGAGTTGCGCTCACAAGAGCTACCCACTGTCTATGTATTGAGGTGAAAAATGATTAAGTTCACACAGTGGAAAAGGTGACAAAAAAGATCTAACAATTATATCCAAACCACATGCACATCCTCATACCATGAAGAAAACGCATGCAAAGTTTCAAAACGATCGGTACAAAACTGTAAGAGGAGTTGCGCTCACAAAAGGTTCCCACTATCTACACTGAGGGTGAAAAATGACTAAGTCCACAATGTGGAGAAAGTGACAAAAATGATCTAACAAGTATTTCAAACCACATGCACATCCTCATACCATGAAAAAAACGCATGCAAAGTTTCAAAGCGTTCGATACAAAACTGTAAGGGAATGCGCTCACAAGACAACCAGGGTAAATGTTGACGGATGGACGAACGGACGAGCGGACGGACGGCACGCCTAAGTCGCCCATGCTAAAGCAGGTGCGACAAAAACATTAGAACAATATTGTCAGTTTGTCGTCTGCTGAGTTAGCTCAGAGAGTAGTAAAGGTTGATGGCGTAGGGTCTATTTTCCCGTTAGTTGCCATCAATTTATTTAAGTTGGGATAATATGATTGATTTAGTGGAAAGAAACGCACTTGGTACAATCAGCTAATGAAAAGCGGTGAAAATGAGGATGAATCGTAAATTATGTCTCCGTTGAATTGTCTTACATCTCGTTCATGTTTGCATTGGTGCTCTCTTATTTTTTATAAATCCGAGGAAATAGTGTTCGATTTCCAGCTCTGTTACTGTAATAAATAGACTAACGGGACTGGATAGACCTAGTAGATTTTCGGACCTTTGTACAAGGGAGACAATTTGTATGACATCTTGTTTGCTTTCCTGTACACCAAGTCCCTGCCGAAAAGGGATTTACTCTAAAAGGAAAGAATTTGCTCCCAATAGGAGCAAATTCTTTCCTTCTAGAGAAGACCCCTTTTCAGAAGGGAGATAAACACAAATTGACATAATTATCTCCCTTAGAGGTGGATCAGTTTCCCTTATATCGTGTTAGTTTGGTGTCAAAATATGGTAAAAGAAAAACGAGCAGTCTAGAACATGGCGTCTTTCCTTTTAGAGAAGGGAGCAAAACATGTTTTCAAAGTTTTCTCCATTGAATGTGTTTCAATTTCCTGTAGCTCAGGAATAATTGTTTAAGATAATACTCAATATTTGATGAACTACGCAATAGGAAAAGCAGTGTTGGGATGCGTGGAAAGCGAATTGCCTGAACAGTAAGCGTTATTGTGCAGCCTTATCAAGACCTTCGTTTCAGTCTCTTGAACCGTTGAATACTAAGTTATACAGTCGACTCTCGTTATCTCGACTTCGCTTATCTCAAATAACCGCTTAACTCGAAGCGTAAAACTGGCCCCTGTTTTAACATAAAAACCTAACAACAGGTAACAAAATATTGTGGAAAAGAGGAGCAATTTCCTCTCTTGTCCCCAATATTTTCAATATATCTCTAATTTCAGGAATCAAATCACATATTCTTGCATGAAATGTGGTTGTTCAATTCTTTTTCTTCAATTCTTCAAACCTGATACCTCGATGTACAGATATTTCGAAGATTTTAAGAGAGTCCCTTAGACTTCGAGATAACAAAGTCGACTGTATATTGAACACAGCTATCGCCGTGACCGTACTGCACGGCGATAGCTGTGTTCAATATACAGTCGACTTTGTGTCATTGTAAAATCTATGCATCGATTACAGATTTTCTCTTAAATCCGGGGCGGAAATGAGAAACCATAGTTTTAGTTGGCGTTTTTTGTTTGCCTTTCAGACATACAACAGAATGGCAAAGGAAAAGGCAGCTGAAGAATGATGTATGGGTTTTCAGTCTGAGGGAAATCTACTGAGACTACAAATATACCGAGACAATACTTTAACACTGAGTAAATAATGGACCGAATAAAAACAATACGCGCGAAAAGGGCTTTACGCCTTACGCGAATATTGGAACCTATTTCAGCTTGTCTGATATCACAGCGTTTGTAGAATCACTGCATACTGCAGAATATATTGATTAACCCGTTGTAGACTGAATAGACTCTCCCACACTATATATTGGAAGAGTCCAATTTTAATTTTAGGTACGCCTAGCTAGGAGATTTACATATTCCTAGAAAAAGGACTAAACTGTTTGCGTTCTGCGGCGTCTGATCTGGGTCTGCACTGTTTGCTTATTACGCTCTTTCGGGTCTTCCGACTACAATGGGTTAATAGAGAAGACTACGTTGAATATGTGCTCGGTTTTCTGTGCGCACATGTTAAAAGGTATATATTGTTGTAGTAAGATTAAAGTTTATCGTTAATCAGCTATAGCTATAAACAAATCCTGTCATGCAGCTCCTTAAAATTGAGGCGGTTTCAACAGAAAAGGGATAGTTGCCTTAAAGAAAAAGAAACATGTTAGAACGCGCGGAAAGAAAGAACAGCATCGAAAATGAAAACTAAAGTTACTCAACTGCCTGTGTGAAAATATTTCAGCAAACACACAACGTCTTCATCACGAAAACATGCCTATATAATTTTGACCCCCTTAAACCCCACTTTTATATAGAAAAACTGGGGTTTACAGGGGTATACATTATTTTTCTTATATCTGCTAAAAACATAGATTGTGGGTACTCGTTAGAACCGCCTCGTCGAGGCGGTTCTAACAAGTACCCACAGCCGAGGCGGTTCTAACGAGTACCCACAATATATGTTTTGAGCAGAAATGTGAAAAATATTAGGATTTTTTTATCTGAAAATTATCGTTTTTTTATCGTAAAATTTTCAGTATATTTGAATAGGCGTGTTTTCGTAATGTTAATAACGTTGTTTCGACGTCGCTGCGACGATTTGACGTCACAGTGACGTTATTACTACGTTTTGTATTTGCTGGAATTAGAGAAAAAGGCTGGTTTCATAAGCTGTTACATCTAGGGACAACATACAATCAGCAACATTGTCCAACTAATACATGTAGAAGCGCAATTACCAGGGAACGCCCACAAGCACAGGGCATGAAACTGTAAAAAAGAAGGCGAGACATTAAGCACAAATTATCATGTCAGCTTTTTAATAGTTTCTGAGCCTAACACTGCACAAGTGGTTAGAGAGGCTTTGAAGTTGAAAATCTAAAGTTTAACCTGATGTCTATATAACAAAAAAAAAAAAAAAAAAATGCTTCCCGTGGGAGCAAATTGTTTCCTTTAAGAAAAAAAAAAAAAAAAAACATTTCCAGGAAGTTTTCTCTTCTTGTGAAAAATCGCAGAAATTCTAACAAGTGCACCTAGTACCCATAATTGGAATGTATTCACCTAAATAAATTGGACCGTATTTACCCTAAGTATTCGGGCACATCAATTCCTTGCCACACTTGTTCTAAAATTTGAACACGTACAATTTACTACCCGATGTTGTGTCAAAAAAATTGCTGGATGAGTGGTAAACAGTGTAGACCCGAGGATACGCCGCGTTCTCATCACAATCTACATGTTTTGCTCAGACCTGCCTGTCCAAATGCTTTTTTTTTCTTTTGTGTGTCTATTGTTGAAATAGTTCCTTTGTATTACGTTCTCTTAAGATGATCGTTAAGTTAGCATCTGGTTCACGGTTCATTATTCACGGTTCAGGATTCAGCGTATGGTTCAGTATTCAGGATATTATTCAAAATACGAGCTGCAGCGTCTGGTTCAGGATTCAGCGTATTATTCAAAATACGAGCTGCAGCGTCTGGTTCAGGATTCAGCGTATTATTCAAAATGCGAGCTGCAGCGTCTGGTTCAGGATTCAGCGTATTATTCAAAATACGACCTGCAGCGTCTGGTTCATTATTCGAGGTATTTTTCAAAACACGACCTGCAGCGTCTGGTTCATTATTGAGGGTATTTTTCAAAATACGAGCTGCAGCGTCTGGTTCAGGATTCAGCGTATTATTCAAAATACGACCTGCAGCGTCTGGTTCAGGATTCAGCGTATTATTCAAAATACGACCTGCAGCGTCTGGTTCATTATTCATGGTATTTTTCAAAACACGAGCTGCAGCGTCTGGTTCAGGATTCAGCGTATTATTCAAAATACGACCTGCAGCGTCTGGTTCAGGATTCAGCGTATTATTCAAAATACGAGCTGCAGCGTCTGGTTCAGGATTCAGCGTATTATTCAAAATGCGAGCTGCAGCGTCTGTTTCATTATTGAGGGTATTTTTCAAAATACGAGCTGCAGCGTCTGGTTCAGGATTCAGCGTATTATTCAAAATACGAGCTGCAGCGTCTGGTTCATTATTCAGGGTATTTTTCAAAACACGACCTGCAGCGTCTGGTTCAGGATTCAGCGTATTATTCAAAATACGACCTGCAGCGTCTGGTTCAGGATTCAGCGTATTATTCAAAATACGACGTGCAG
Organism: Anodontia alba; assembly: GCA_964016985.1. NCBI lineage: Eukaryota > Metazoa > Mollusca > Bivalvia > Lucinida > Lucinidae > Anodontia > Anodontia alba. The sequence goes on from OZ024824.1 coordinate 118,952,456, forward strand.
CGTCTGATTCAGGATTCAGCGTATTATTCAAAATGCGAGCTGCAGCGTCTGTTTCATTATTAAGGGTATTTTTCAAAATAGGAGCTGCAGCGTCTGGTTCAGTATTCAGCGTATTATTCAAAATACGAGCTGCAGCGTCTGGTTAATTATTCAGGGTATTTTTCAAAACACGACCTGCAGCGTCTGGTTCAGGATTCAGCGTATTATTCAAAATACGACCTGCAGCGTCTGGTTCAGGATTCAGCGTATTATTCAAAATGCGAGCTGCAGCGTCTGGTTCAGGATTCAGCGTATTATTCAAAATACGACCTGCAGCGTCTGGTTCATTATTCAGGGTATTTTTCAAAACACGACCTGCAGCGTCTGGTTCAGGATTCAGCGTATTATTCAAAATGCGAGCTGCAGCGTCTGGTTCAGGATTCAGCGTATTATTCAAAATAAGAGCTGCAGCGTCTGGTTCAGGATTCAGCGTATTATTCAAAATACGAGCTGCAGCGTCTGGTTCAGGATTCAGCGTATTATTCAAAATACGAGCTGCAGCGTCTGGTTCAGGATTCACGGTATTATTCAAAATGCGAGCTGCAGCGTCTGTGTCATTATTGAGGGTATTTTTCAAAATACGAGCTGCAGCGTCTGGTTCAGTATTCAGCGTATTATTCAAAATAAGAGCTGCAGCGTCTGGTTCAGGATTCAGCGTATTATTCAAAATACGAGCTGCAGCGTCTGGTTCAGGATTCAGCGTATTATTCAAAATGCGAGCTGCAGCGTCTGTTTCATTATTAAGGGTATTTTTCAAAATACGAGCTGCAGCGTCTGGTTCAGGATTCAGCGTATTATTCAAAATACGAGCTGCAGCGTCTGGTTCATTATTCAGGGTATTTTTCAAAACACGACCTGCAGCGTCTGGTTCAGGATTCAGCGTATTATTCAAAATACGAGCTGCAGCGTCTGGTTCAGGATTCAGCGTATTATTCAAAATACGACCTGCAGCGTCTGGTTCAGGATTCAGCGTATTATTCAAAATGCGAGCTGCAGCGTCTGTTTCATTATTAAGGGTATTCTTCAAAATACGAGCTGCAGCGTCTGGTTCAGTATTCAGCGTATTATTCAAAATACGAGCTGCAGCGTCTGGTTAATTATTCAGGGTATTTTTCAAAACACGACCTGCAGCGTCTGGTTCAGGATTCAGCGTATTATTCAAAATACGACCTGCAGCGTCTGGTTCAGGATTCAGCGTATTATTCAAAATGCGAGCTGCAGCGTCTGGTTCAGGATTCAGCGTATTATTCAAAATACGACCTGCAGCGTCTGGTTCATTATTCAGGGTATTTTTCAAAACACGACCTGCAGCGTCTGGTTCAGGATTCAGCGTATTATTCAAAATGCGAGCTGCAGCGTCTGGTTCAGGATTCAGCGTATTATTCAAAATACGAGCTGCAGCGTCAGGTTCAGGATTCAGCGTATTATTCAAAATACGAGCTGCAGCGTCTGGTTCAGGATTCAGCGTATTATTCAAAATACGAGCTGCAGCGTCTGGTTCAGGATTCAGCGTATTATTCAAAATACGAGCTGCAGCGTCTGGTTCAGGATTCAGCGTATTATTCAAAATACGAGCTGCAGCGTCTGGTTCAGGATTCAGCGTATTATTCAAAATACGAGCTGCAGCGTCTGGTTAATTATTCAGGGTATTTTTCAAAACACGACCTGCAGCGTCTGGTTCAGGATTCAGCGTATTATTCAAAATACGACCTGCAGCGTCTGGTTCAGGATTCAGCGTATTATTCAAAATGCGAGCTGCAGCGTCTGGTTCAGGATTCAGCGTATTATTCAAAATACGACCTGCAGCGTCTGGTTCATTATTCAGGGTATTTTTCAAAACACGACCTGCAGCGTCTGGTTCAGGATTCAGCGTATTATTCAAAATACGAGCTGCAGCGTCTGGTTCAGGATTCAGCGTATTATTCAAAATGCGAGCTGCAGCGTCTGGTTCAGGATTCAGCGTATTATTCAAAATACGACCTGCAGCGTCTGGTTCATTATTCGAGGTATTTTTCAAAACACGACCTGCAGCGTCTGGTTCATTATTGAGGGTATTTTTCAAAATACGAGCTGCAGCGTCTGGTTCAGGATTCAGCGTATTATTCAAAATACGACCTGCAGCGTCTGGTTCAGGATTCAGCGTATTATTCAAAATACGACCTGCAGCGTCTGGTTCATTATTCATGGTATTTTTCAAAACACGAGCTGCAGCGTCTGGTTCAGGATTCAGCGTATTATTCAAAATACGACCTGCAGCGTCTGGTTCAGGATTCAGCGTATTATTCAAAATACGAGCTGCAGCGTCTGGTTCAGGATTCAGAGTATTATTCAAAATGCGAGCTGCAGCGTCTGTTTCATTATTGAGGGTATTTTTCAAAATACGAGCTGCAGCGTCTGGTTCAGGATTCAGCGTATTATTCAAAATACGAGCTGCAGCGTCTGGTTCATTATTCAGGGTATTTTTCAAAACACGACCTGCAGCGTCTGGTTCAGGATTCAGCGTATTATTCAAAATACGACCTGCAGCGTCTGGTTCAGGATTCAGCGTATTATTCAAAATACGACGTGCAGCGTCTGATTCAGGATTCAGCGTATTATTCAAAATGCGAGCTGCAGCGTCTGTTTCATAATTAAGGGTATTTTTCAAAATAGGAGCTGCAGCGTCTGGTTCAGTATTCAGCGTATTATTCAAAATACGAGCTGCAGCGTCTGGTTAATTATTCAGGGTATTTTTCAAAACACGACCTGCAGCGTCTGGTTCAGGATTCAGCGTATTATTCAAAATACGACCTGCAGCGTCTGGTTCAGGATTCAGCGTATTATTCAAAATGCGAGCTGCAGCGTCTGGTTCAGGATTCAGCGTATTATTCAAAATACGACCTGCAGCGTCTGGTTCATTATTCAGGGTATTTTTCAAAACACGACCTGCAGCGTCTGGTTCAGGATTCAGCGTATTATTCAAAATGCGAGCTGCAGCGTCTGGTTCAGGATTCAGCGTATTATTCAAAATAAGAGCTGCAGCGTCTGGTTCAGGATTCAGCGTATTATTCAAAATACGAGCTGCAGCGTCTGGTTCAGGATTCAGCGTATTATTCAAAATACGAGCTGCAGCGTCTGGTTCAGGATTCACGGTATTATTCAAAATGCGAGCTGCAGCGTCTGTGTCATTATTGAGGGTATTTTTCAAAATACGAGCTGCAGCGTCTGGTTCAGTATTCAGCGTATTATTCAAAATAAGAGCTGCAGCGTCTGGTTCAGGATTCAGCGTATTATTCAAAATACGAGCTGCAGCGTCTGGTTCAGGATTCAGCGTATTATTCAAAATGCGAGCTGCAGCGTCTGTTTCATTATTAAGGGTATTTTTCAAAATACGAGCTGCAGCGTCTGGTTCAGGATTCAGCGTATTATTCAAAATACGAGCTGCAGCGTCTGGTTCATTATTCAGGGTATTTTTCAAAACACGACCTGCAGCGTCTGGTTCAGGATTCAGCGTATTATTCAAAATACGAGCTGCAGCGTCTGGTTCAGGATTCAGCGTATTATTCAAAATACGACCTGCAGCGTCTGGTTCAGGATTCAGCGTATTATTCAAAATGCGAGCTGCAGCGTCTGTTTCATTATTAAGGGTATTCTTCAAAATACGAGCTGCAGCGTCTGGTTCAGTATTCAGCGTATTATTCAAAATACGAGCTGCAGCGTCTGGTTAATTATTCAGGGTATTTTTCAAAACACGACCTGCAGCGTCTGGTTCAGGATTCAGCGTATTATTCAAAATACGACCTGCAGCGTCTGGTTCAGGATTCAGCGTATTATTCAAAATGCGAGCTGCAGCGTCTGGTTCAGGATTCAGCGTATTATTCAAAATACGACCTGCAGCGTCTGGTTCATTATTCAGGGTATTTTTCAAAACACGACCTGCAGCGTCTGGTTCAGGATTCAGCGTATTATTCAAAATGCGAGCTGCAGCGTCTGGTTCAGGATTCAGCGTATTATTCAAAATACGAGCTGCAGCGTCAGGTTCAGGATTCAGCGTATTATTCAAAATACGAGCTGCAGCGTCTGGTTCAGGATTCAGCGTATTATTCAAAATACGAGCTGCAGCGTCTGGTTCAGGATTCAGCGTATTATTCAAAATACGAGCTGCAGCGTCTGGTTCAGGATTCAGCGTATTATTCAAAATACGAGCTGCAGCGTCTGGTTCAGGATTCAGCGTATTATTCAAAATACGAGCTGCAGCGTCTGGTTAATTATTCAGGGTATTTTTCAAAACACGACCTGCAGCGTCTGGTTCAGGATTCAGCGTATTATTCAAAATACGACCTGCAGCGTCTGGTTCAGGATTCAGCGTATTATTCAAAATGCGAGCTGCAGCGTCTGGTTCAGGATTCAGCGTATTATTCAAAATACGACCTGCAGCGTCTGGTTCATTATTCAGGGTATTTTTCAAAACACGACCTGCAGCGTCTGGTTCAGGATTCAGCGTATTATTCAAAATGCGAGCTGCAGCGTCTGGTTCAGGATTCAGCGTATTATTCAAAATACGAGCTGCAGCGTCAGGTTCAGGATTCAGCGTATTATTCAAAATACGAGCTGCAGCGTCTGGTTCAGGATTCAGCGTATTATTCAAAATACGAGCTGCAGCGTCTGGTTCAGGATTCAGCGTATTATTCAAAATACGAGCTGCAGCGTCTGGTTCAGGATTCAGCGTATTATTCAAAATACGAGCTGCAGCGTCTGGTTCAGGATTCAGCGTATTATTCAAAATACGAGCTGCAGCGTCTGGTTCAGGATTCAGCGTATTATTCAAAATACGAGCTGCAGCGTCTGGTTCAGGATTCAGCGTATTATTCAAAATGCGAGCTGCAGCGTCTGTTTCATTATTGAGGGTATTTTTCAAAATACGAGCTGCAGCGTCTGGTTCAGTATTCAGCGTATTATTCAAAATACGAGCTGCAGCGTCTGGTTCATTATTCAGGGTATTTTTCAAAACACGACCTGCAGCGTCTGGTTCAGGATTCAGCGTATTATTCAAAATACGAGCTGCAGCGTCTGGTTCAGGATTCAGCGTATTATTCAAAATACGACCTGCAGCGTCTGGTTCAGGATTCAGCGTATTATTCAAAATGCGAGCTGCAGCGTCTGTATCATTATTGAGGGTATTTTTCAAAATACGACCTGCAGCGTATGGTTCAGGATTCAGCGTATTATTCAAAATACGACCTGCAGCGTCTGGTTCAGGATTCAGCGTATTATTCAAAATACGAGCTGCAGCGTCAGGTTCAGGATTCAGCGTATTATTCAAAATACGAGCTGCAGCGTCTGGTTCAGGATTCAGCGTATTATTCAAAATACGAGCTGCAGCGTCTGGTTCAGGATTCAGCGTATTATTCAAAATACGAGCTGCAGCGTCTGGTTCAGGATTCAGCGTATTATTCAAAATACGAGCTGCAGCGTCTGGTTCAGGATTCAGCGTATTATTCAAAATACGAGCTGCAGCGTCTGGTTCATTATTCAGGGTATTTTTCAAAACACGACCTGCAGCGTCTGGTTCAGGATTCAGCGTATTATTCAAAATACGAGCTGCAGCATCTGGTTCATTATTCAGGGTATTATTTAAAAATGGTCAGGATATTATTCAGCGTATGGTTCAGTATTCAGGGTATAATTGAAAATACGACCTGCAGCGTCTGGTTCATGATTCAGGGTATTATTATAAAATGTGCAGGGTATTCTTCAGCGTCTAGTTCAATATTCGGCGTATTATTCAGGGAATTACTCAAAGTACGACCAGCGTATTATTCAGCGCCTGGTTCAGGACTCAGGGTATTATTCAAAAAATATTCCAGGGTATTATTCAGCGTCTGGATTATTAAAAATTGGCTAGGGTATTATTCAGTGTCTGGTTCAGTATTCAGTATGCTAACATGTTTAAGGTTTCAGCGGACGCAGTTAAAACTGATGTTTATGCTACATGTTCTGTTTTATTTGGCAATCGCCATTAATTATTGAATTGCCTTCGTATATAGGTATAGGTTTAGTTATGGGTATATGCATCAGCGATAAGTATTGTTGTAAAATTTATAGTGATAATGCATCCGTAATTGGTGCATCTGTAAAAGCCATTTTTGCCGACGCTTATGTTTTTATAAGCGTAGCTTGATAAAGTGTTGAAAATCCGTGCTCGATATATGAACTTTGAAAACAAATCAAACGTAACGATTTCCGATATTTTTTATTGACTCAGGACTAAATCAAAGGTTCAAAATTTAGTTCCGGATTTCAATATATGCCAGTTCAAGTTTGAGTTCACGATGCATGGTTGAAATTAGGATTCAAACTGAACAAAACCAGAGTTCAGTCCATGATTAAGGAAACACTACAAGATTCTAAATTTAGTGTAGTTCTTGATTCAGTCTACGGGGCTGGATTCTTAATTAATCAGTTCAAGATTTGGTTCGTGATTTGGGATAAAGTTCAGAGTTCAGTCAGTGTTTCAGTATTCACTTTAAGCTGCAAACATAATCACATAATTATTCAGTTAATATAATTTTATGCAAGTCGTCCTTTCACGATACCATATTATAGACTTAGTTCCTCATTTCCTCGAACTGTTTGCTCCCTGTCTCTTGATCTACGTCGGTTGATGTGTGCTCTGAGAGGGATGTGCTTCGCTTGCCGGGTTTGCCAATCAGCTGTTTCGGTTTCACACTTTTGAGGTTTAGATACACTGACGACGTTTTAATAACAGAAAGCCTCAGTGTCACTAAACATGGTATAGTTGCGCTTATATTGCAAACCACTGTGTCGGTATCTCTGCTGGTGGATGTTTCCTTCGTCCCCTTAGGATATCATCTGCTCAGAATCAGTTCCTAAGTGCTGATGTTGATACTGCGGTGTTAACGTCAGTACGTAAGTACTGAATTAAATTACTGTATTATACCTTAACATTTGCAGTAGTACACATTCTAAATTCTTCTAAAACTAAGCTTGATTTGTCATAGTGACGTGTATCTTAGCGGATTTGTTCGCCATTTTTTGGGGGTTGAGTTTACATGTTGCAGGTCTCGCTGCCTGGGACACTCTCCTTGCTGATGCCCGGGATTGCCGTGATGCGTGGGCCATGCTGGCTGAGGTGGCACGGTGGGGGACGCTCTTTAATCGATCGGTAGGCGTCTCTTACCTGATGTCTGCGGTTGGACTTTCTCATGATTTACGTAGATTGATGTATGCTCGAAGGGGGATGTGCTTCGCTTGCCGGGTCTTACCAATCATGATTTTCGGTTACAAACTTTTGGGCCTCTGTGTCACTAAATTTGGTACAGCTACGCTTATATTGCTCTTGTTTGACAGCTAGTGGAGTCTGCCAACCATGGAAATACTAAGGATCTAAGTAAAATAAGAACTTATGATGGTTTATATATATATTTCTTTTGACAAACCGCAAACTATTGTGGTGTACATAACAGGCATACGTAAAAACAGACAGATGGACGAACAATCTGGATAAAGTAATCTGATTGGCTGAAAATTTGAAAAGGGTATGGCATCTTAATTTATTCTTAATTTTGTTAAAAATATCATCAATTTGTTATCTGCTGAATTTGCCTACAGAGTGGTAAAGGCTAGATAACCATAAGTTCGGACTGAAAAAAAAGTATGGGACACAAGCTTTACTTAAAATTATTGATGTCAGGAAGTTACAAATACTGTAACGGAAGATAAGCAATTATGAGAAATTGCCTACCTTGGCAAAATTGGTAACTTCCTTACAGTAGCAAAGCCTGTCACAACGGCTACAGATGACATTCTAAGATTTTTGTTAGGAGAAAACAAGGCTCAACACTACATGTAAATCCTCTATTAAGCAGACAATTTACATGAAATATCAAGAAATATAAAGAACAATTCTGATAGTGCCTCAAGGGTTAACAATTCTTTTTTCTGTCCAAATATTAGATAATCTATGATAATATCACTGCTGCATAGATCTTGTTCTGTCCTGGTTTCCATGGTTGTGTCAGTGTCCTGAAGTTGCAACCTGAATGGATTTCAATAAATAGCTGCCATTGTCTACCAAATAGGTTGCAGTCGAGTAGTTTAACTTCAACGCTTAGCATGCTAAGAAAAAAATTCAGATGAAGTTTTGAAATATTTTCTTATATTCACCAGAAAATAGGTTTTGGCATTTCATGCAAATTGTGTCCAGAAAATTTGCATGGAATGCCAAATCTTGTTTCTATGAAAAATCAGAAATATGTCCTCAATTTATCATCTGCTAAAATTAGTCCAGAGAGAGTGGTAAAGGAAGGTTAAAATGAAATTTTAACCTTATACCTTTTTGCACTTAAACAGCAATAAAAATGCTTTTTATTTTCTCATCTGGATCGACACTGTTTGCACAGTATCTGTTTTGATCTGCAGCGATGAAAAGGTTACGGTGAACAGAGATACATCTCAACACTCACTTCCCTTTCAAAGGGAGACCATTCCAGCGGAACAAATCCTTTCCTGGTTTATAAATCCCTCTTTAAAAGGGGGCTATTCTGATCAGAAAATATGTTCCTTCCATTTAGAGTAGCCCTGTATGAGAAGAGAGGTAATTACTTTCTCGCCAAAGTTGGCTCACGTGGGCTCCCTTGGAGATGCATCCAATCAACTTGAATGAACCTGGTCGCTGACATCGAGATCCACAATAGGGAAAATTACTTACTGCGAACAGCCAAGAAAAAAGCCCTTACCTAACCCTAACCCTAACCCTAATCCCTGTCCAGCCCCTACTCACCCCACCCCTATCCCCTAACTTTATCACTAACCCTAACCCTAGCTGAAAATCATTAGAATTAACCGCAATCCCTAAACTAACCGCAATACTTAGCCACGGCCTCTAACCCTGGCCCCAGCCCAAAACCCTCACCCTGCCGAACCCTAACCCTAGCTACAAAACACTGCAATTAACCACAACCCTAGAATTAACCCCAAGGCTCAGCCTAAGCCGTTAGCCCTAGCCCTAGCCCCAGCCTCTACCCCTGTCCAGCCCCTACTCACCCCAGCCCTAACCCCTAAAGCTAACCGTAACCTATCGCTAACCCTAACCATAACCCTAGGTGAAAATCATTGTAATTCACGCAACCTCTAAACTAACCGCAACTCATAGCCACCGCCTCTAACATTAACCCCTAACACTAGCCCCAGCCTCTAACACTACTCCTGTCCAGCCCTACTTACCTCAGCCCGAACCCCTAATTCTAACCCTAACCTATCAGTAGCCCTAACCCTAGGTAAAAATCATTAGAATTAACCGCAACCCCCAAACTAACCGCAACGCTTAGTCACCCTGGCCCCAGCCCAAAATCATCACCGTGCCCAGACTAACCCTAACCCTAGCTAAAAACACTGCAATTAACCGCAACACCAGAAATAACCGCAATGCTCAACAGAAGCACCTAACCCTAGCTCCAACCTCTAACACTACCCATGTCCAGCCCCTACTCACCCCAGCCCTAACACTTAACCCTAACCCTACTCTATCACTAACCATAACCATAGCTGAAAATCATTAGAATTAATCGCAAGCCCTAAACTAACCGCAAAACTGCAACAGCATCTAACCCTAGCCCCAGCCCAAAACACGGCCCAAAACACTAACCCTGCCCAGCCCTAACCCTAACCCTAGCTACAAAACATTGGAATTAACCGCAACCCCAAAACTAACCGCAAGGCTCAGCCAAAGACGCTAACCCTAGCCCCAGCATCTAACACTACCCCTATCCAGCCCCTACTAATCCAGATCTAACCCCTAACCCTAACCCTAGCTCTAACCCATTTAAAATAAACCACAACCATTAAACTAACTGCAACTCATAACCACAGCATCTAACCCTGGTCCCAGTCCAAAACACTCACCCTGCCCAGCCCTAACCCTAACCATAGCTACAAAATATTGGAATTAACCACAACGCCAAAACCAACCGGAAGTCTTAAACACACACTCACACTCCAGCCCCAACCCCAAACACACCCTGCATAGCCCCAAGGTTGGGGCTACCTAACCCTAGGGTTACCTTGACCTTAACCCATCCTAGAAGACGTCAGAATAAACCGCAGCCCCTAAACTAACCGCAACCTTTAGCAGCAGCCTCCAACCCTAACCCCAGCCCCATACCACTGACAAGCCCCTACTACCCTAGCACTAACCCTAACCCTAACCCTAACCTATCACTAACTTTAACCCTAGGTACAAAACATTAGAATTAACCGCAACCCCAAAACTAACCGCAAGTCTTAGACACACGCTCTCAACCTAGCCCCGGCCCCAAACACTCACCCTGCATAGCCCCTGGGTTGGAGTTACCTTAACCCTAGGTTTATCCTAATCCTAACCCTAGTTAAAAGACATCAGAATTAACCGCGACCCCCAAACTAACCGCAACCTAAAGCCTCCAAACCTAGCCCCAGCCCTAACACTCACCCTGTCAAGCCCTTACTACCCTAGCTCTAACCCCTTACCCTTACCCTAACCCCAGCCCTAGGTATGAAACATTAGAATAAACCACAATCCCAAAACTAACCGCGTCTCAGACACACCCTCTTGCCCTAGCCCCAGCAGCAAAGACTCTCCCTGCATAGCCACAGTGTTGGGACTACCCTAACTCTAGGGTAACCCTAACCCTAGCTGCAAGGCATCAGAATTAACCAGAACCCCAAAACTAACCGCAACCTTTAGTGGTAGCCTCCAACCCTAGCCCCAGCCCCTAACACTAACCCTGTCAAGCCACTACTACCCTTGCCCTAACCCGAAACCCTAACCTTAACCTATCACTAACACTTACACTAACCCTAGCTGCAAAACATTAGAATTAACTGCAACCCCAAAACTAACCCCAAGAGACACACACTCACCGTAGCCTTAGCCCTAAACATACACCCTGCAAGCCCTAGGATTGGGGCTTCCCTAACTCTAGGGTAACACTAACACTAGCTAGAAGACATCAGAAGTAAGCACAATCCTCAAACTAACCGCAAGTCTCAGTCGCATCCTCTCATCCTAGCCCCAGCCCCAAAGACTCATCCTACATAGGACCTGGGGTTGGGGCTACCCTAACCCTATCCCCCAAAAAGGTAAGAGAAAAGTCCAGGGAGGGCCACAATCACAAACCGCAGCCCTTCCCAGACCCCAAGAGGAAATAGGAAACCGACAAATCTAAATAAGCACAAACCGAACAAACGTACGAAAAGCACTAAGTTTAGCTCTCTCTTCCCCAAGCGAGGTAATCGCAAACTAAATGGACTGAAAAACACGAGAACAAAATGACACACGGAAAGACATACAACAAATCGCCTCGTAGAATAAACCACAAAGCAACAAAGAGTAAGACTAACACCGGGACCACCGCCTTAGAACGGTCGGTAGAGCAAACCACCGGGGGGGGGGGGGTGGGGGGGAGGGGGGCGGGGTTTAAAGCACTTTTACAGCTAGCCAACTTCACCCTGGGTCCCGATGCTACTCTTAATACAGAAATACATAAAAATTCGGTTCGCATAAAGGCTCCCAACTCAGTCCATGCATCAAAGCGAAAACATAAAAATCAAATTAAACGCTATAATAAACAAAGCCGAGTACGCATGGCTAAATCTACTGTATGCCAGAGTAAATGAAAACCAATAGTTGAACCACGGCGGCCAACCCAAAGAGATATCGTCAAGCCCCAACCCACTGGTTAAAGTTTTATGACGAGGCCGTCATTGTCTGAGGCATCAGAATTAAACGCAACCCCCAAAACTAGCCGAACCCTTCAGCGGCAGCCACCAACCCTAGCCCCAGCCCCTTACACTAAACCTGTCAAACCCTTACTACCTTAGCCCTAAACACTAACCCTAACCCACCACTATCACTAACCATAGCTACGAAACATTAGAATTAACCGCAATACCCAAAACTAACCGCAGTCACACCATCTCACGCTAGCCCCCAGCCCCCAAACACTCATCCTTATAGCCCTAGGGTTAGGACTACCCTAACCCTAGGTTTACGCTAACCTTAACCCTAGCTACAAGACATCAGAATTAACCGCAAACCCTAAGCTAACCGCAACCTTTACCTATCACTTACACTAACCCTAAACCTAGGTACAAAACATTAGAAGTAACGGCAACCCCAAAAGTCGCAAGTCTTAGATACACCATCTCACGATAGCCCCAGCCAAAACACTCATCCTGCATTGCCCTTCGGTTGGGGCTACCCAAACCCTAGATATATCCTGAACCATACGCTGAATAATACCCTGGCCACTTTTGAATAATACCCTCAAATAATGAACCAGACGCTGCAGGTCGTATTTTGAATAATACGCTGAATCCTGAACCAGACGCTGCAGGTCGTGTTTTGAAAAATACCCTGAATAATGAACCAGACGCTGCAGCTCGTATTTTGAATAATATGCTGAATACTGAATCAGACGCTGCAGGTCGTGTTTTGAAGAATACCCTGAATAATAAATCAGACGCTGCAGCTCGTATTTTGAATAATACGCTGAATCCTGAACCAGACGCTGCAGGTCGTGTTTTGAAAAATACCCTGAATAATGAACCAGACGCTGCAGCTCGTATTTTGAATAATACGCTGAATACTGAATCAGACGCTGCAGGTCGTGTTTTGAAGAATACCCTGAATAATAAATCAGACGCTGCAGCTCGTATTTTGAATAATACGCTGAATCCTGAACCAGACACTGCAGCTCGTAGTTTGAATAATACGCTGAATCCTGAACCAGACGCTGCAGCTCGTATTTTGAATAATACGCTGAATCCTGAACCAGACGCTGCAGGTCGTGTTTTGAATAATACGATGAATCCTGAACCAGACGCTGCAGCTCGTATTTTGAATAATACGCTGAATCCTGAACCAGACGCTGCAGCTCGTATTTTGAAAAATACCCTCAATAATGAAACAGACGCTGCAGCTCGCATTTTGAATAATACGCTGAATCCTGAACCAGACGCTGCAGCTCGTATTTTGAATAATACGCTGAATCCTGAATCAGACGCTGCAGGTCGTATTTTGAATAATACGCTGAATCCTGAACCAGACGCTGCAGGTCGTGTTTTGAAAAATACCCTGAATAATGAACCAGACGCTGCAGCTCGTATTTTGAATAATATGCTGAATACTGAATCAGACGCTGCAGGTCGTGTTTTGAAGAATACCCTGAATAATAAATCAGACGCTGCAGCTCGTATTTTGAATAATACGCTGAATCCTGAACCAGACGCTGCAGCTCGTATTTTGAATAATACGCTGAATCCTGAACCAGACGCTGCAGCTCGTATTTTGAATAATACGCTGAATCCTGAACCAGACGCTGCATGTTGTGTTTTGAAAAATACCCTGAATAATGAACCAGACGCTGCAGCTCGTATTTTGAATAATATGCTGAATACTGAATCAGACGCTGCAGGTCGTGTTTTGAAGAATACCCTGAATAATAAATCAGACGCTGCAGCTCGTATTTTGAATAATACGCTGAATCCTGAACCAGACGCTGCAGCTCGTAGTTTGAATAATACGCTGAATCCTGAACCAGACGCTGCAGCTCGTATTTTGAATAATACGCTGAATCCTGAACCAGACGCTGCAGGTCGTGTTTTGAATAATACGATGAATCCTGAACCAGACGCTGCAGCTCGTATTTTGAATAATACGCTGAATCCTGAACCAGACGCTGCAGCTCGTATTTTGAAAAATACCCTCAATAATGAAACAGACGCTGCAGCTCGCATTTTGAATAATACGCTGAATCCTGAACCAGACGCTGCAGGTCGTATTTTGAATAATACGCTGAATCCTGAACCAGACGCTGCAGGTCGTATTTTGAATAATACGCTGAATCCTGAACCAGACGCTGCAGGTCGTGTTTTGAAAAATACCCTGAATAATGAACCAGACGCTGCAGCTCGTATTTTGAATAATATGCTGAATACTGAATCAGACGCTGCAGGTCGTGTTTTGAAGAATACCCTGAATAATAAATCAGACGCTGCAGCTCGAATTTTGAATAATACGCTGAATCCTGAACCAGACGCTGCAGCTCGTATTTTGAATAATACGCTGAATCCTGAACCAGACGCTGCAGGTCGTATTTTGAATAATACGCTGAATCCTGAACCAGACGCTGCAGGTCGTGTTTTGAAAAATACCCTGAATAATGAACCAGACGCTGCAGCTCATATTTTGAATAATATGCTGAATACTGAATCAGACGCTGCAGGTCGTGTTTTGAAGAATACCCTGAATAATAAATCAGACGCTGCAGCTCGTATTTTGAATAATACGCTGATTCCTGAACCAGACGCTGCAGGTCGTATTTTGAATAATACGCTGAATCCTGAACCAGACGCTGCAGGTCGTATTTTGAAAAATACCCTCAATAATGAAACAGACGCTGCAGCTCGCAATTTGAATAATACGCTGAATCCTGAACCAGACGCTGCAGCTCGTATTTTGAATAATACGCTGAATCCTGAACCAGACGCTGCAGCTCGTATTTTGAATAATACGCTGAATCCTGAACCAGACGCTGCAGCTCGTGTTTTGAAAAATACCCTGAATAATGAACCAGACGCTGCAGGTCGTATTTTGAATAATACGCTGAATCCTGAACCAGACGCTGCAGGTCGTATTTTGAATAATACGCTGAATCCTGAACCAGACGCTGCAGGTCGTATTTTGAATAATACGCTGAATCCTGAACCAGACGCTGCAGGTCGTGTTTTGAAAAATACCCTGAATAATGAACCAGACGCTGCAGGTCGTATTTTGAATAATACGCTGAATCCTGAACCAGACGCTGCAGCTCGCATTTTGAATAATACGCTGAATTCTGAACCAGACGCTGCAGCTCGTATTTTGAATAATACGCTGAATCCTGAACCAGACGCTGCAGCTCGCATTTTGAATAATACGCTGAATCCTGAACCAGACGCTGCAGCTCGTATTTTGAATAATACGCTGAATCCTGAACCAGACGCTGCAGCTCGCATTTTGAATAATACGCTGAATCCTGAACCAGACGCTGCAGGTCGTGTTTTGAAAAATACCCTGAATAATGAACCAGACGCTGCAGGTCGTATTTTGAATAATACGCTGAATCCTGAACCAGACGCTGCAGCTCGCATTTTGAATAATACGCTGAATCCTGAACCAGACGCTGCAGGTCGTATTATGAATAATACGCTGAATCCTGAACCAGACGCTGCAGGTCGTGTTTTGAAAAATACCCTGAATAATTAACCAGACGCTGCAGCTCGTATTTTGAATAATACGCTGAATACTGAACCAGACGCTGCAGCTCGTATTTTGAAAAATACCCTCAATAATGAAACAGACGCTGCAGCTCGCATTTTGAATAATACGCTGAATCCTGAACCAGACGCTGCAGGTCGTATTTTGAATAATACGCTGAATCCTGAACCAGACGCTGCAGGTCGTGTTTTGAAAAATACCCTGAATAATGAACCAGACGCTGCAGCTCGTATTTTGAATAATACGCTGAATCCTGAACCAGACGCTGCAGGTCGTATTTTGAAAAATACCCTCAATAATGAAACAGACGCTGCAGCTCGCATTTTGAATAATACGCTGAATCCTGAACCAGACGCTGCAGCTCGTATTTTGAATAATACGCTGAATCCTGAACCAGACGCTGCAGCTCGTATTTTGAATAATACGCTGAATCCTGAACCAGACGCTGCAGCTCGTGTTTTGAAAAATACCCTGAATAATGAACCAGACGCTGCAGGTCGTATTTTGAATAATACGCTGAATCCTGAACCAGACGCTGCAGCTCGTATTTTGAATAATACGCTGAATCCTGAACCAGACGCTGCAGGTCGTATTTTGAATAATACGCTGAATCCTGAACCAGACGCTGCAGGTCGTGTTTTGAAAAATACCCTGAATAATGAACCAGACGCTGCAGGTCGTATTTTGAATAATACGCTGAATCCTGAACCAGACGCTGCAGCTCGCATTTTGAATAATACGCTGAATCCTGAACCAGACGCTGCAGCTCGTATTTTGAATAATACGCTGAATCCTGAACCAGACGCTGCAGCTCGCATTTTGAATAATACGCTGAATCCTGAACCAGACGCTGCAGGTCGTATTTTGAATAATACGCTGAATCCTTAACCAGACGCTGCAGCTCGTATTTTGGATAATATCCTGAATACTGAACCATACGCTGAATCCTGAACCGTGAATAATGAACCGTGAACCAGATGCTAACTTAATGATCATTCTCTTAAGCCACCTGCGCGTTGTCTGAAAATTTATTTCCCAATTAAATTTCTGTTCTGTTCTATAATTTGTTATCTGCGACAGAGCGCATAAAGCGAAACCTTGTTCGCAGACTCCTTGTGCATATTACCAGTTACTATGACCAGCCAATAGTCCTTATGTCATGCGCAAAGAGCGGCGCCACAGAAAGCCTTCCCATCTGTACAGTCTGTTCGTGGCATTCGCAATACATTTCATGTATCACTCATATCTTATAATGTTCCAAGGATTCTGTAAGCCATCACGAAAACATACCTATATAGTTTTGACCCCCTTAAACCCTACTTTTATATAGTAAAACTGGGGTTTACAGGGGTATACATTATTTTTCTCATTTTTCTCGAAAACATAGATTGTGGGCACTCGTTAGAACCGCCTCGTCGAGGCGGTTCTAACGAGTGCCCACAATCTATGTTTTGAGCAGAAATATGAAAAATATTTGAATTTTTGTCTAAATATTTTCAATTTTTCTATGATTAACTTTTCAGTATATTTGAATAGGCATGTTTTCGTAATGGGATGCTGAAAGGACTGATCAAGCTGTGCATAGGAATATATTGTTCTGGACCGTCGTTACCCATTTATGCGAAAGGGGCCTTTACACGTGTCATGAGCTGCAAAAAGAAACAGCGTACCGTCCGACATGTGCGCTCACTTGGGGTGGGGTGGGGCGGTTAACTTATGGGTAATTGCGGTACAGGTGTGTGAGCAAGTATTTCGAAATGTACCCAATTCAAATACCTGACCTTTGAAAAAACGAACTCATTCATATACTTGATCGTCCGCAATGTTGACCTATTCATATACTGTCCTTTGATTTTTATATTACTTTATTGTAGGTTAGACAAATAAAGCAGTCAATTCATTAAAAAAAAAAACAACAACAAAAAAACAAGAGAACAAGCAGCCTTGAAAAATCTCTGAGCTAAAAAATATACGCATATACCAGGGTATCAGAAAAGTGGGATCTTTCACATACGAATCGAGAAAAATATATACTATTTTTTTGAAAAAATTGGGCTAAACATATACCTGACAGCGCTGAAAAAGGAGGCCATTCGGCATGCACATCCGTACTATGCCATATATAGGAAATTACACCCATCCCCCTCGAATGCGCTCAACGAAGATTCAGATCATTCTGCGCATTCGCGCACTCTGATCAGAATCTCGTGGCCGCATTTTGGATAGTTAAGAATGCAAAGTGTCTTCATGCAGACAGCGAAGACTCTGATCAGACAGCGCGGATGTGCAGGTTGATTTGAGTCTTCCATTACGAAAACACGCCTATTCAAATATATTGAGAATTTTACTACCAAAAAATGAAAATTTTCAGATAAAAAATTCTGATATTTTTCTTATTTATGCTCAAAACATAGATTGTACGTACTCGTTAGAACCGCCTCGATGAGGCGGTTCTAACGAGTACCCACAATCTATGTTTTTGAGCAGAAATAAGAAAAATAATGTATACCCCTGTAAACCCCAGTTTTACTATGTAAAAGTGGGGTTTAAGGGGGTCAAAATTATATAGGCGTGTTTTCGTGATGGTTGGGCGCACATTTCGCAAAACATGTTTTCTCTTTTGTGGCTTTTATTGCTTTCAAGTATTATATACTTCTTGTAGAGTCATGAGGAGCACACATACATCATGCAAAAAGCCAGAGCCCAGTTGTTCAAAGTGTCGTTAGCTTAACGAGCTCGTTAAGGGTCATTTCGTTTACTGTTTTAGCAGATTCAATATACAATATTCTGATATTTTTTGCTGAAAAAATGTGAGTAGCTTTTGCACTGCAAAAGCTACTAACATTTTTTCAGCAAAAAATTTCAGCGTATTAGCGTATCACTCGATGTAAATTTTAACGAATCTTTAACTAACGACATCGTTAGCTTTGAACAACTGGGCCTTGATTTATAACTTTTTAATACACACGACCAGGATAAATCGGATTTTAAAAGCAAGACGTGCAAACGCATTTAGTTCTAGGATAAATGAACACAATTTAATAGAAGTGATAAAACCTAGGCTTTCAACATATTTATATCCAAAGATTTACATATTAAACTCACAAATTAAATAAATTCATTAGGTACCGTTTGCCTTACTTACCCAGAAAGGTTTAGGTTATCTAACTTCTAAATCATTACTGTCTGGCACCGCGTGACATTAACAATTAACAGTAAAAGAAACGATTTACATGGTGTTTCTATAACACTCCTTCACATGTTAGGTACTCAGCAGACTCGCATGATTAAGTCAGTGAAGGAAAAGGGACTCAGCCGACTCGCATGATTAAGTCAGTGAAGAAAAAGGGTTAGATCAGGCCCCGAGGTTATAAAACTTTTTTCATGCTCAACTCAGCTGAGCATGAACATTTCTCTGCTAATAAATATGAAAATGCCAACAATAATAGGCATTTTCATATTTATTAGCAAAGAAATATTCATGCTCAGCAATGTTGAACAAGAAAGAATTTCTAGTTGCTAGTAGTTGAGATTTATTAGCAGAGAACGTGTCATGCTCAGCTATGTTTAACAAGAAATAATTTGTAATGTTTAGTAGTTTGAGATTTATTAGCAGGGAAAAGTTCATGCTGAGCTGAGTTGAGCATGAAAAACGTTTTATAACCTCGAGGCCAGGTTGCACTTACATATGAGCCATTTATTCAGTTCTGGATCCCACAACGTTACTAAGGAAAATCATCACGAAAACACGCCTATATAATTTTTATCCCCTTAAACCCCACTTTTATATAGTAAAACTGGGGTTTACAAGGGTATACATTTTTTTTCTTATTTCTGTTCAAAACATAGATTGTTTGTACTCGTTAGAACCGCCTCGTCGAGGCGGTTCTGACGAGTACTCACAATCTATGTTTTGAGCAGAAATATGAAAAAAAAAAAAAAAAAAAAAAAAAAAAAAATCAGAATATTTTATCTGAAAATTTCCTTTTTTTGGTGGTAAAGTATTCTGTACATTTGAATAGGCGTGTTTTCGTAATGGATACATTTTACGAGGAGGTAACCGTGTCAAAACAGTTTTGATTCCCTTCGAAAAGGGAGTCTACTCTTAACAAAAATAATTTTCTCTCCTTAGTTCGATAAAATTTACCTTTCGATCTTTTAGTTTTTGATCCAGTTCAAAAACGAGAGATTAACTGAAATTTTACAGGCTGTCAGATACCACTTTTTATGATCGTATTAATACCATCTATAAATGATGTCTATTTTTGAGGAATATGGAGCCTTTAACCCATTGTAATCTGGATACCCCTAAAAGGGTAAATTGCAAACAATGCAGACATAGATCAGACGCCGCATAATGCAGCATATGATCAGGGTCTGCACTGTTTGCATATAATTCAACCATTTTCCTCTAGGAACATCTATATCTTATAGCCTGACATACCTTAAATCGAAATTAGAATCTTCCAATATATAGTATGGGAGAGTTCAGTCAATGTACAATGGATTAAATATGCATATTCACATTCTTATTCCAGCGTAGCCTAAATTTGAACAGGTCCATTTACTACCTGTTGATGTATTTAATGAATTCTATAAAGGTTGCCTTGAAAACAAAGAGCGCATGAAAGAACGATACTCGGAGTCTCGGTTTTTATTTAAACTCTTCAATGACGGTCATACAATTTGAAGGCTGTCCCCAACCCCTAGCCCCGATTTAATCAGGTCTAGACTTTCAAGGACACTAGAATGAATTCAATAATCCCAAGGACTGCTGGATGAATGACAAACAGCGTAGACCCTTGTCGGATCTGATCTGGGTTTCCACTGTGTCCATATAATTGCTACTCTTTCGACATCTCTCGGAAAGACAGCTTTTGCTTGGCGTTTTATTTCAAATGAAAACATTTTGTTCTGATTGACCATATCTCATCAGAAATCATTTGTCGTTTTTGTTCTGTGTTTTGTTCTCAAATATGTACCCTAAAATTAAATTTACGGCCAAAAATTGGTCTGACCTATTTAATTTGTTTAGTAAAATGACTTTTTGGAATTCTTGTCGAAGAAAATCTTTTTTACTTTTCTGTGCTGAATTTGAAGAACTGATGTTTCACAACAATATTGTGAAAAATTCAGAAAATTGAACAAGCAGAATTTGTTGAAAATCTGCCTCCAAGTTACCTACCCTACAGATTTCTGCCTAATTTGCATTCATTTTTACTATGATCAAAAAGTGAAAACATTTGATTTATTAAAAACCAATGGCTTGAATATAACTTTTTGTGCATAGGTTTTACGACAAATGATTTTGCATTAAATCATGACAAAAGTTTGAAAATGTCCTTCTTCTGTGTAAAGCGCCAATCCAAAAAAGACTTTCTGAAAGATGTCGAAATCACAGTAGAGTAAATACGGTATATCCTGAACTTTCTGATTTCACAGTGTATGTTACATTTTGTAGCGGTAAAGTACAATGTTTTTTTTTTTCTGTGTGACAAGTATAATTTCTTTAATAGACAAAAATCATTGCCTTGTTTACTCTGAGCATTCGGACAGACAGGCCTACATAAACAGTGTAGACACAGATCAGACGCCACATAATGTGGCGTCTGATCTGGGTCTACACTGTTTGTCACTAATCCGTCAGATTCTATACATATCAATGGGTAGTAAAGTGGACTTGTTCAGATCTTAGTGCATTTAAGTTAATCAGTTCAGGTGTTCAAATATTTGGGGTATTTATGATATTCTAATCACACACGGACGTACTGTACCGTCAGTATTTACGTAATAAAGGACTGAATATATTCTGTGATCAGTTACAAATTGTTTTAATCATCGTTAGTTTAGCTAATGAGGAACGATATGTCAATAGAAATGATGGTGATTAGGGGAAGCAATTAAAGTAGTATATAGAACAGACACAAACATCAAACGTAAAGGTGGTGTGCAAAAACTGCATTATAAGATCACTTTGCATACCTGCTTGGCCTTATCAAGATCTTTACTATACTTCAATACATTATAAAATGCTTCTGTATTTGATCAGTGATGAACCAACTCTGACTGCACGAAAGCATAGGAGGATTTGGGTCTTTGCTGTTCGCATGTACCTCGAAGATATGTTTTGGTTTGACATACCTCACTGACGATGTTTCATTAATGATTTCTCTTCATGCTTTTCGTTGCTTGCGTATTCTCACGGTAACCAATTAGCCTTCGCTGCAGAAGGGCAATAAAACACGCAGAATACACGTGTCTGATTAGGCTGTTACAAAAGGATCTAAATGTCTTTGGTACACGTTAATGGCGGGGTATTATGGTATCACGTTGGTTGTCTGTGTGTCCGTCCGTTCGTCCATCCGTCTGCCGTCCGTCCGTGTTATCGTTTCTGGATGATAATTTGAGTAATGTCAATAGATTTTCACCAAACTTGGTATGTGCATTGATATTGTACAGATCTGGTTTGAGATTGCTGATGGGCAAATTTCATTAATTAATGACAAGAGTTATCTGCCCTTTAATGACAAGAGTTATCTGCCCTTGTCACGTCCATATTTTCATTTCCGGATGATAACTTGAGTTTATTTCAACGGATTTTCACCAAAAAACCTGGTTTATGCATTGATCTTGTGGAGACCTGGGGTGGGATTGCTGATGGGCAAATTTCTTCAATTTTTGACAATAGTTATCTGCCCGAGATACGATAGTGGCCTAGTGGCCTGATATTATCGTTTCACGTTTTTTTTTGTCTTATAACTGCTTTCCCGCATTGATAAAAACTACAGTAGTAATGCTCAATTTTAATGAGAGATTTGGAAAGTCCTAGCAATTTAACCAATAGTTGTATAAAAAAAAAAAAACAACAAGTGTAGCTATTTTTGCACTTTGTTACAGAGGAACCGCATTAGAACGGTAAGAATTTGCCATTAACCCATTTATGCCTTATGTCCCATAAAAGGGACTTTGAAGACCAGTCATTACGAAAACACGCCTATTCAAGTATATAGAAATTTTCACGTCCAAAACCAGAAAATTTTCAGAGTAAAAACTCTGATAATTTTTCATATTTCTGCTCAAAACATAGATTGTGGGTACTCGTTAGAACCGTTCTAACGAATACCCTCAATCTATGTTTTTTATCACAAATAAGAAAAATAATGTATACCCTTGTAAACCCCAGATTTTGGGTATTCGTTAGAACCGCCGAGTACCCACAATCTATGTTTCGAGCAGACATATGGAAAATATTTGAATTTTTTGTCTGAAAATTTTCAATTTTTCGGTGATTAACTTTTAGTATATTTGAATAGGCAGGTTTTCGTAATGCACAGCAGTTCGCTCTGAGCAGTATAATGTGTCACATGTTCAGAAAATGTACCTTCTGTTATGACTCCGTTGTCCGCATGAAGAAACTTCATTCTTGGCTTTCCCAAATGTACCTGGTGAGAATTTTGATCAGACGGCTGAATCTGAATATTCGCTAGGCACACATGTTTAAAATGTATTTTCTTACCTTGTCTTGCGGTTGATAATAGTTACGTCACGTGTAAATTGAAGAAATAAACTGCGACCCGAGTACACCATCTGTTATTGGCAAAAAAAAAAAAAAAACAGTTCGCATATCCCCTAGTAGACCGGCTCCAGTCCCTAGTGACTAATATTTACTTTTTTAATTTTCATTAGTTTCTTTCATAGAGGAACTGTAATAAAACAAAGACAATATTTTAACAGGCAAAGTTTTTGAAGCACCGGTGACCAGTGCTTAATAATCTTAGCATGTTAATATATTGTCTTTGTTTTATTTCAGTGCCTATATCAAAGCGAATTGTAAACATTAATGCAGTGAGTCACTGCGGACTGGAGCCAGTCTAATTCATAGGACAGGATTTGTCTACAGGCTGCTCGAATATTAATACTTTGAATTGAGAGAAATAAATTGCTCAGCTTTGAAATATAGGCCGTGATAAGAGCACTTGTACACTCAAAATAATTGCTATGTCAGCTGTAACATTTAACATGCTGTGTAAAAACTTAGCAGGCGGCATTTCAAAATAGTCTTCATTTATTTTTTGTTATGTATTAGAAAATAGGATTTTAAATGTCCTGTAAATTGTCTCCTTAGAAGATAATTTGCTTGAAATGACAGACACATTACGAAAACACGCCTATTCAAGTAAACTGAAAATTTTACCACCAAAAACTAAATTTCAGATAAAAATTCTGATATTTCTCATATTTCTGCACAAAACATAGATTGTGGGTTCTCGTTAGAACCGCCTCGCTGAGGCGGTTCTAACAAGTACCCACAATCTATGTTTTTGAGCAGATATAAGAATAATAATGTATACCCCTGTAAACCCCAGTTTTATTATATGAAACTGGCGAATTCTGAAAGGAGTGATCCTTTGGAAGCAAGAGATAAACGTAAATGCAGACTTGATTTGATAGAGTCTCTTCATGAACACATTACGAAAACAAGCCTATTCAAATATATTGAAATTTTCACCTCCAAAAACAGAAAATTTTTAGACAAAAAATCTGATATTTTTTTATATTTCTGCTCAGAACATATATAGATTGTGGTACTCGTTAGAACCGCCTCGGTGAGGCGGTTTTAACGAGTACCCACAATCTATGTTTTGAGCAAAAATAAGAAAAATAATGTATACCCCTGTAAACCCCAGTTTTACTATATAAAAGTGGGGTTAAAGGGGGTCAAAATTATATCGGCATGTTTTCGTGATGAGTACTTTGTATTGCAACGAACAACATTATTCACACCTCCTACCCTTATATTGGCTGACAGTCTATTTCAATGTATCCAGATCATCACGAAAACATGCCTATATAATTTTGACCCCCTTTAACCCCACTTTTATATAGTAAAACTGGGGTTTACAGAGGTATACATTATTTTTCTTGTTTCTGCTCAAAAACATAGCTTGTGGTACTCGTTAGAACCGCCTCGCCGAGGCGGTTCTAACGAGTACTCACAATCTATGTTTTGAGCAGAAATATGAAAAATATCAGAATTTTTTTATCTGATAATTTTTCTTTTTTGGTTGTAAAATTTTCGATACACTTGAATAGGCGTGTTTTCGTAATGCATACTCAAAGCAACCACCCAAAATATATAATGCCAATATCTGCTGAATGATACATTTTGCAAATTCTAGCATCGAAGCAGGCAAAAAAAAAAAAAAAAAAAAAAACAAAAAAAAAAAAAAAAACAAAAAAAAAAACGCTGCAGAAACATGCAGAATATTTGGAATATTTAATATGGAAATAATTTATGCATATAAAAGGGAAAACACTGACAAACAGTGTAGACCCAGATTAGACGCCACAGAACCTGGCATCTGATTAGAGTCCACACTGTTTGCATTTAGTTCAGGAATTTCCATAAAACAAAATAATAATAAAAACTATACAGACTCCCTATTATTGGACCAGCCCAAAGAGTTACAGTAGAAGAATCCACTTGGCATAAAATGGGTTAAAAGCAAGAAACATTTCAAATAAATGAAAATAGCAGACTAGGTTTTATAGTGCTTGGTTGAGCGATATTCTATTTTCAAATATATCCAGATCGACTCGATGATCTTAAAGCACCAGAAAGTACAAACGACAGTACGGTGAACCCTAAAGCCTATCTCCGTGGAAACATAAGGAAACTACCTTTATTTGCCCAGTGGGTGTTGAAGGATTATTATAATACATGGTTTTGGCTTTATATATAGAAATCACACATGTTTTCCATGCATTAACATTTGCCGCGTCTCAAGGACGTTGTTTGATCACAACTCCGCAAAAAAGGTAAGAGAAAAATCCAGGGAGTGCCCATCCCAGATATGAAGAGGAAGAGGAAACAGACAAAACCGAACAAGCGCAAATCGAACAAACGCATGAAAAACATCAAGATTAGCTCTCTCTTAACCAAGCCAGGTAATTTCAATTCTAGAAGGACTGATAAATACAAGAACAAAATAACACAAGGCAAGACTTAATACAAATCGCCTCGTAGAATAAACCACAAAGCAACAAAGAGTAAGACTAACACCGGGACCACCGCCTTAGAACGGTCAGTAGAATAAACCACCGGGATTTGAGGGGTGGGGGGTGGGGGGTGGGGGGGTGGGGGGGGAGGGGTGGGGGGAGGAGTGAGGTGGGGGGTTGGAGTTTAAAGCACTTTTACTGCCAACCAACTACACCCTGGGTCCCGATGCTACTCTAAATACAGAAATACATAAAAAAATCGGTTCGCATAAAGGCTCCTAACTCAGTCAATGCATCAAAGTGAAAACAAAACTCAAATTAATCACTATGATAAACAAAGACAAAGGCTCCTAACTCAGTCAATGCATCAAAGTGAAAACAAAACTCAAATTAATCACTATGATAAACAAAGACGAGTACTCATGGCAATTCTACTGTGTGCCAGAGTAAATGAAAACCAATAGCTAAATCACGGCGGGCCAAGCCATGGACATAATCATCAAACCCCAACCCACTGGTTAAATTTTTACGAAGAGGCAGTCATTAAGTCTGAGGCCCGAACCGCCCTCGTGCAATTAAAGAGTGAAGCACAGCCATCAATAATGATTGGATTGATAACCAGGCATGCAGTCCGCCGCATAATATCCAGGCTATAGCCAATTCTTTTAAAACGGTTAATTAGTTTTCTGAATTGCTCCGAAAAGTTAGATTTTCCCACAATTTTTCTAAATCTGTACACTAAGTCACCGTAAAATTCTAGTTCCGATATACCTTGTTGCAGAAGTGTTTTCAGACCGACGTTATATTTTTCTACCAAGGCACTGTGTCTGCGATAAAATTTCGAAAACGCCTTGCAAAGATTAAATTAAAGATAGCCCTGCCTGAGAAGTTTGGCAGTAAGGGCTTTACTACGGCAATAAAAGTCACTAAGATTTAAGAAGCTCTGACGAATCTAAGTGTTCAATCCCATAGAAAAGCCCGAAAAAAATCATTAACTTTTCATATTTAGCACGTTGTACACAAAGAACCTATTTTACGAAAACTCGTTTCGGTACAGCAGCTAATCAGTTCATATAATTTTAAGTACTAAACTATTTAAGCAAGGGTAACGCTATCATAAACTAGGTTTATCACCATCATTCTCAATTATGGCCAGATATAACGTTGGTTTAAAAAAACTTCTGCAAGACGGCCTATCCAAATATGAGTTTTATTGCATCTTCGTCTATAAATTAAGATTGTTGCCAAAATTGAATTTCCAGAAGGATTTAAAAGATTGTCACCCGTGAAAAAAAGATGGGTTACAACATGGATGTTCTGTGGCAAACGTGTTTGCAAAGTTGTTAACCTACAGTAAACAACAAGTGAACACAGGAACTTATACAATCGGATCCATATTAAGTTCTCAGTATCAATTGGAAATACAGACAAAAAGAGTTTAACAACTACAAAAAGATCAGACGGCAAGCAGAGTTGACAGCCATTTCCTAAAAAGGTGGCAACCTTGCAACCAAAACTTAACTGAATATATCCTTAAATCATATATTTGTTAAAAGAAAAGTATTTGTAAATGAAAGACTACAGAACATTTAAACAAAAAGTACCACAACGAAAGTATCGCCTTGGAACGGTCAGCCACAACAAAAGTATCGCCTTGGAACAGTCAGTAATAAATTACTGGGGCTTACACTAGCTTTACGGGATCCCATCCCTCGCCACCAGTTTCTGTTGTGGTAACAATCATATATTTGCTCGGTCCGCGTGGAAGTCTTCAATTCACATTACGAAAACATGCCTATTGAAATATACTGAAAATTTTACCACCAAAAAATGAAAACTTTTCAGATAAAAAAACTCTGACATTTTTTCATATTTCTACTCAAAATATAGATTATGGGTACTCGTTAGAACCGCCTCGGCGAGGCGGTTCTAACGAGTACCCACAATCTATGTTTTTAGCTGAAATAAGAAAAATAATATATACCCCTGTAAACCCCAGTTTTACTATATAAAAGTGGGGCTTGAGGGGGTCAGAATTATACAGGTATGTTTTCGTGATGATCTATGATTGATTATGGGCAACAAATAAAACACACATAAAGCCTATAATAAAGCCAAAATGAGAACTCAACAGAAACAACGTGCTGAGACACCTCGAGATCCCTGGAGTTTCAAAACACCACTAGAATACTGGAGCAAACGAAAACCGTCAGTTAAACCTCAGTTGGCTGAGATGTTGTTATTAATTTTGCTTCCCTTTTCAGCTGCATGACGGTCGGTAGGTCCTCAGATTAAATCGTCACGAAAACACGCCTTTATAATTCTGACCCCCTTAAACCCCACTTTTATGTACTACAACTGGGGTTTACACAGATATACATTATTTTTCTTATTTCTTCTCAGAAACAAAGATTAAAGATACTCGTTAGAACCGCCTCGTCCAGTCTATATTTTGAGCAGAAATATGAAAATATCAGAATGTTTTATCACAAAAGTTTCTATGTTTGGTAGTAAAATTTTCAGTATATTTGAAAAAGCTTGTTTTCGTAATGGACTGCTTCCTGCGCAATCTGTTTCAGATTGTTGTCGCCTGTCTATCAATGTTTGTGGTCGGGTCTAACGTGGACCTGTTTGGTTTTCTTGTGTTCTGAATTAAATCAATAATGAACCCTTAGCTTCATGTATCAACACAGTGATTGTTATTGTTTGTCTTTCACTGTGATGATCAATATATTAGGCTGATTACCCCTACACGGACCAAATATGTGTCTGTAATTTGGAGCTGCATCAGCACTAAAGGTGAGGTTTCGGGCGAGTAAAACTAATTCAAGGCCCCAGTAGGTTTTCTTCTGACCGTTCCAATGCGGTTCCTCTGTTGCAGTTCTTCTTTCTTTGTGCGCTGATGGTTTCAATGTGGCGTTTCTTTTTCATTATTGTTCTTAATCTCTACTACTTTTCGTACCTCGGGAAGGCTGTACTTCGTGATTGTGTAATCTCCTTTTTGTGTGTGCGTTGATGGTTTCTTATGTAGCGTTTGTTTCGTCAGAACAATATATCACTAAATCTGTTTTCCGCTGAATTACTCTACAGATATAACTAAAATGTAATAATGGGACGGAGCACACCAAAACCATTGTAACTAAGTGCAAAAAAAGCTACACTTTATTATTTTATGTAATACCTTTTGGCTTCATGTGCGTCTGATCGAAACAATTAAATAGTTCACTCGACGTCTTATAACACAGTATGTGTCCGGCTTGGAAATGCGATAAACTGATCAGAAAAATAGACATCATGCATCAAACTGACAACGTAACTACATGATACTGAAGCTCGCCAATTATCGATGTCTGTAATTGGATGTAGCTGACAGATATTGATTAATCGCCTCAATTTTTATCGGTCGTTATATTTTGGCAATCTCTACTTTAGTTCAGTTTTAGCTCTGTGCAAATCCAAATTATCTGCAATAAGTAGCTCTCTTTAAAAGATGTCACGTTGTATTTCATCAACGACCCGTTCTGGATTAGTCATGACAGATTGCCGCTGCAGACTCCCCTGGTTCAATTCAGATTAATTCTACAATACTGTTCTACTAAGGATCAAAATAATTCCAATTAAATTGTTAGAAGGTGGAGGATTTCATGGACTTTAAGCGTCATCTTTCCTGAAGTTATTAAACTAATTACGCTGCAAAACTATGAATATATTCAGAAAAAAAGCCACAATCATGGAATAGGCCCTTTAAAAGGCACCGAATGAGCCAGAGGTTTAATGAGATAAAAGTACAGCACAAAACAGTTCTTCATTGGAACAGAAGGAACTGGAAAGAAATACAGTCGAACTTCAATGGCTTGAACATATTTGGGACCATGGGAATTAGTTCTAGATATGGGTAGTTCGAGTCACTGAGGTTAATCATAGGGCCAGGTCAGGAGGCAAATAGGGATAATTTAGAGATGTCTTTTTGATCTTCTATAAAATAATGGTATGTTCAGTGTAATTAGAATCGCCTCACCGAGGCGATTCTAATGAGCATACACATTATACTATTTCAATGATAAATTGATAAAGTAAATTCCCGAGTATTTGTTTTCTTGAGTTATCGGACGTATTCCCAAGGATTCAAAAATTGTGCGAACCAGCCAAGGTGAACGAGCCATCGATGTTCGAGTCATTAAATTTTACTGCACTGTCTTCAAGCGGTCAACAGTAAAAATGCTGTGGACCTAAGCCTGGTATAGTCATCTAACCCTTACTCTCAATTGTGATAAAGTTCCAATCAATCGTTTGGTTCTCGTTAATATTCCCTAAATCACCAGCGGTTCTACACAGAAAACACATTAATCTTTAACGCTTAGCACTTTGGATAAAATATTTAGAAATAGGTTTAGATATTTCATGCAATTTGTATGGGGACAATTGGCATGAAATATCACATCCTGTTTTCAAGGTAAAATCAGTAAAATGTCATCAATTTATCGTCTGCTGAAATAGCGCAAAGAGTGGTAAAGCTATTATGAAAGAAAGCTGAGAACTGGACTATCAAGAGAAAACCATTAGTAGAAACACAATGGCCCCGACCACAGACAAATAAGGGTAGACTCAAATCATTTACAATGATGTTGACGATTAACCTATTTATGCCGAGTGGAATCTTCTACCCCAACTCTTTGGACATTTCTGGTTAGTTTTTATCATCATAATATTATGTAGAAATTTCTGAATTTAATGCAAACATTGTAGACTCTGATCAGACGCCACGTTCCGCGGCCTCAGATCTGGGTCTACACTGTTTGCCAATGTCCCCATTAATGGGACTCTAGGCATAAATGGATAAATTATATAGCCTTTGCTCATTTGAGCTGACAAGAACCAAATACTGATATTCAAATAAATATCTATCCGTCTCAATATGCACACGTTTTTGCAGCTAATTTAAATCATGTTTGAATGAAATATGCACCCAGTGGTCATGAAACAATAATGCAGGAAACATAAAATGTTATCTTGACTCAGTATTGCCATAAACCTGTCTTTCAGTGAAAAGTAATGCTCCCAATGAATAACAATATTCGCGTCAATTTTGAATTTCAAAAAGAGTTGTATTGACAAATACTACCTTCAAAACTGGTATAGGTATAAATATAATCTTGTCCGGTTACCTGTGACTTCTGGTTTCTATTTTATATTTGATGTTACACAGCTGGGAACCAGAAACCTCAGGTAACGGGGCAAGGTTAAAGTTTTACATATATATTCAAAGAATGTTGTTTCTAAGTCCTATAAACATTTAAAAGATCTGTTATATCCACAATATATTATTATTCTCACCCACAATATAACATACCTTCACGATGACTAACAACACTAAAATTAAGACCAACACGAAAACATACCTATATAATTTTGACCCACTTAAACCCCACTTTTGTAGTAGAAAAACTGGGGATTACAGGGGTGGGGGGCTATACATTATTTTTCTTATTTCTGCTCAAAAAATACATTGTGGGTACTCGTTAGAACCACCTCGCTGAGGCGGTTCTAACGAGTTCCCATAATCTATGTTTTGAGCAGAAATATGAAAAATATCATAGTTTTTTATCTGAAAGATTTCAATTTTTGGAGGTGTAATTTTCTATGTATTTGAATAGGTGTGTTTTCGTAACGCATTGCAGTTTTGTAAAGGATCTGGTCAGTTATTACACGTTAAATGTACAAAATATTTTTGTTTCGGAATACGTCATAAATGCATATATCTTTCAGCTAGCTATCATAAGTTGTTAAGCAGGAAGCAGTTTAATATGTTGTATATAAAATATACAGACGTGTATTTTTTGCCTTTATGTATTTAAAAAAAACAAGGGTTTGTCTGTTCTTGACAAAATAATAAATGTACATAAACGGCTGATAACGTTATCAGATTTTATTTCCATTAATGATTAAAATTTTGTAATCGAATGCCATCTGCAATAATACTAGTAAAAATAGATGTATTTTCTAAGGAGATGAAAGTAAAATAAGCAAACCAATAAAAGTCAGATTCTGTTTCAATTTTGTTCATTTCGCAATAGAAGCATAGTCTGTTTTGTTTTGGAATATTTTCATAGCATGACGCCTCTACATGTATGACTAGATTATGGCAGATTATTTTGAAAATACATAATACATTTTTAAACCCGCTTACTGATACAATATTGAGATAAGACGCACAAATAATTTCTAATTTGAATAAACAATAAAACTGCAGCTTTGCAGAGAAATTAAAAAAAAACGAGCCTTGATTTGATTTGAAAACATTTCTGCGACAAGGTCTGGACGTGAATGTTTTGGTAACTATGTCTATAAATTCAGAAAAATTGTTAGCAAAATTGATTTTTTCGGAAAGATTTATAAATGAATGCACCTGCTACAAAAAAGTTAGGTATCACCATGGATATTCTGCGGCAAACTGAATGCAAATATAGTTGATAATTTTGATTGCACGACAGGAGCTGGTCCTCAGAGTAAGTAAAGACAATGTATTTCAGAAAGTTGGAGACTGACAATCAATATCTGTGGTTGGGCCCATCATTGTCCTATTTGTGGTTTTGTGCTCTGGCTTCAGACCGCCATTGAGCTTTTGATTTGTTTCATCGCAGTATTTGTGATTGTATGTGTTTTACTCTGACATTTCACTGATGAGCTAGAGGACTGTTATGCGGACATAATACTTTATATAGAATGATTTGGAGCTGCATCAGAATTAATGTTGAGGTTTCGCGTGAGTAAAACTGGTTTGGCTCCCAGTGTTTTTTCTTCTACTGATCATCTTGTTGCGCCCGAGAGAGGTCAACACGTACTGAGGGTGACTTCTTCTCTTTAATTGCACGACGGCGGTTCGGGCCTCAGACTCAATGACGGCCTCTTCGTAAAACTTTGACCTGTGGGTTGGGGCTTGACGATATTTCTTTAGCTTGACCCGCCGTGGGTCAACTATTTGTTTTCATTTACTCTTGCACACAGTAGAATTATCCATGATTACTCGTCTTTGTTTATAATAGTGATAATTTGATTTTTATGTTTTTACTTTGAGCATTGACTGAGTTGGGAGCCTTTATGCGAACCGAATTTTTTATGTTTTTCTGTATTAAGTGTAACATTGGGGCCCAGAGTGAAGTTGGCCGGCTATGAAAGTGATTTAACTACCCCCCGCCCCGACCCCCACGTGGTTTATTCTACTGACCGTTCTAAGGCGGTGGTCCCGGTGTTAGTCTTACTCTTTATTGCTTTGTGGTTTATTCTAGGAGGCGATTTGTTTTAAGTCTTGCCTTGTGTTATTTTGTTCTTGATTTTTTTTTTCAGTCCTTTTAGCATTGTGAATACCTCGCTTGGGAAAGAGAGAGCTAATCTTAGTTTTTTTTGGTACGTTTATTCGATTTGCGCTTATTTGGGTTTCTCTGTTTACTCTTCCTCTAAGTGCCTGGATAGGGCTGCGGCTTGTGATTGTGGCACTCCCTGGACTTTTCTCTTACCTTCTTTTTTCTTAATTTTGAATTAAGCTCCAGGTTGACGCCTAATTGTATTACTACATTGAGCCTGTAACACTGTTATATATTTTATGATATTTTATACATATATATTTACAACATAGAATACACAAAACTCACGATAAGAAACTATGATAATCGGGATTGACTAATCAAATTGTTGGCAACCAGTACATTCCCCACCCTGGTGCGATGAACATTATTGTGCCAATGTGAAGAGAATGCCTTCTCACCTTCTAAGAACACTAATAGTTAACAAAAAATGCACAGGTTATATTTTCTTTTGCTGTTCACTGGCCTCTGGTCAATGTTCCACGTTTACTGTTTCCAGGGACCAATTTATATTTCCTCAATTACTAAGTCATTCCGACTTTAGAAAAAAAGTTCTTTATTTTGTTTGGCAGTTGATGCTACTTACTTTTTACCACATGAGTTTGATGCCTTATTTTAAATTAGATAGTAGCCTTGTTCCTTCTAGACGGAATGTGTTGTAGGCTGTTGCATCTACGACAGACATCGGTCCCTTCCGCCGTTTGCCAAATTCAGCCCCGTTTACATTAATTTTGTCTTCCCGGCGGTCTTCATACCTTAACATCGTTGTGTGAATGGGATGTAGATGAGAGAACCTAAACCTATAACGAGTAGTTGCGGTCATGGTACCTAGGCCATAATCCAAACTCATAAATCCGTAAACGAATGACGAATCAGAATGTTCAGATGAACAGACATGGACCCCAGAATAAAGGAGGGTGTAATCAGGCGTCCGCAGATAGTAAGAATTACTTGGAAAGCAAGCTTCGCCCACCATGCCCATAGGCCTGACCGAAGGAAATATCGGTAGAAGCGTATGTCCGGGATTTGGGCAGTCTACTTATGGCGCGTCATTGGCAAAAAACATCAGAAACAATTCTAGAAACTGCCACATTGTAGGGATTGACCAGATCATGATGTCTCCCATAGAACTTCTTGTGTTGCTATCAGTTTGGTGTTTTGATACCTCTGGCTCAATAACTTTGTAGTGAGCACTTTCCCACGCTCCATGAAGTCCTGATAATTTGAACAGGCTCTGGCATAGAGGATTAACTGTGAAACATAAACGCCTTGTGCTGGTGCAGAAGGGATATTACTGCTCAGGAATGGAAAGTTAACAATGGGAAAATTGAAGTCATCCCGTTTGTCGTAAAGCCTAGTAGTAAGCTTTCCATTGTCAATGTAGAGATAACAATCCAAGTATGAGGAAGAGGCTGCAGTCTCAGTTAACTGTTTCCTTTATTTTAAGTTCACATGGATAGATGAAATCCAAATACTCTGCAAATTTTGTGTTTTTCAGAGACAATGCATCATCTATATATCTGTAGGTGAAACTGAATTGTTGTGCGAGGTGTTTCTTGCCTGCTTGGAGGAGACTTTGTACAAACTCCGCCTCATACGAGTATAAAAACAAATCGGCAAGTAACGGTGCACAGTTAGTACCCATTGGTATGCCGATTGTTTGCTGAAATATCCGTCCGCCGAACTCCACAAAAACATTGTCGATTAAATATTCCGGCATTTTTATGACATCTGCATCTGAGTATTTTTGTGGCGCATCAGAGTGATCCCGAACGAAGTATGTGTCTTTGTAGCCAATGACAACATACTGAAATCGACGGTTACCATTCTTGTGGAAGAAACACTGGTTAATAATTTCCTTTAATTTAGATTTCAATTTATCATGAGGAATAGTAGTGTAAAGAGTAGAGAAATCGAAAGATTTTATACTATTGACGGAATGAAGAGATTGTGCCTTTACAAATGCTGCATTCTGTTCTAAAAACCGTTTCCTATAGAACATAACACCTAGGTATTAAACGCCATCAACAACTTCTAAAAGATAGTTAGTATAATAAGTATAAATATCTGATTGTCTTTCTCTTTCAAATAGCATTATTTCGCTCATTTCTTAGCAGATACTTCATAACTGTTTCATAAAACATTGATGTGACTTCCTGCGTCTAAGGGGTTTGCCTCATCCTTATTTTAACACAGTAATTTAATTTGATTTACACCATTTTTATTTTAAATCTCTATGCCTCTATGCGAGCCAAACAGATATTTTGTACAGACTGCACACAGGGTGAAGATTTGGTGCCATTAAAATCGATTACAAATCCCGCCTCCCTCGTTAGGTTTTACCACTGATCGTTCTAATTTTCTTATGTTGCTCATGATTTATAAAATTAACGTCAAAAAAATTGCCTTTGGAAACAAAGAACACTCTGTAAGACTGTGTAGCCGCTCGCTGAAAAACGCAGTGTCCGATTAGGTCTACACTGCTTATTCCACATCCAGCATTTTAACAGGTCTACACTGTTTCACTGGCTTACATCCAGCAGTTAACTGTCTGTTTTGGTTTGTTTGCTCTTTATCGTGGTGTC
The DNA here is from genome assembly GCA_964016985.1 of Anodontia alba. NCBI lineage: Eukaryota > Metazoa > Mollusca > Bivalvia > Lucinida > Lucinidae > Anodontia > Anodontia alba. The sequence continues at coordinate 118,987,738 of OZ024824.1, forward strand.
ACTAGTGTCATTAGTAGGTTATGTTCCGTGATTTTATTAGACTCATAAACATGTAGTAAACTGGATTTAATGCATTACGAAAACACACCTATTCAAATATATTGAAAATTTTACAACCAAAAAAGGAAAATTTTCAGATAATTGTTTTTTGAATTTTTCATATTTCTGCTCAAAAACATAGATTGTGGGTACTCGTTAGAATCGCCTCTCGGAGGCGGTTCTAATGAGTACCCACAATCTATGTTCTTGAGCAGAAATAAAGAAAATAATGTATACCCCTTTAAACCAGAGTTTTACTGTATAAAAGTGGGGTTTAAGGGGGTCAATATTATATAGGCATGTTTTCGTGATGGAAAATGTAGAACAAGTATGGTAAGACTATAAGGTATCCGAATACTTAGGGTAAACGCAATATCCAAGCTCTTTACTGTCAAGGGAATTTTATCCATCAGTTTTGTTCCAAAAAGATTTATTGCAATTATAAAATTATATCAGGCTACGCATGCTTTGTGCCCTTCTGCGCAAACACCGGCAAGGTAGCATGGTGTATGAGGTTCGCTGCAGTTTATAGATTGTAACAGAAACAACATTTATCAGAATTGTCCCTTCCCTTGTGTATCTGAGTCTCCTAAACAGAGACAAACAGTAATAGATAGATATCCATAAAATTGTGAAGCTAACAGTAATTACATTTAATTTGAAGAATCTTGTCGCTGGAGAATTGTGATTTAGCCTCCTCGTGGCAAAACCAATAAAATGGCATTTGCACCCAACGCAAGACTCAGATCAGTGTGGGCATCCACCCAGTCTGATCAGAGTCTTCGCTGTGCGCTCAGCTAGCTATGGGCCTCTTCATGCGGACAGCGAAGACTGGTTAGACAGGGCAGATGCCCAGGCTGATCTGAGTCTTCGCTGGATGCCCGCTGGATTGCCAACACCAATTTGTTGGTTTTGTCATGAGGTGGCTCCGGCAATTTTAATTTGAAGATGCCGTTTAGTATAACTGCAAAACAAAGAACAAGCAGGGAGCTGTCGTCAAAATTACTGCGGAGTTTCATGACAAATATTGCATGACTAAAGTATCTTAAGGTGATTTTGGTAAATTTTGGGCCATCATTACGAAAACGCGCCTATTCAAATATATTGAAAATTTCACCACCAAAAACTGAAACTTTACAGATAAAATTTCTGATATATTTTTCATATTTCTGCTCAAAACATGGATTGTGGGTACTCGTTAGAACCGCCTCGCCGAGGCGGTTCTAACGAGTTCCCACAATCTATGTTTTGAGCAGAAATAAGAAAAATAATGTATACCCCTGTAAACCTCAGTTTTACTATATAAAAGTGGGGTTCAAGGGGGTCAAAATTATATAGGTATGTTTTCGTAATGATTTTTGACAAGATAGACAATGTTTGTAACTTCCTATTTGCTTTCCAGTACACAGATGCCCTTCCAAAAAAAGTCTACTCTTACAGGAAATAATTTACTCCCATTTAAAAAACACCATGTTTCCAGAAGGGAGGAAAAACAACCATCTGACAGAGTTGTCTCCCCTGAAAGGGTATCAGTATCTCTTAGGAGACCTCTTGAAATGGTATTGGCCTTGGTTGAATCAATATCATGCAGGTACAGTATGAAATAAATCGAAGGATTTTATATTTATGCCTTTATCGGTTTACACATTTTACCGTGAATAATTCCAAGGCACATGTCTTCAGGCCTATGAAAATTACCATTACACATGGTTTGTAGGTACTCTTTGTATGCTTCAGTGCCAAATAAACAACATAACGTTAAAGCATTAAAACTTTTAGAATACACACACGTGCATTCCCACGCATCATATAGTTCTTTGCGTATAGTTATGACAAAGATGGTGAGAGAAGGACTATCCAAACACATAATGTTGTAATAACGTCGTTTTGACGTGACTGTGACATCATTACGTCGTAACAACGTCGAAACGACGTTATTATGACGCTGTGTGTTTACATGGCTTTCAACATCGCAGAGTGGCGTAATGTTATATAGGGAATATAATACCAGTGTCAAGTAGGGACAGGAATACCCAAAACTAGGGACTGGCATATAACAGTTTCTAATGTACCAGTATAGATTTTGAATGAAAGATACATACTGTATATTTCGTAGTGTAAAAAATCGACGTCTTTTTTTGTGCCCATATTTTCCTAAATCTGTATTCAGGTTGATAGGCATGAAGAAAACGCAAGCTTACCAAGTAATGCTTACTTTCCATGGACGCCTGATCATACTCCATTTGTGCCCATGCCTGTCTAATTGTACATTCCTAATTTTGTCTTTGGGTATATGATTTTCCGAAATACGATTTGATATGTAGACCACAGAGTCGTTAGGAAACATGGAAATGCGTCGGCAATTAATTATGAGGGGTGGGTCGTGCGTACTATCTTTTTCTGATTGTCATAGAGAAAACTAAAGTAACAATGGGAAACATGAAGAACAAATAAAGATGTGATACATCGAAAGATGATACGCGGACGAAAAATGATATCGAGTATCATTTTTTCGTCGGATTATCATTTTTTGGCGTATCAGCTTCCTTAACCCATGCATGCCTAGCGGCCCATAAAAAAGGAACATAGGCAAACAGTGTAGACCCAGATCAAACGCCGCAGAACGCGACGTCTGATCAGAGGCTACACTATTTGCTTTGTCACATTGTGCCGTCGTATACATTTTCTTTACGAAAACATGCCTATGCAAATATGTAGAAAATTTCACTTTCAAAAACTGAAAAAATTCAGATAAAAACATCTGATATTTTTCATATTTCTGCTCAAAACATAGATTGTGGGTACTCGTTAGAACCACCTCGGCGAGGCGGTTCTAACGAGTACACACAATCTATGTTTTTGAGAAGAAATAAGAAAAAATATGTATACCCCTGTAAACCCCAGTTTTACTATATAAAATGGGGTTTAAGGGGGTAAAAATTATATAGGTATGTTTTTGTGATGCTATGAGAGTTGCTTCAAGTGCATTATAAGACAATAAGCCTTTTTCTTTATATCGTAGTGAAATTTATTACAACTGGGCCTAGTTGTTCAATGCTAACGATGTCGTTAGTTAACGATTCGTTAAAATATACATCCAGTGATACGCAAATATGCTGAATTTTTTTGCTAAAAAATGTGAGTAGCTTTTGCAGTGCAAAAGCTACTAACATTTTTTCAGCAAAATATATCAGAATATTGTATATTGAATCCACTAAAACAGTTAACGAAATGACCCTTAACGAGCTCGTTAAGCTAACGACGCTTTGAACAACTGGGCCCTGATTTGTTCTAATGATGCTTTAATATCGACTCTGTTCGTGCGTTTAAGTAACCTCCGACGTTGCTTCCTGTTTTGTTATAAATTCACATAAAATGTACTTTCTTTAGTTTTATTGGAAACAAAGTTCAAACTCAACAAACACTCTCATAAAGCCAATACTGCATGCATTTTTTTAATATTTGTGTTTACGGATATCTTTTGCAAAATGTCTCGAAATTTACAGGCTTTTTCCTTTAAAGGTAAGGCATAATTCATTTCAACATTCTCATTTTTCCTTCATCTTATGAAAGCAGCAACATTCTGTTTTAAAGATTTATTTATTTCAAAATACTAATAAGTGCGTGTGTTTATGGTGTTCATTTCAAATTCTTAATGGATGCACGTTACAAATTACTAATAAAGAATGCAATAAATTCAAATTAAAATGGGCATGCCTTTCTTTCTGTTCATTTCGATTCAAATTAGATTACTCAATTTATATTGCTTTACAGCCCTACCGCTTGATGCTTTAACTCTTTTAAACATGTTTTAATACTTTCTAAAAGGTGGCGTACAACAAAAGGAAAGGTTTAGGCAAGCTGCAACAAGAACAAAACTCACGAAAATTGTCACCCATAAGTGGCAGAAATAATTACCATGTGTACTAAGTCCCTGTATTTAGAGTTATGTGAAGCAAAGAGACCTAGGAAGCTAGTGCAGTATTATAATATCGTTTCGTTTAACCAGTACATACTACAAAATGTTTTTTTTATAGAATTCAGTCGTTTCACTAGGTGAACCACGAATGTCCTAATCAATCTACACGGATTGTACAGACTGATATGACCTGTCATGTTTGCTCATCCACAAAGGTCGCTTTTGAAAGACGTGGCTTAGATATGTAATTAGGTCAATAACAGACGACACCGATCAATATAATTATTAAATTACCTCAGCAGAATGCTGGTCAGTTTCAGAAGACATTTGCATTCCTACAAATGGAGAGCGATAAACTTTGAATTCCTTGTAGTGTGCTATGTGTAACCATGTATTATTCCAGACGTTTGAATATATATCACAGTAGGTGCATACTGTAAAAAATTCCATTACTATTTACCATAGTCTGTATACCATTTTAGTCTGGAATCCCCACAAAAGGGTAATTGGCAAACAATGCAGATCCAGATCAGACGCCGCAAAATGCGGCGTCTGATCTGGTTCTGCATTGTTTGCATTATATACAATAATTTTCTATAAAACACAATAAAAATAAAAACTCACCAGACCCCCTGCTGTTGGAAACAGACCAGTCCAAATAGTTGTGGTAAAAGAGTCCACTCGACGTAAATGGGTGTTGTGCCGTATGGCGTCAATAAAAAGTCTCCCCGTACATCATCATAGTGCAAGTTATATTTTGTTTCCTTTGGGATCATTGAGCCCATCCTGGTTATTTTGAAAATCGAATACCGCTTAAGCCGGCGCTAGGGGGCGTATGCAGCCTCGCAAACTACAGTGTTGCATATGAAGAGACTCAACCAAACCGAGTCTCTGATTTTCGTGATTTTGTGTGTTTTTTTGTTTCTGAAGGCAATCCTTTTTGATTTTTATTGAAGGATGAGAGTGTACTGCAGTAATATAGTGTAATATGTCGGAAGTTCCTTCACGAAAACATGCCTATGTAATTTTGACCCCCTTAAACCCCACTTTTATATAGTACAACTTGGGTTTACAGGGGTATACATTATTTTTCTTATTTCTGCTCAAAAACATAGATTGTGGGTACTCGTTAGAACCGCCTCGACGAGGCGGTTCTAACGAGTACCCACAATCCATGTTTTTAGCAGAAATATGAAAAATATCAGAATTTTTTATCTGAAAATTTTTATTTTTTGGTGGTAAAACTTGAAGTATATTTTGTTTAAACAAAATTTATTCATTTAAGTTCACATAAATACATCGCATAATGTTATATGGTACAGGATTTGATAAAAAGCTAAAAGCTTATATAAATCATCTCCTGAAATAGAAATAAAGGCATATTTACAATACGTGAATGGTAGATAATAATGATGTATGTTTATGAAGTACACAATAATAATAATGATAATAATAATAATAATAGTAATGATGATGATAATAATAATAATAATGCCTACCGTCGTCCCAATCACCATCATTATTGCAACTCCTAATAATAATAATAATAATCCACTAAAAGCAGTAATAATAACAACACAACAATAATAATCATTGCGATCATTATTGTTGCCATTACCATTACCACTACTACTACCAATAATATTAATGATACAATCTACTACATTGACTTGAAAGAAACGACTATAATGATGATGATAATGATAATTATGATGATATCGACGGCGACGACGACGACGACGACGACGACGATGATGATGATGATGATGATGATGCGAGGACATGCCATAGTTATAGTGATATTTTAGTTATTTACATCGGTACATATATCGAGAATTTCTTTGAGAAGAGCGTGCACATTTGTTCTTAGCCCAGCCAGCATTTGGTAGGGTGACTTTCAAGACTGAAAAATTGTGAACCCGGACCCCCCTGTACAACAAGATGTGTCATATACCAAAATGTTCCACATTCTCTGTAGTTTCTGAAACTGCCGGCATAAATTGGCATAAATGATGGCGAACCGAGAATTCCAATATGGCCGCCAACATGGCCGCCAAATACTAAAAGTCTGCTTTTGAAGCCTAAATTGTCTTCTGGTTGTTCTAGTATGCATGCAAAATGTATATTTTGATTGATATGTACTTGTTACAGGCAATACTATTTATTTAAATACAAAAAGAAGCATTATTTAAACATTAAAGGCAAAATTAGAGGGCAAATGGCCAATTTTTGGTCTAAAAATAGAGCACTTAGAAGAAACAGAAGTTCCCTAAAATTTCTTAAGCGATATCACTTGCTTCATTTTAATTTAAACAACACACCAGTTATCATGGTCAATTTAAACATCATATTTCTGTTGAAAATATTAAACCAGTATTGAACAGTAAGCAGTTTGTTACCCCTACCCCCACCATTCGACTTTAAATTTTCTGAACTGATGCTTGTGAAGCTTGACAAGAGACAAGAGAAGAAATGAAAAAGATGGACAGAATGGTAAACTATTTCATTTATCAACATCTTTTAATTAGGAAGTGTGTGATTTTCTTCATAGTTCAAGTTTTAAATCACAGACATAATAACAAATAAGAAACACTGACCTGGATAAAATTGGCTTGATAATGTTTACTATAACACCGACAGAAAGTGTTATGGAGGGAAACTTTAAAAATACATGCATGTAAACATTGTAAATAAATTAATTAAAACCAAATCTAGAAGGAAATGGCAAGTGTATTTATAAACTATCAAACACATGCAGACATTTTGCAGAAAAGTCGACACACTGTAAGGTCGACTTTGGAAGAGTGTTCTATAATGGACTTATCCATCCATCGTGGACACTTCGTGAGCCTGTCTGTGGACAGTCAGCGAAAAATACAAAAAAGCTATTTTGATATATTTGACATACTCGAGCTATTGAATTCCCTTTCTAATGCCACTTTTCATTACTAAGGCTAAGGCGCGGGCCATGCATCTTAGCGCCAGTAGATTTTATTATTAACCAAATCTAAGTAGGCAATTAAATTGAAAAAAAAAAAAACATGACAGTCTTCAAATGTAAACAATGATGCAAGATGCAGATATGGCTGAAAACATTAATTTCAGTGGGTAAATCATCCAAAATTGCACACAATTCGGAGCAATTGTCGTCAGAATGAAACATATTTTGGCGTAAATTTTGGTGCTGCGTTGTAGAATTTAATTCTGCACAGTTTAGCATTCTCCAATTTTTAAAATAACGCCCTCCTAGACGACAAAAGCCCCAGACTGTCGACAAGCCACCTGAAACAGCCACCTTATTAGCTCGCACTACTCATGTCCGGATATTCATGTCACTTATTTCTTTGCAAAACAATTGGCCATGAGTGACGTGATTACTGCCCGTGACATAGAAACAATAATGCATTGAAAATCTTGCCTGAGTCTGAAGAAGCAAGAGCCATTTTAAAGGAAGAATTTAAGGAAAACATTAAATGACTGTCAATAAAATAAGAAGATAATTTAGATTCACTCTTATAATATATATCCAATGCAGTCTAGTGCTCCATTGTGTGAAAAGTTGCAGACGTAACAAAGTGTCTGACTGCAGAATAAGCTAGGGTTTACCCGTATGAGTTAAGCTCTTCTACTGGCTTCTTACTTCTATACAAATAGTGAAGATAGACTGTTAGCACAGATGTTTCGGTGTTATGATGATTTGACCAGAGCTGTTATGATTCGGAACAGATGGCAACCATCTTCGTATATCAGTTTTATCTTAACTATATCACAAGCTTCATTTAACTTTTGCCTTACTGGACGACCAAATGACGAAAAAAAAGAAGATGGTCTGGAAATTTACATTGTGCCTCAAGGCAGCTCCAATACAAAATATACTGGGAACTGCCTATTGTAGCTGCCTATAGGTAGCCTGTAGGAAGTGCAATATGCTGCCTATAGGCTGCCTACTGGAAATTTGCCATGACAATGACTAAAAAGGGATCTGGAGCTGCCTACTGTTCCTATTCTGCTTCCTCGTCTGTCCCTGGCCACTGAGCTGCCTACTACTGCCTCTTAAATGCTTTCCCTGCCTATTGAGCTGCCTACTACATGTTCACTGGCAACTGAGCTGCCTACCCTGCCTATTCAGTGGGAACTGAGCTGCCTATTCTGCCTAATAGATGTTCATTGGCTACTGAGCTGCCTACTCTGCCTATTCAGTTGGAATGAAGCTGCCTATTCTGCCTAGTGCTTGCCTACTCTACCTATTCAGTGGGAACTGCTCGTGAGCTGCCCATTCTGCCTACTACATGTTCATTGGCTGGCATTGAACTCGGTACCTCTAGCGGTAGGAGTCGGGTGAGCGGGCGGGCGTCGTCCCAGGTTAATCTTTTGGTTAACCTTTTTTTCAAAGTTATGTTACCTTTATTCTTCAGTGGATTGCTTTCATATTTGGTAGGGATGAAGAAAAGGACCAGTAGGTGTTTCCCATGCAAGAGAGGCAACTCTCACTTTCTTCATTATTTAAAAAAAATCCATAATGCCTTTAGGCGTTTTTTTACAGAAAAAAAATTGTTCACGGAGAGAGCAAATTCCTTCCTAGAAGAGTTGCTCCCATTTAGAAAGAGACTGAAAACCAGGGAAGCGAAGTCATGTTTCCAACAGGACTCACTTGACCATGGACAAGTAAATTCAAATTTGCTCGACTGAGCAATCGATGCTGGGTTTATACCTCTATGATACCTTATGGTCATGCATTGATAGCAGTGGTATCAATATCAACCCTCTGCGTTATTGGACCTTAAGCTTAAGCTTAATTGATCTCGGCTTATAATGGGGTCTCAGGTTGATAATTCAAGCAACAATCATAACCCAATCTCCATGTACATGTATTAGGCAAGCAGATCTATGTATCTTAATGTATAGTCAGAATTACACCAGATTTACATATTTATGGCATCAACTTGCTTTGATATGTAACAGGAAAAAGGCATTGAAAAGGCACTGAATTAAATTAAGTAAATTAAACGTTTTTCTACCTATAACAAGCATAGTAGTTATGTTCACTAATAAACAAACAAGTAGCCTACTTACATTCACTGAAATAAATTTCTGTTTAATCTAAAACATCCTAAATACACATTTGCAATCAAAATGGCTGCTATATTTTCCCGCCAATTTCACCTGACAAAGGATAGAGCTGCCTACTGTGCCTAATAATTACATAAAGTAAACCCAGCTGGAGCTACCTACTCTGCCTACTGCAGAAAATAAAATAAGCTTGAGTTGCCTAGTCTGCTTACAGGAAAAAAGACATTAAGTTTGAGCTGCCTTCCTTGATTACTGCAAGAAGTAAAATAAAGTTAGAGCTACCTACTCTGCCTCCTGCAGAAAATTAAATAAGTTTGAGTTGCCTTCGCTGCCCATAGTAAAATATAAATTAGGTTGGAGTTGCCTACTCAGCCTGTTGTACAAAACAAACTTACTTCGAGCTGCCTACTGGTTGCCTGTTGTGCCCATAGGCAGCAAGAAGGGCAACAAATAGGCAGCTCTTGCCTACTGGAGCTGCCTACAAATTAAATGTAAAATAGTAGACCACCCATAGACAGCCTCCTTTTCTTTTACGGGAGAGTTCACTGGGTGAAAAGAACTCCTGCTGCAGCCCTTCAGTTTTTGTAATTCTGTTTTGTAGGATAATTGTGGCTTGGTGCAAAATCAAGACATCACTTGATTCCAAATCTTTGAACTTGTCAGAGAGGTCTGTGTTGCAGTCTTCTGACTCAGGATTTTTTCAGCTTACATATTTTGACATGGGATTTCAGCCCTTATAACATTTAACAGAATAAACATCAGTCCTGGACAAATCTATGCTTTTTATGTACATTGATTTAAACTTAAGTTTATCAATGGATACATCATTTACTCTTTTTAATTTCTATTAAGCGTGATTTCAAAAATGATAATTCAAATAGATATTTTTTTCAGTTTCAATCTTTCCTTTCAGTATTCTTTAAACTAGCTTCAGCTTTCTCTAATTTGCTTTGCTCAGACAGGGTTTTAAATACATTATTCTTTCTTTCAACAGTATAAGTGGCAAGACAACTTTTTTTCTTGATGACTCATTGCTTCATCAGCAACAAAATATCCCTTTGAATTCAAGTTACAATATAGGGATATAATGCAGCAAACGGCACACATAGCTCTTAACCAAATATGGTAGGTAACTTTGCTTCCCTATTTAATTGCACGAAGGTGAGTTAGTCTCCGTCTCAATGACAGCTCCCTCCTCAATCTGTTTAAGACTGTTGACACCTGACTATGAATGTCTGTATGTGGTTGGGCCAATTGTGGTCCTGTTTGTGGTATTCTTGTGTTCAGATTGCCATTGAGCTTTTTGCTTTGTTTCTTTACAATGTTTAAGATTATATGTACTTCACTGTGATATTTCACTGATGCGGTACAGGACCCCTATGCGAACCGAGAATTATGTTTATAATTTGGGGCTGCATCAGAATCAACTGTGATGAGGTTTTTCATAAAAATAGTTAAAGCCCACAGTAGTTTTTCAACTGATAGTTCCAAGGTTGCTCTTCTGTTGCAGTTCTATGTTTATGGTTCGATGGTTTCATAGCTAACATTTGCTTTGTCATTGTTTTTCCTCATCTCTCCTTCTTTTGAAGTCTAGGGAAGGAAGGCTGTGCTTCGTAATTGTGGCATTGCCCGGGTATCTTCACATATGACTTTCTAAAAATTGTGGATATCTTCTGGTCATTAAAGCCCCTAGTGGCTCTGTTTCTGTCTCATAACTATAATGTTTGAATTGTGGATAGCTTCTGACAATTAGAAGCCGCTGGTGGCTATATAGCCACTAGTGGCTGATATAGCTGGTCGCGACTGACACTTGTGGCAATATTGCAGCAACAGATCTACTGGCCGTTATCATTGGCTACTTTCTGGCTAGAAGTTGTGTCTACTAAATTTTAAAGCGGCTTTATTGCAGCTACAAAGCCACTTTAAAGCCGCTACATTTTCATTTCTGTAAGGGTTAGGAAAATATGTGAAAATTCTGAAGCCCACCCACGGGATTTTTGACACTAAAGTAGAATTCAGGGGTCCCATGTCAGAGGTATGGAATAGCACATAAAATTTTCAAAATTACCCGGAGGTAATCCTGCCACCCTGTTCCGAGGAAAACATTTATAGGTGCATATTGTATGATAATAAGTGCCTTTTATTTCTATATTTTGTTTCAATTAATTTATTGACAACTTTACATAGTTTCAAATTTTCCCGCCACAAGTTCTGTCGGTGTCACAGTAAATATTGTCGAGCCAATTTTATCCGGGTCATTTTTTTCTTATTCATTGTTCAGTCTGTAAATTAAAACTTAAATTCTGCAGCAAATTGAATAATTCCTGGAAAACAGAGGTTGATAAATGAAATAGCTTGCCATTCTGCCTGTCTTTATCATTTTTTCTACTGTCGTTTATCAGTCTTTACCAGAGTCAGTTCAGAAGCGATGAAATCAAATGATGGGGGTAGGGGTAAAAAACTGCTTACTGTTTAATACTAGATTAATATTTCATACTGAAACCTGAGTTTTGAGCAGGCCATGATACCTTGTGTGTTGTTTAAATTAAACTCAAGTAAGAAATATCACTATAGTAATTTTCAGGAACTTCTATTACCTCTCAGTACACCATTTTTAGACCTAATATTGAACTTTTGACCCCTAAAATTGCCTTTAATTTTTAAATTATTCTTTTTGTATCTAACTAAATAGTCTTGCTTGTAATGAGTTAAGGTCAATCTAAATGTACATTTTGTATGCATACTAGAACAACCAGAAGACAATTTAGGCTTCAAAGGCAGACTTTTAGTATTTGGCGGCCATGTTGGCGGCCATATTGGATTTCTCGGCTCGCCATCATTTATGCCAATTTATGCCGGCAGTTTCAGAAACTACAGACAATAGGGAACATTTTGATATATGACTCATCTTGTTATACGGGGGGGGGGGGGGGGGGGTGGGTCCGGGTTACCCCTAGAAAGAGTGGCCAGTTTCACTCATTGTCACCCTACCAATTCCTCATAAATCCACATCAGCCACTATCGGCCGATAACGGCCAGATTCAGAATTATGCAGAATGCTTACTGGGAGACTGCTCATAAGGGTATTTATGTTACAATTACGACAATTTTGTCCTCGCTCAACATATACGATGTAACATTCTACACTGTCGATCGACAATACCCGTTAAAGTTTCATTCTGAATAACGTTGCATATTTATTTAAAGTGTATTTAGTTTATCATTTGGTGCCGCTTGATGTGTATTTTTGTTAAAAGATCAAACGAAACGTTTAGAGTGTATTATGAATTGTTGGACCTGAGAAAATAAAACTTCATTCTCTACCACAGAAGCATCAGCTATACCATAAAGAGCCTGATTAGTGTTCAGGGTAGGAAGATAGTTCGAAAGATACCTTCTTCTGGTGACTGCATAGTTTGGGCATTGGAAAAAGAAGTGATAGGTACTTTCGAATCCCCCACATGAACATGTTGGGTTAGGGACGATATTTTTCCTGTAGAGATGCGCATTTAAGGAACTGCATTCCATTCTGAGTCTTGCATGCAAGATCTGGCTAATACGAGAGCCAGTATCGTAATATTTCGGAGGTTTTTTAAGATTATTATTAAGTCGATATTTGAACGAAGCAACAGATGGTGCGGTCTTAATCTCGTCAGACAGATCATTCCAGGCACGTATTGTTGATGGAATGAATGAGTTATAAAACAAGTTTGTTATAAGTATATTTGAATAGGCGTGTCTTCGTAATGGCTGCGCCCGTACGACAGTGCTACATAATTTAAAAGAAGACACTATTGATTTAAGGGCCATCATTAGCAAAATGTCTCTATTTTTAATGAGAAACATGTTTTTGCACCTCTCCATGAGTATTAGCTTTTTACTTCATAGGCTTGTCAGAAAGTCATTACAGAAATATGCCTATTCAAATAAATTGTAAATTTTACCACCAATAAATAGAAAATTTTCAGATAACATTACGAAAACACGCCTATTCAAATATATCGAAAATTTCATCTTCAAAAACTGAAAATTTTCAGATAAAAAACTCAGATATTTTTTCTTATTTCTGCTCAAAACATAGATTGTGGGTACTCGTTAGAACCGCTTAATGTATACCCCTGTAAACCCCAGTTTTAGTGTACAAAAGTGGGGTTTAAGGGGGTCAAAATTACATAGGCGTGTTTTCGTGATGAAAAATTCTGATATTTTTCATATTTCTGCTCAAAACATAGATTGTGGTACTCGTTAGAACAACCGCGACGAGGCGGTTCTAACAAGTACCCACAATCTATGTTTTGAGCAGAAATAGGAACAACAATGTATATCCCTGTAAACCCCAGTTTTACTATATAATAGTAGGGTATAAGGAGGTCAAAATTATATAGGCATGTTTTCGTGATGCTGTGAGGAGGCTTACATCATTACTAAACTTTTCACATTATGAGTGGGATGTACCTTGTGCGTTCTCCTGTTCTACCAACTGTTTCAGATATGTTTCGTTTTTGTCACGATGGAGATTTTATGTCTTTCTTTTGTCACGAGAGCGAAACAATTATTTAAGCAATCAATTCAGGTTCGTGATATTAAGATGAAATGCTAAATGTCTTCTTTAACAGATAATAGAAACCATTTTTTTTTAAAAAAAAGAAGTTAAACTTAACAAAGCTAATACCACTGATAGCATTTATTAAGCATTACGAAAACATACCTATATGATTTTGACCCCCTTAAACCCCACTTTTATATAGTAAAACTGGGGTTTACAGGGGTATACATTATTTTTCATATTTCTACTCAAAAACATAGATTGTTGGTACTCGTTAGAACCGCCTCGCCGAGGCGGTTCTAACGAGTACCCACAATCTATATTTTGAGCAGAAATGTGAAAAAAATATCAGAGTTTTATCTGAAAATTTTCAGTTTTTGAAGGTGAGATTTTCAATTTATATTTGAATAGGCGTGTTTTCGTAATGAAAAGAAATTAAACTAAAGAAAGCTAATACCACTGATACTAAAACACGTTTTAGGATTTATATTCATCTTTATAAAGTTTATGGTAAACGGAATAAATTTGATTTCTATATTCTTTTATTTTATTTATTTATTTATTTTTTTTTGGGGGGGGGGGGGGGAGGGGGGGGGGTGGGGAGGGATGGCGACGTCCTTCGTGCTACATACTGTGGTGTACATATTTTCTTAGTGTATTTTATCATTTTCTAAATCAGCTAGACAAGTAAGCGACTTAAATAAATCAGAATAAACCAATTATTGCTAAACTTCATAAACGGCGTACTGGTGTCACAAAATAGTAACATAATCATTATCGACGACAGTCTCAATTAATTTCCAAATATAACGCTGGCTTGAAGACTCTTACAAACGGTTATCAGAATTTTATGTTGACTTAGTTTATAGGATTCTTGGTTATCTGATTTCATGGAACATTTCATAAAGACTGTCATTCGTTAGAAAAATACAGGTTACACACTGTAGCACACTGCATGCATGCTTGTCCACCTTATTAACCATTGTCCTGCTGAATAAATTAAGATGCCACGCCCACTTCTAATTTATAGCCAATCAGATAACTTGATCCGGATTGTTGCTATAAATTCACATACTTAATGGCAAACAGTGCAGATCCAGATCAGTTGGCTTCTTCAGAAGCCAACTGATCTGAATCTACACTGTTTGCAAAGGCAGGGTATATCCGGGTTCAGCAGGACAAGGGTTAAGATTGACAAATTTGCTTCCCGCTTTAACTGCAAGGCAGCTTGTCGAAGCTCATCTTAAATGCCGGTTCCTTCCTCGAATCTATTTCAAAAGGTTGACAGCTGACTATTGATGTCTACTGTCATGCCCTCCGTGGTCCAGCTTAAGGATCTCCTTTGTCCTAGTGTCTGTTCGATATTGAATCCTAAAATTTGTTTCATCAGACTCTTTGTAATTATATGTCCTTTACTATGAGTTCGAAAAAGCTGACGATTCCTACGATCTTGTGTTTTGCGTGAATTTTATTTTTGATCGTAAATAAAATAAAATAACTGAATAAACAAATACTAAAATAATAACAATAATAATAATAATAATAATAAGAAGAAGAATAATGATGATGATGATGATGATAATAATAATACTGATAATAACAATAGTGCAAATTTACTATAAAGCTTTCCAGCATTACGAAAACATCCCTATTCAAATATGTAGAAAATTTCACCTCCAAAAACTAAAAATTTACAGATATTTTTTTTTTCATATTTCTGCTCAAAACATTGTGTGTACTCGTTAGAACCGCCTCAGCCCCTGTAAACACCAGTTCTGCTATATAAAAGTGGGGTTTAAGGGGATCAAAATTATATAGGTGTGTTTTCGTGATGGGAAAGACGATATTCATGAAACACGGCCTTCCCAGGCACTGAAAGAAGCTAGGTTCAGAAACAAACAATAAAAAATACAACAGCCTAATTTCAATAGCTGACATACAAATAAAGAACTGATGCAGGGGAACCACCTTGGAACGGTTAGAAAAAAAATACTGAAGAGCTACTTACTACTTACCGGAATCTCGCTGATAATACCGCTCATCCGCAAGAAGGAATATGTGTAGTAATTGTGTAAGAAAACTAAATATTGTAAAACTTCAATGACTCGAACATTTCGATGGCTCGTTTATCGTAGCTAATTCAAACTCGTTTTGAGTCCCTAGGAAATTCTTCCGATTGCTCAAGAAATTAAAGTTAGGGATGTTTTAGGGAAAATTCTTTTTTTTTTTTTAGCTTAGTGGGATTAGAAACCATGGTCACCTGTCAAATATTTAATGGTCTTCCCATATTGTACGCCTATGTTAGAGTGTTACAATTTTGGTACATGAGAGCGAGCACCTTAATTACTCGATACAAAAACTGTTGATGTAAAATGTAATAGGAAGCACCAAGAACCCTGTAGCAAACATGCATCCAATTACAATTATATTAACTTAATAAGTTTAAACAGTACACATCCAGTTGTTGAATGTGAGACTGGCTCGTAGAACATTTTCAAATACAACAAGCATTTATTATGCACCATTCAGCATATCAGGTACAGTGTTTATGATTGACAGCAGTATAACGCTTAACACTATGGAAACACTTTTCAGCAGACGACAATTTTAAATATTTTTCTTATTTTTTCCAAGAAGACAGATTTTGACATTTAATGTGAATTGTATCCAATGGAGACAATGTGTACGAAGTGTCAAATCCTAGCAGTTCTTGCAGACTTGTATAGGTTCTCCGTATACTCGAACATCGTTTCTAGTTATAGAATTTGAATAACAACGGGTTTGTTCATAAATACGTGTATGATTCGTCGGATCCTGGGATGGTGTTCTCTGTTCGAATTTGTTTAAATAATACAAATCATTTTAGCGAGCATAGAATTCATTACGGTTGTCTCCAAATTATTAGGCGCTGTTGCCGCAGCCGGCATGATTTCGAAACCAAGCTCGGATCAGTCTACTTCATATTTCTCCCTATAGACACTTTTGTCTGAGGAACATGCTTCAGAAATGATCCTGGGCAGGAGTTTTCTCTTAAAATATATTATAACTTTATAACCTTAAACCATAAATGTTTCTTAATTTCAGAATCTTGATGATCCGGGGAATTCCTTGAAAAGAATGATCGTTCTTGCGCAATGAAAAAACAACGAATCCTATCCGACGGGTCTTTCAGAGATATCTGGTATAATACAGTTCCATGAAACTTTTGTTTTGGCGACATGTCACATTTTATTGTGGCATGGTTTAGCATGGGCGACTGAGGCGTGCAAGTTTCCGTACGTTCGTCCGTCCGTTCGTTCGTCTTTCCGTCAACATTTACTCTGGGTGTCTTGTGAGCGCAACTCCTCTTACAGTTTTGTACCGATCATTTTGAAACTTTGCATGTGTTTTCTACATGGTATGAAGATGTGCATGTGGTTTGGATATAATTGTTAGATTATTTTGTCACTTTTTCCACATTGTTAACTTAATCATTTTTCACCTAAATATATGGACAGTGGATACCTCTTGTGAGCGCAACTTCTCTTACAGTTTTATACTGATTGGTTTGAAACTTTGCATGTGTTTTCTTCATGGTATGAGGATATGCATGTGGTTTAGGTATAATTGTTGGAACATTTTTTGTCACGTTTTCCACATTGTGAACTTAGTCATTTTTCACCCTCAGTATATAGACAATGGGTACCGCTTGTGAGCGCAATTCCTCTTACAGTTTTGTACCGATCGTTTTGAAACTTTGCATATGTTTTCTTCATGGTATGAGGATGTGCATATGGTTTGGATCTAATTGTTAGATTATTTTTGTCAATTTTTCCACATTGTGAACTTAGTCATTTTTCACCCTTTATATATATAAACAGTTTGTACCTATTGTGAGCGCCACTCCTCTTACAGTTTTGTACCGATTAATTTGAAACTTTCCATGCGGTTTCTTCATGGTATGAGGATGTGAATGTGGTTTGGATATAATTGTTAAATTAGTTGTTTTTCTTTTTTCCACGTTGTGAACTTAGTCATTTTTCACCCACAATATATAGACAGTGGGTACCTCGTGAGCACAACTCCTCATACAATTTTATACTATTTTTTTTTTTTGGACTTTTGCTCATGTTTTCTCCATAGTCTGAAGATGTGCATGTGCTTTTCATATAATCCTTGCCATATTTTTTTGTCACTTTTTTCCTTTTCGAACTTTGTCATTTTCTGACCTCAGATGTTTTGACAATGGGTACCTTGTGATTGCAATTTCTCATACAATTTTAAACCGGTCTTTTTGAAACTTTGCACATGTTTTTTTCCCGGGTCTGCAGACGTGCACATGGCTTGGATATGATTTTTTAAATTTATTTGTGTCACTTTTCCTCTTTAACTTCTGAACCTCAGATTTTATGAAAATGTACAGACTGTGGGTACTTTTTGAGCCCAATTTCTCATGCATCATATGAGAAAATGCATATGTTTTCGATGAAATTCCTATATTTATATAATCCTTGTCTTTAATTTTGTCAGTTTTCCAACTAAGCACTGCTAAGAATGAAATTAACTTAATTAATAACCACGTTCTGATTGTGGCCCCTGTGACTTTTGCCCTAGCAGCTGCGACGCCGCCTTCCGCGGAATTCTGGTTTAAAAAGGTATGAAAATAATATTTTCAAGAGAGTGCTAAACTTAAGTACGGTTCAGTCTGCTGATTGTATAAAACGCTTAAACGGTGAGTGTCTAGCTTTACTATTGATTTCAACTTGTTCAAATTATTTTTAAAACCAGTCTACAAAACCACAGTGTAATAGAGTAAACGCTTCAGATAATAATTAAGATATATAATTCAAAGGAAACAATTAGAATTTCAAAAATAAGAATAATAAAATACATAAACGCTTAGCATGCTGGGTAAAGTTTTCAGGAGACGACATTTTGATTTTTTTATCTTTTTTTTTTTCTCAAGAAAATGAGCCTTGATATTTATGCAAAGACAAATACACACAAATACATTTTTTATTAATGGTCGGATATTTCAACAAATGTCACATTAGCTATGTACAGCTATAAACCGACTATTAATCTCCTTAGGAGACAAATTGCATGGAATGTCAAAGCCCATTAACTGGAAAAAAAAAAATGGCATCAATGCGTTGTCTGTTTCATGCTCCATCCGGCAGTAACGCACGTTGTAAAAGGTTGCAAAGATGTTAAGTATACAAATCATGAAGTTGCCGTAAATATGGCCATGTGTTATTATAGTTGTCCTATAACAAGCGTCTGCAGTAAACATGATCATATCGCACGGTTTGCCGTCTGCGTTATTTTAAGTGTATTATTTTCTTTTCGTATAACATTTCGTGCATACCCCTGAGCCATGTTCCATTGATACTATGATGGAAAAATAAATTTCATTTCTGGCTGACCGGTTGCCTTCATTGTCTCTAGTAATAGAGCAATAGCATCTCTACGAATGCCCACGGACAGCAATATATAAACCGCAACGGCAATATATAAACCACAACATGAGAAAACGTAACTTCTGACATGTGGGCCCAACAAAGACTCAAATCACCCTACAGTTCCTCGCAATCTAAACAGAATCTTCGTTATCCGCGTGAAGAAACTTTGCACCCTTGGGTATCCAAAATGCGCCCAATTAAGATACTGATCAGACTGTTCGATGGTGCAGACTGATCTGAATGTTCGACATGTGCTCGTGTCTTGAGGTACATTTTCTGACGTTGCGGCTTATTTAATCTCGTTAGTAGTTTGTCTTGCGGATAACATCATGTATTGT
The DNA here is from genome assembly GCA_964016985.1 of Anodontia alba. Classification (NCBI taxonomy): domain Eukaryota; kingdom Metazoa; phylum Mollusca; class Bivalvia; order Lucinida; family Lucinidae; genus Anodontia; species Anodontia alba. The sequence goes on from OZ024824.1 coordinate 119,007,091, forward strand.
ATATTGTATATTGGCATGACTGCTGACTCTGAAGTCAAATCATTGACAGCGCGGAAGAAGGGTTCTTAAGCCATATGCGAATAGCGAAGGTCCAGATCAACCTGTGCATCCGTGCAGTCTTATCAGGAATTTCTCTGTTCGTCATCATGTACAACAGAATCCATTGACTCTATGAGCGGACAACGCAGGGCCTGCGCGGGATACAGATCTACGAAAGTCACATTACGAAAACACGCCTATTCAAATATATTGAAACCTTCCCCACCTAAAACTGAAAACTTTCAAATAAAAGATTTTGATATTTTCACATTTCTGCTCAAACGAGAGATTGTGGGTACTCGTTAGAACCGTCAGGGCGAGGCGGTTCAAACGAGTACTCACAATCTATATTTTTGAGCAGAAATATGAAAAAATAATGTATACCCCTGTATACCCCGGTTTTACTATATATAAATGGGGTTTAAGGGAATAAAAATTATATAGGCATGTTTTCGTGATGGTTAGACTGTCTTCTGAATCCCGGTTTCGTTTTCCTGGTCTCATTCTCTTTACATGTTTGTCAGTTTACACAAATAAAATGACTTTTAAACCAAGTACAAATTTCAGGCGTGCATGCATAACATTGTTTTGAGAGGGTTTGACATTGAGATAATGACCTTTTCTGGGTAATGTATTTTTCCATTTTGAAATTAATATCGTATTCTACGTTATAAGTTTCGAGCCAAATACATTGTCGCATTCTTAAGGATTTCGTTTAATCAATAACAGTATATTTGCTTTCGGTGGTGAAGCCATACAAATCCCAGAACGTTAGTGCTAATTGTTTGTGATGCACAAAACTTTCATTATATGATTACGGTTGGGTACATAAGATGCGGAGGAACTTGAAGAAATATGAACTTTAGAGATTTTGCTGGTTACTCTATAACCCTTTCAGTCCCGAGTTTTTGCAATGGGTTCGCCCGTCTTTAAAATTAGGACACATTCATTATTGCAAACATGAGACGGCTAGTTACACTGTTTGTATAAATAGTTGTTTTGGTCCAATGGGCTGAAAAGCTTAAGCGTAGAATAATAGAACAACCACTATTACCAACAGTTCTCTTGAATTTAAAGACTAAGTCGCCTTAAAATTCTGATTCCGATAGACCTTCCTGACGAAGCATTTCCAAGCCCATTACGAAAAACACGCCTATTCAAATATATAGAAAATTTTACCTCCAAAAACTGAAAATTTTCAGATAAAAAAAATCTGATATTTTTCATATTTCTACTCAAAACATAGATTGTGGGTACTCGTTAGAACCGCCTCGGCTATTACCAACAGTTCTCTTGAATTTAAAGACTAAATCGCCTTAAAATTCTGATTCCGATAGACCTTCCTATAGCATTTCCAAGCCCAGTACGAAAAACACGCCTATTCAAATATATAGAAAATTTTACCTCCAAAATTTGAAAATTTTCAGATAAAAAAAAATCATATATTTTTCATATTTCTCTTCAAAACATAGATTGTGGGTACTCGTTAGAACCGCCTCGGCGAGGCGGTTCTAACGAGTACCACAATCTATGTTTTTGAGCAAAAATAAGAAAAATAATACATACCCCCGTAAATCCCAGTTTTACTATATAAAAGTGGAGTTTAAGGGGGTCAAAATTATATAGGCATGTTTTCGTGATGAACACTATATTTGGAAAATTTAGAATGACGGCGATAAACCTAGGTAATGTTTTCGCAGTTTCTGATACCGCTTCCACTCTTTTAGAAGTTTAGCAGTTAAACTTTATTCCATTAAAGTTAAATACTTGATTACATGATCTAGTGAAACAAATAACTTATAAGATATATATAAACCGTTCGAAAATTACTAAAATCAAAGTCACAGTCATCCCGATTATCATAAATGTTATTCGACGAAGTCGGTTCAAATCGTCCGATGGATGTCTGTAGGTTAATCAGTATATGTCCTGCGATATTCAGATTTTGCGTAAAACGTTATTTTTCATTTTATTTAAGTCTATTTTCTTAACTAAGTGTAGTGTTTTGGATCTGGATTTTAACTTATCACTGTAAATGGTATTAAAATATGAAACAGAACTACAGAAGAAAGAACTGTTTAGTAAAATTTACGTTTCCCATATTTTCAATTGCACCAATGTGCTACCGTAAATACTACTATTGTCAGAAAACATAAACAAAGTTTTTTTTGTTGTATTTAAAAAAAGAAAAAGAAAAAAAAAGATGGTTAGCTTTTAAAAAACCTTAGGAAGACTTTTTTTCATGGTTTAATAATGCAGTGGCGTGTAATGCTGTTTCAAAGAGCTCAACCAAAGTACACTTCCTGCCAGATCAGACGCGTAGACACGTGATCCGAATCTACGCTGTTTACCATTCATTCAGTAGTTTTAAGGCACACCGATTGGAAGGAAAATAATCCCGATTCAAACTTAAGAGTTAGTACGATTAAGGCTTAAGGTGTCCGAAATATTTGGGTAAATACAACATTACAGGTGTTATATTTAGACTACTAGGGATTTCAAAATATGTCATGCCTGTTCTCTATTCTGCTTTTCAAATGGTTTTCGTCAGCCAATGGCACGTGTGAATTTCTACAACGGATTTAAGCGTTATGAAACTTTATGAAAAAAATAAGTAGTTCCGACCGAGGCTTAATCTTCTGGTGGGCGCGGAGCCAAACGTGATTCCAAATATGACTGATTATTATACAGTCGAAACTCAATGACTCCATCACGAAAACACGCCTATATAATTTTGACCCCCTTAAACCCCACTTTTATATAGTAAAACTGGGGTTTACAGGGGTATACATTATTTTCTTATTTCTGCTCAAAAACATAGATTGTGGGTACTCGTTAGAACCGCCGCGCCGAGGCGGTTCTAACGAGTACCCACAATTTATGTTTTGAGCAGAAATATGAAAAATATCAGAATTTTTTATCTGAATATTTTTCCTTTTTTGGTTGTAAAATTTTCAATACATTTGAATAGGCATGTTTTCGTAATGTGAACATCTTTTGGGCCATGGAAATTCGTTCGAGACATGGGTAGTTCGAGCCACTGAGGGTTAATCATGGCACCCGTTCAGGAAGCAAATAGCGATAATTTAGGGAAATCTTTTCGATTTTCTATACAATGATTGTATGTTGGGTGTAATTAGAATCGCCTCGATGAGGCGATTCTAATGAGTACACACAACATACAATTCCATGATAAAATAAGAAAAAAATTCCGAAATATTTGTTTTCTTGAGCTATTGTAAGGATTTTGTAGGGACTGAAAAAAGAGTTCGAATCATCCACAGTAAACGAGCCATCCGTGTTCGAGCCATTGAGGTTACACCGTACATTACAAATTCCATTACCATTACTGTCCTTGTTTACAAATACATGCACACACTAAATGCAGTTATTCAGGGTGGTATGGGATGGATCGCTGCTATGCTACGCCTTCAGGAACACTAAGTAACGGACTTTCGAATTTAGATGAGTACAGACGGACAGAACATGTCTATATTACTGCAATTATATAAAATGTAAGAACATTTAACTATTAGAAGTAGCCTAAGTGAAGATAATATGTTAGAGAAAAGTCACCTAGAAAAAGCTGATATCCATCACGAAAACATACCTTTATAATTTTGACCCCCTTAAACCCCACTTTTATATGGTAAAACTGGGGTTTACAGGGGTATACATTATTTTTCTTATTTCTGCTCAAAAACATAGATTGTGGGTACTCGTTAGAATCGCCTCGACGAGGCGGTTCTAACGAGTACCACAATCTATGTTTTGAGCAGAAATAAAAAAACAAAATCAGAATTTTTATCTGAAAGCTTTCAGTTTTTGGAGGTGAAATTTTCAATATATTGGAATAGGCGTGTTTTCGTAATGAAAACATTTGCATCAGCTTTCATCACGAAAATTTGCCTATATAATTTTTACCGCCTTAAACCCCACTTTTATAATAAATAGTAAAACTTGGGTTTATAGGGGTATACATTATTTTTCTTATTTCTGCTCAAAACATAGATTATGGGTACTCGTTAGAACCGCCTCGTCCAGGCGGTTCTAACGAGTATCCACAATCCATGTTTTGAGCAGAAATATGAAAAAATATCAGTTTTATTTTTTGCTTTTCCTGCAGGGTATAGTCGACAATCAAATACATTGCATCGGAAAAATAAATAAAACATAACAAAAACCGTTGAGTTCGGATTTCAAAAGCAATCACAGCTTTTAGGAACCAATTTTAATCTAAATTACTTAGCATGACAAAAACTATTTCACGATTCCCGGAATTAATATCTGTTATAAAATAAGGGAAAATGATGCACTTTCAACGAGACAACTGTGTCAAAATTGTTTCAACATTATGTTTGTAAGGTTACAGAATTGAAAAGGCCTGCCTACACACATGAATGTACAGACTACTATTCGCCATTCGTATGACTGACCTGAAATAAGGTTTGCTGCACGATTTCGCTTTTTTTTATGTTATTTTGACAATAAAACATGGTTGGTTTCTTCCCAGTTAGCATTCTTTATAAATCTATAGCGGGCCGTTATCGGCCCGTCAGGGTAGCTGACGGGCCGATAACGGCCCGCTATAGGTTTATAAAGAATGCTATCTTGGTTGTAACAAGCAGAAATCAGATTTACCAATGCTTGCGTCTGTAGCGAGATATTAATCTTTTTAAGTATCGAGACCCCAAAAGACTAATTGGCAAACAGTACAGACCCAGATCAGACGCGCATATATCAGGTCTCCTATGTTTGTAGATTAGCCATATTTGTCTCTAGGAATATCTGAATCACATAACCTGTACACCTAATATTGAAATTGGACACTTCCAATAAACAGTGTGGGAGAGCTTATTCAGTCTAAAATGGGTTTATGAACATCTTTAGCAAAGACCATTTCAATACCACTCTTAGCCCTTAAACCGCCAGTCACAACTATTGTCGTCTGCTTTGTCTTCTGCCGGTTACTTTAAAAGTGATTCGTGCAAACTGTGTGGACCCAGATCAGACTGCTCCTTTAGGAGCAGTCTGATCAGGGTCCACACTGTTTGCCTGTATGCAAAAATAGGTTGGAAAAGTCTGCAAGAATATTTAGCAGACGACATAAACAGACGACATTTTCAGATGCAGTTTTTCTTGCGCTTTAAGGGTTAACATAAATATTCGGATGCCCTTACTCCTTATCCTACTTTTCCTTATGTTTTAACAGAACATTCAGACCAACGGGGGAATTGTTTTCTTCATATCAGAAAGGATAACGGTGTAGAACCTGGTGAAACTGAACCTGTCGGACGAACATGCAGTTTAACCTTATTATACGGATCTACACTGTAAGTTTATACCTGTGCGCCAGAGCACATTGAAATTTAGGATAAAAATGGTAAGTAACTAAAATGCATCTTTTTAATTCCCACTTCATGCTAAACGCATTTTCGTTTGGAAGAATGACACCTCTTATCTTAGAATGTCTTATTCAGGCGCTCAAGAAAAACACATTTTGCATTTTTGAATCTGATAAACAGAAGTATTGGAATGATAATAATGTAAAATGAATAAATGAATTTTAATATGAAACATCATGACAGATTTTTTTTCCGGATAGACAATCCTGACAATCCTGAACACTCAGTGTGAAATAACATGAGCAGGCTGTGCACTGTCCGTCCGTACATTTTAGACACACCATCCCTTTTAAAGATTTGATAAACTTATAAGTGAGACAACTCCAAAATGTTTTTGTCCGCTTCTGAAGTTCTATTCTAAAAAGAAAGACTAACTCCCTCGGAGAGCCAGTTCTATCCTTAAACAGTAGATCCTTGTTAGAAATGCCTCTGGGAGCCAGTTCGTTCCTTGAAGAGGCTTCATTACGAAAACATGCCTATTCAAATATACTGAAAATTTTACCACCAAAAAATGAAAATTTTCAGACAAAGAATTCTGATATTTTTCATATTTCTGCTCAAAACATAGATTGTGGCTACTCGTTAGAACCGCCTCGCCGAGGCGGTTCTAACGAGTACCCGCAATGTATGTTTTGAGCAGAAATATGAAAAATAATGTATACCCCTGTTTTTTTTATCCGAATATTTTTAGTTTTTGGAAGTGAAATTTTCTATATATTTGAATAGGCATGTTTTCGCAATAGCTCTCCACTAAGTGTGTCCATTTTCCTTTAATAATAGGCTAAGTGAGGTAAGGGTTGTGAATTTTCAAATATTTAGGGTAATTATAGAACATATATAGCTAACAGAGCTCTCGACCACACAATAAATAGAAGTTGATGCATCCTGAGTTTAACCGATTTAACCTAGTGGTCTCTTCTACGTCAACTCTTCAGACAGGTCCATTACCAGTAGAAGGGGAATCTGGTTACTTTTGATTTTAACCATATTTTATTAAAAAAAATCATGTATTAAATGCAAACAGTGTAGACCCTGATCAGACGCCGCGTTCTGCGGCGTTTGATCTGGGTCTTTACTGTTTGCGAATGTCCTTTTTATGCGACGCTAGGCTTAAATGGGTTAAAAGACACTGAGGACATCTTTCCCGAGAGATTTACTAATTCGACACGAGTGCATTAGTACGAGTGTGTGTATACGATTTCAAGTTTCAAAGGAGACTCTAAACTAAAAATTCCAGCAACAGAAAATTGTTCGGGGAATTTAGAGATTCTCCAACTCATTAGGGATCTACACAAACACACATACAGTAAACATCGAAGGCTCCTTTTCCTTGGCTGATTCAAACTCGTTTTTGAACCCTTAGAAAGTCTTCCGACAGCTCAAGAAAACTGCTTAGAGATACTTTCGGAGAAATATTCTTATTTTATCATGCAAAGGTATGTTGTGTGCACTCATTAGAATCGCCTCGTTGAAGCGATTCTTATGAGTACATTCAACATACTATTATTTTATAGAAGATCGAATAGACATTCCTAAATTACCGGGTAGTCCGAGTCATTGGAGATTAGTAATAGCGCCAGGTCAAGAGGCAAATCGATGTATATTGGTAATTACTGTTGACGAATAACGCACATATTTTTCTGTTGTATGTCTTGTCCGGCGCTGCATTAAAATGGTAAGCATGAAATCATCGATAAATCGATTTTAAAAATCGAAATTATTTCTTCTCACGTTTGGATTACATCTGCCTTTGAAGGAGATGCCATTGACGGGCAAATAATGTAAAACAACAGATGCAATTATTTCGTAGACATCTTGTCTTTCCGTTGATATTCCGTCTGCATTTCCATTTTTTTTCCAGTGCATTTCCGGAGCACTTGATCTGTCTCTCAGGTAGTTTTAGATCTATTGTCTGAATTGATTGTGGTCGATCCTACTGTAAAATTCAGTGCTAGTACTTTTATTTAGCATTATGCATGAGCTTATTATGAAATTATGATATTTTTTATATTTCTGCTGAAAACATAGATTGTAGATACTCGTGCGATGTCTAGAACCCATTTCCATGGTCTCCAAGATGTTCGAGCCCTTAAAGTTTGACAGTACATTATATTATCAATGTGATGTAGAATTATGGCAGCTTGACTACAAACCGAATGTCAGAGCATAAACCAGCCAAAAGTAGAACCATGATAAGCCAAACTACAGACGTAATGCCATGCACATACCTAAAACTGTAACAGTTGATAACCTTTACCAATCTCTAGGCAAATTCAGCAGACGACAGATTGATAATATTGACGATATTTTCTTATTTTTGCCGAAAAACGGGCTTTTGTATTTAACGCAAAATTTGCACGAAGTGTCAAAGCATATTTTCTTGAAAAAAAAAGAAAATCAAAATGTCGTGTACTGAATTTTTACCCGGTTACGAAGGTCTAAAGAGATCCGCTAAATTGTCATTCTTCATCAGGTTGACTACTAAAAGTACGGACTGTTGCATAATATCTATATTAATTCTCTATTATCGATAAAATATTTTTGACTTATTCTGAAAAAAAGTAGACTTATCAATAATTGCAGTTTTGCAATCTCCGAAGTAAACCAGCATAATTACGTATCTTTTGCGAGGCACGACAGGCTTTGTTAAGAAGTTTACTCAAGTCAACTTGAAGTGAGAAATTTATATAAAATGTACGGGGATGTTTAATGGCGGCTACTTTAACTCTTTCACTGTCACAAGTGATAATAATAGGCTTTTGCAAACAGCATAGATCCAGATGAGACGGCTCAATGAGCCGTCTCATCTGGATCTACGCTGTTTGACATTCAGTTTTTCAACTTTACATATAAACGCCTTTCCAAACGATAGTTTGTTAAAATGAAAAAAAAAAAAAAAAAAAAAAAGACAACAAATGTCGTCTGAAATTTGGCACCGAAAAAGTTAAGTTAGAGCTTAATCTAAGGGTCAAGAGGATTAATAGAGGACATCAGTCTTACCTTTGTTATATTTTCTGCATGTTTTTTGCAAAGGCAACTACTTACGTGACGTCTGCATTCCAGTATATCAATGATACCATAATTGCCCTCAGTATTCGGACAGACAAGAACCAGTAAATAGTTTAGACCCAGATCAGATCAGACGCCGCGTCTAGCTGATAAGGTCCCGAGGTTCTAAAACTTTTCATGCTCAACTCAGCTGAGCATGATATTTTCTCTGCTAATAAATATGAAAATGTCTACAATAGCTGGCATTTTCATATTTATTAGCAAAGCAAATTTCCTGCTCAGCTCGGATATGCTTGGCGAGAAAGAATTTGCAATTGTCAGTATTATGAGATTTATTAGCTTGACAAATTCCATGATCAACTGAGTTGAGCATGAAAAAATGTTATAGAGCCTCGGGGCCTTGTTCTACATAATTTGATCCTCATCAACGAGTTTGTTTCCACGTCAACATGTAGCACAATGACGTGTTCAAGTTTAATGGCAACTATGGTAAGCAGTTAACCCATCACGAAAACACGCCTATATAATTTTGACCCCCTTAAACCCCACTTTTATATGGTATACGTTATTTTTCTTATCTCTGCTCAAAAACATAGATTGTGGTACTCGTTGTTTTGAGCAGAAATATGAAAAATATCAGTGTTTTTTATCTGAAAATTTTCAGTTTTTGGAAGGGAATTTTTCTATATATTTGAATAGGCTGTATAGCAATGTAAAAACTAATTGCATTTTGGAGAAACGCACGCGTTTTGCATGATACTGGTTTAGAGTTTTGCCAAGTAACTGTAAGTTCTATTAAGCGTATAGTACACATGTATATACTAACAGGTATAATACACCCAATATACACCCAACTCGCGATAAATTAATCTGTACAGTTGATGTCTGAATATAAATTAGCACTGTTTAAAATTCTTATCGCGTTTTGTAAAACGGCGTGTATTTTATAGAATTTTGATGAGCATTTTAGTTTGCGGAAATTACGTCAATTATTACGTTTGGTCTTCATACATTCATACCCAGCATAGTTCGTCAACACACGTTTAGAAATTATGGACATGAAGAAATGCGCTGCCATTCCCCTTAACACGCATGTTTAAGACTTACGTAAGTATAATACAGTGTTAAATACGAATATTCTTTTTTGAAAGAAACATAAGCACGAACGCCCGAAAGACGTCTGGTAAAATTTAAAATGTGTCATTCAAAATGTTGTCATAAATTTGCAATCTAACGTTTTTACAGGTTTATTGTTGCGGCCATACCGGAAGAAAAATCGAACATTTTTGGTGTTAATCTATTTCTGTATACCCTCTAATAAAGAATATTGAAAACGGTAGAAGGTTTACTTGAAACGCAGTTTGCATACGGTATTTAAAGACTGATGTCAGACAGCAAAACGTGGAACTCTCCCTTAAATGCGGAAACCAATCGGGGTGTCACCAATGACGTCATGTTTGTATATGCGCATGAGAAAATAAACATTCTGGTTTCTGTTTTGAGCATTGGTTTCTTTCTTTTTTATGATTTTAACCTGAATACACAAGGTTTTGTATACCTAGAATTTGTTTAATATCAACTGGGCCTCCACAGAAACGTGCAAGTTTTCGCGAAATGCAATGTATGCATAGACACTACACAGTTTTTTTTACAGCCATGCCTATGTCGAAATAAATTGAATATCCTTCAGATACTAGGGTTAGTAAAATTGAGTCCTAAAGTCCGTATTATATTCAATAAGCTTCCGGTTTCCCGATATGACAAACATAATTGTTTTGACAATGTCACATTCGGCGCAAATGTCATCATTTTAGTGGATATTACACATGTGAGCAATAGTTTCTTTATATCTACTTCAATTTTGCCTGATTTACGCATTCTGAATTACCACTGGGCTGAGCGAGGTTCGAACCCACGCCGGCTTCGACGGCAGCCCCTAGCCCTTCAGAGTCAGGAGATATAACTACTGCACGGCTATGCTTGTTAAAAAAAAAATAAGTTTCATGGAACAGCATTATGCTTGATTTCTCTGAATGACCCGTCGGATAGAGTATATTTTTGGTGGGCTAGCGCACTCATTATATACAACGAACTCTCTGGATCCATAGGCTACTGAAGCTTGGAAATATTATTATAATTTAAGATTTAAACAAACTTCAACAAAGAATTCCGGCCCAGGATCATTACTGATGCAAGTACTTCAGAAAAAAATGTATAGGCAGAAATATGAAATACCACTGGGCTGAGTGAGGTTCGAACCCACATCGGCATCGACGACAGCGTTTAACCCTTCAGAGTCTGGAGACATAACCACTGCACCACTCCGCTTGTAAAAGAATCATGGAATAGTATTATGCTTGATTTATCTGATGACCCATCGGATAGGGTATATTAGTTTGGTGTGCTAGCACACTCAGTATATAAATATATACAAGGAACTCTCTGGATCCACAGAATACTGAAGCTTGGAAATATCATTATAATTTAAGATCTAAACATATATATGTTTACATAGCACTATGGTTTTAAGTATTCTGTAATTTGTTAGGAATCAGCAAAGCAGAGAAATAATTAAAATTGTGAGTACTGATTCAGATTGTTGTGTTTTTGTTCTCAGTTAGAAAATTGCATTCGATAATTTAGATGTATTTCTTATTACGAGTGTCGTATATTTCATAGGTCAAGTGGATTACATTCCATCTCAGAATTCAATATATGTGGCGGCACACGAAAAAGGGGACCTAATTATTTCTGATTTGTGGTTCTTTAAATGCGCATGCGCAGTCTCCTATTTGGGCTACAGACATGCGTTTTTGCCCGAAGCTTCTTCAAGGTCTCTACTGCATGTCTGCGAAAACGAGGTTTCGCTTATGCACAGGCGTACCCATTACGAAAACAAGCCTATTCAAATATACTGAAAATTTTACCACCAAAAAATGAAAATTTTCAGATAAAAAATTCTAATATTTTTCATGTTTCTGCTCAAAACATAGATTGTGAGTACTCGTTTGAACCGCCTCATCGAGGCGGTTCTAACGAGTACCCACAATCTATGTTTTGAGCAGAAATACGAAAAATAATGTATACCCCTGTAAACCCAGTTTTACTATATAAAAGTGGGGTTTAAGGGGGTCAAAATTATATAGGCATGTTTTCGTGATATTAGCCTTTGCTGATCGTATATGTAACATGTATTTTTTTTCTCATTTGCTGGCTCAAATATGACTGTGAGTAAAGTAAACGTTTAATAATGACATTTAAATCAGGAAGGGTTTATTCTGATTGCTATTAATCGAGATATATAATAATATTTGCTTGAAAATTCAATATTTCTTTACACTCTCAAATGAAAATAATATGATACCATCACGAAAACACGCCTATTCAAATATATTGAGAATTTTACCACAGAAAAATGAAAACTTTCAGATGAAAAATTCTGGTAGTTTTCAAATTTCTGCTCAAAACATAGATTGTGGGTACTCGTTAGAACCGCCTCGGCGAGGCGATTCTAACGAGTACCCACAATCTATATTTTGAGTAGAAATTTGGAAATTAATGTATAGCCCTTTAAACCCCAGTGGGGATTAGGGGGTCAAAACTATATAGGCGTGTTTTCGTGATGCAGAGTATAAACATCAAATAGGGCCGCATAGCGAAAAGGTACCTTAGAACATGCGCAAAAATCGCAGATTTAGATCATTACAAAATATTGTCCGTGTCTTTGCTCTCCATTAATACATGCTGTGGTATCTAATGATTCTGTTAGCGGAAACTGAAGGCCTTGATCAAGCTGCGCATGCGCGCAGTCTGATCTATGCCTACGCTATCCGCATATGACCAGAAGACACATTTTTGCTTGGTGGCTTAACCCATTTTAGTTTGGAGACCCCCAAAAAGGATAATTGGCAAACAGTGGAGACCAAGAACGCGGCGTCTGATCAGTATCTAAACTGTTTGCATTTACTACAGGAATTTCTATAAAAATAGTGATAATAATCACAAACCAGACACCTTGCTATTGGAAATAGACCGGTCCAAAAGGGTTGTGGTCATCTCGAAAACATACCTATATAATTTTGACCCCCTTAAACCCCACTTTTATATAGTAAAACTTGGGTTGACAGGGGTATACATTATTTATCTTATTTCTGCTCAAAAACATAAATTGTGGGTACTCGTTAAAACCGCCTCGACGAGGCGGTTCTAACGAGTACCCACAATCTATGTTTTGAGCAGAAATGTGAAAAATATCAGTTTTTTATCTGAAAATTTTCAATTTTTTGGTGGTAAAATTTTCAGTACATTTGAATAGGCGTGTTTTCGTAATGTAGAGAGTCCACTAGACGTAAAGGACCCTAGGATACTGAAGCTGTACATGCTGTGTGGATATGGATGTACAAAAAAAAAAAAAAAAAAAAAGATTGTTTCAACCACTCATAAACAATATCTTCGTTTTTGCAACAGTACTATACAAATATTAAACTACTTTTGCTATTCGGCAAGGGAATGGCGAACGCCGTTTTAACTGTATTAATATTTGGACCGTAAAAACTGGGCATACGTCTTCCATTTGTCTTCCAGCATATGTGAAATGGACAATGACAGATCGCTGTGACAATTTTTTATTTCACATATGCTGGGAGACACAGTGTTGTGTCATATTGTTGTCCCTTGATGGAGTCTCCAGTATCTAATAATGTTGGAAATCGGCCAGAATTTCATACTCGATCATCGGTTTTTTAAAACCGACTGATCATCGATTAATAATCGACTTGTAGACATTCACTCTTCATTTAGCCCTCTTCAAGGTACTTATTCATTGTTCCAGATCAATAAAAGGTGTATCCACATTTATTTCTCTGTGAAAAACATATGTTGTGGGTACTCATTAGAAGCGCCTTGCGGAGGCGTTTCTAATGAGTACCCACAACATATGTTTTCACGGAGAAATGAAAACAATATCAGTTCTTTTGGATTCACCTTTTGAGGCGATTTTATCATTTTTTTCTCTTTTATAGACCACAAATCTAGAATGATCCAAATAGATAGCTTTGAATTCTATTTTTTATAACTTGCCTATAAAAATACAACTTGAGAGAAATATGTTTCTAAAAATAGAATATTCCGATTAGTTGACTTTAAAAATTATTTCCGATCATCAGTCACAAGAGGCAAAACTGACTGATGATCGATTATAATCGATCATCAGTGGCAACACTAGTATCTAACCATTCAGTAAGTGGATCAGACTGCCGCGGAAGACACCCTACACTATATATCTGTACTACTAAATAAATAATGCTGTCAAGAAAACGGTAAAGATTACCAGCGGGCAGGTCTTCGATGTTGATTCGTCAGCAATATGCCCTCATTTACAATTTAGATGTGAGATTTATAGAAATTTGTAGACCTTGAATCGCCTATGCTATATACCAATATTCAGCCTCAAAACTTTCTTAGTTCTAGAGAACAAGATTTTACCATATATGGGCATGGCGGCAATCTTGTTCAGTGGTGCGGAACCATGGAAAAAAATACCAATATCCCTTCGACAGAAGGTCCCAAACGAAATCTGGTGAAAGATGTTAAAATATTACACGATTTAATATATGTATGCAAGGGCAAGGGCAGATACCGCCCCCCAACCCCACGGAGGCGGGGAGGGGACAAAATTTGGTTGCAACTAAAAAGTTTTATTACTTTATACAGTGTAAGTTACAGCCATTATTCATTAACACATTTTGAGAAAACGATTTTTCAACAGTTTCCTCATACAAATGTATGGGGACGCAAATTTGACCTTTCCGTAAAAAGGTCAACCGATTCTGCTATTTTCAAGTAATCGATATGTTCCGTGTCTTAAATGTGGGCCGCTTCAGGCGAAAACCTGCCAACAAACACGCGCAAAATGCGCAGATCTAGACCATCATGCGCATTCGCTAAGTCTCATCTGAGTCTGTTCTTCATTTATACATTGTATAGTATCCAGTCCTACTGTTAGCGGACAGCGAAAGCCATGATCAGATTGTGCGGATGCGTAGGCTTATCTGGGAATTCGCTATCCGCATATGTCGCAAAACACGATTTAATATGGCGCGGCCCATGTATCAAATTGATGACTATTTCATCTGCAGCTTCGTGACAGCCAAGGACACTTAGCAACCTGTTAGTCCCTCTGGAAATCTCAAGCCGTCTGAGTATACATAGCTATATTCCGTATTTCATACACATTCCTTCGTGACATGAAGAAATCAAACTAACTTGATTTATTATCTCTAGCTGGCGAAGATACTATCCCTTTACTTTTGACCTTTTGTTTCATTGGGAAATTATGGAGGAAATCTTGACAGAAGACAAGACTCCATTAAATGAGAAATGGTATTGTAAACCTCAAGCGATACAGTTCTTAATGTTGAGTGTACAGGCAACTTTAGTTAAAAACTGCAAAGAACAAATGGGCTTCTCTAAACAGAATGCGACGACATATGTTGTCATCATGGGCCTAGATCAGCCTGTTCACCCACGCAGTCTGATCAGGGTCTGTGCTATTCGCTAAAAGGATTGTATGATCGATACATTCTATCAGCGACCAGCGTAGCCTCTGATGAGTCTGAATGCGTAGGCTGACATGTTTGTACGGGGGTTGCCATCACGAAAACACGCCTATATAATATTGACCCCCTTAAACCCCACTTTTATACCGTAAAACTGGGGTTTACAGGGGTATACATTATTTTTCTTATTTCTGCTAAAAACATAGATTGTGGGTACTCGTTAGAACCGCCTCGCCGAGGCGGTTCTAACGAATACCCACAATCTATGTTTTGAGCAGAAATATGAAAAATATCATTTTTTTTTTATCTCAAATTTTTCAGTTTTTGGAGGTGAAATTCTCTTTATATTTGAATAGGCGTGTTTTCGTAATGATAGTCATAAGATACTTTTCTATTTGGAGCTCCAGCGGGCACATTAAGTTTATACAACGTCGCATTAACGTCGATGCAACGACGTTGCATCGACGTTAATGCGACGTTGTATAAGCGAGATGTTTTCTGTTTGGAGGGACTCAAGTAACAAATGTTGTCCTATAAAGAGTGCAATCACGAAGGACAGCCTTCATAATACACCTAAACTTTTAAGATGATCCGCGGAACTCATACAGGATACAGCAATCATAGCATTTCCAGATAATAGCAAAATGTATAACATAAATGTAACAGTTTCCAGGTTTCAAGATTATATAATTGGGATTAAGCCATTGAATGAAAGGTTGTATTCGTACATTTTTGCATACATTTAATTTGTATTAAATTATGGAGATATGTAATCAGAGCTAGCTTTTTAGCACACTCAGATACCCTAATCCGTAGGTAAAACTTGGTAAATATATATATTTTGCATCATTATGCTAGACTCATGATAACGCAATTTACCGCGATACTTACACTAGACACAACCAGAACTCATGAATACATTTGTTTGGACAGCTGATTGATTTCTGTTTAAGAATAAATGACAAACCATTCAAGAAAATAAATTGAAAATTCAGTAACTTTAACGGATCATAGTTATTAGTTCTAGTGGGATTGTTCCAACGTTGAATTGATATAAGGTGGAATTTGACCTCTGGGAACTAAAATTGCTCTTTTTGTCCGCAGTCTGCTGGGTTTTTGAACCTTTTGAAGTTTTTAACCCATGTATGCATCACGAAAACATGCCTATATAATTTTGACCCCCTTAAACCCCATTTTTATATAGTAAAACTGGCGTTTACAGGGTATACATTATTTTTCTTATTTCTGCTCAAAACATAGATTGTGGGTACTTGTTAGAACCGCCTCGTCGAGGCGGTTCTAACGAGTACCCAAAATCTATGTTTTGAGCAGAAACAAGAAAAATATCAGAATTTTTTATCTGAAAATTTTCATTTTTTGGGTGATAAAAATTTCAGTATATTTGAATAGGCATGTTTTCGTAATGTCTGGTGGAATCTTCTAACCGTATAAATTAGAGAAGTCCATTTGTCATTTTAGGGGTGTCTGCTTTCATGTATTTTGATCATTTTCACAGTATTTGCTGTGTATATTAAGTAACTAGTGTTGACCCTAATCAGATACCGCATTATGCGGCGTTTGATCTTGGTTTTTATTGTTTGCCTGTGTCATGGAACCGGATGTATAAAGAGTTAATTTTAATAGTCCCATCGAATCAGAAACTCGGTCCAGAAAGACAGTTTGTCTATTTGTGATCGAGGAATTAACCAATTAAAGCCCAGTGCTCGATAAATGGGACTAAAGCGAACAGTTTAGACCTATATCAGACGCTCCTGGGTGGGATGCGATTTCGGTTCTTGTATCAGCCTGTGACTTTTAAACGAGAACCTCTATAGAGTTGTCGTTTAATAGAACTGTGATATTTGCTGCGTTTTTATGTGTAAACGGCCTTTTATGATGTATATTTAGTCTCTTATAATTCTGTAAAGAACTGTCTAGGGTTTTGTATATGTATGTATATTTGTATTGTGATAAGATGTACAATAGAATGAGATTTTAATAAACTGATCACTTGAGACTAAAATAAAATATTTCAAATGTAAATTAAATGTTAATTGCGGACAGACGGTTTGTGCCAGAAACGACCTTGGTAAGCCCCTGTTCCAATCAGACAGCTTCCTGACACATGCCTTCTGTACCACAGTGCTAATCTTAAAATTTGATAGTATTAATAGATTTTGTATTGTTGCAAGTATTCTATGTTTTAATATGATGTATAGTTTAGTAAATCCATTTTACTACAGTTTATAAGTCATTTAATGTTTTTTTTTTTAAAAAAAAAAAAAACAACAAAATAACTATGATTATCAGACCGTAACCAAACGCTTATAAAAGTCTTAAATTATGTACATATTGCTCTGATTGTGATAGGCTGTGTTTATATCATGTTGAAATCTATAGTGTCTCGTAAGTCCAAAAGGACTGGGTATCAAATATGTTTTATTTCGCTGTATATTTGTATATTTAATTGTATTTGATATGTGACACTCAAATAAACAATAAACTGAAACTAAACTCCTGGACGCTGTGGCTTCTCATTACGAAAACACGCCTATTCAAATATATAGAAAATTTTACCTCCAAAAAAAACTAAACTTTTCAGATAAAAAAACTCTAATATTTTTCATATTTCTGCTCAAAACATAGACTGTGGGTACTCGTTAGAACCGCCTCGATGAGGCGGTTCTAACGAGTACCAACAATCTATGTTTTGAACAAATATAAGAAAAATAATGTATACCCCTGTAAACCCCAGTTTTACTATATAAAAGTGGGGTTTAAGGGGGTCAAAATTATATAGGCATGTTTTCGTTATGTTAGGTTCTGCACAGTTTGTTTTGGTCATAAGACTGTCTATAACCAAACAATACAAAGTAAACTAAACTCAACAGTTTATTTTTTTCATAATGACTTTTTGCGATAACTAGTGAAATATAAAATGTAAAAAAAAATCCTTGGAAAAAAAGATGTAAAGGAAGACAGGTGTCGTCACTTCAAAGTGGTCTAAAGTTTGAAATATCCATAGGTTCCACAGTAATCAGATATAGATTTTACAATGTTCCAAAGTTCCGTAGAATTATGAATTTGAAGAGGACCGCCCCTATACTCCTCAATGACTGTCAAAAACCAGGATAGAATTTACGGTTTAGGCATGAAGAATTAATGTATGTATCACGAAAACACGCCTATATAATGTTGACCCCCATAAACCCCTCTTTTATACAGTTAAACTGGGGTTTACAGGGATATACATTATTTCTCTTCTTTCTGCTCAAAAACATAGATTGTGCGTGCTCGTTATAATCGCCTCGCCGAGGCGGTTCTAACGAGTACCCACAATCTATGTTTTGAGCAGAAATTTGAAAAATATCAGAATATTTTTTTGAAAAATTTCATTTTTTTGGTGGGAAAGGTTTTAGTATGTTTGAATAGGCTTGTTTTCGTAATGGTTTTGCTATTTTTCTTCATAAAAGCTCACCTTATTGAACACCATTAGAATTGCCGAAGCGAGATGAGTCTAATAGAATGTTAGTGCGCATGTTTTCTTGAAGATTAAAGTGTGTGTGGGGGTGGGGGTGGGGGGGGGGGGGCAGGGGGAGAAAAACACAGCTAAATGCTCTGCTCATCTAGTGTCCTGTTCCTTGACAAATATTAAAGCCAAGGTTGAATGAATGCTTATAATCCGCAATAAAAATATGGAAAATTGAGCAATGATTGGCTATCGATAGTATACTATAAACAAAAAGTGCACTTGGATGTCAGTCATGAAATTGGTAAATCTGCTGAATTTAATATATATAAATTTTGTTTTAAATCTCTGTCAGTGGACAGCGAAAGTACTAAATGCTACGTCCATGGAATTTTTTGGACATGTTGGCATCTATTTTTCTCCACAACTTTTATCTTAGATAGTTTTAATGAAAACTAATATTTAAAAAGTTGCCGTGAAACCAAAGTGAAAAAGATGCAAAAAAAAAAAAAAAAAAAAAAAAAAAAATGTTGAATTAAAGCAAGGTTCGCTTTAAACTGAAAATAGACATAAACAACGAGCCCAGTGCATATAGCTATATGCCGATCAACACAATAACCGATTGCTTTACAGAATTGGGAGGACATGATAATGTGATTGTAAATTCGCATACTCCGATACGCTTTTTTATTCTGAGCATTTCACTTTATGTGTAAAAAACCGTATTTGCTTGTAGCGGCTAATTTAAAACCACTTTATGAATAGTGTTTCCAAGTCCTAGAATATTAAATTTCCGCTTAATGGCTTTTCGCACTTTACGGTTTCAGATCAATACAATGATCCACACCAAAAACAATAGCTGCTCTTTAATCTGTAATTGTATCAGGCTCTCCTAACTTCTAATTATTAACTCTTAATACAGGTTCCACTTGTGCATATATTACAGGAGAAATCTCGTGCAATCACCTGGTCTAATGTGCTTTGTCATTCTGGACCGAGCCGCTTTCTGAAAAAGCTTAGGCAAATGCGACCTGCACATGCGCAAGTTAGATTTAGTAAATGCACAGTTGTTTGAGCATGCACATATCACGTTTTAGTGTGTAGAATATTATGAGCGAATTAACGTATATTTGGTGAAATTGCATGTATTCTCATATGCCTTAGGGCAGATTTCACTATCTGCCGAGACGTACTTTTCCACTCGTGACATTAAGTTAAGTCCGCGACCAATAATTAAGACTTCTAACACTCCTCGCCCATATAGCCAATTGTTAAATTCAGTGATTTATTCTGCAACAAATCACGGGCGGAAGCGCGCGACCCTATCTGGCGCAGTTCCGACGTCATTTTGACACTTTCCTGACGTCAGTCTTCGTTTCCACGACGTTAGACGGTGTAAACGAAGACAGACGTCAGGAAAGTGTCAAATAAATCAGCAAAAAAGAAATAGATCAGCTCTAGCAGTGATTTGTTGAGTAATAAATCACTGTTTGGAGGTCGGTTGTAAAGTAAATCAAATCACGAGCGGGGAGCGCGAGTAATTTATCATCTTACAACTTACCGACAAACTGTGATTTATTACTCAACAAATCACGCACAAGAGCTGATCTATTTCGATTTTAACAGATAGAAAACGACGAAAAAGTAATTGTATCCTTCAGATTTTTCCACCTTTCCGCCATTGAATAAAGAAATCCCGCCAACAGTTTTGACTGTAACACTGACATTTATATGCATTTCTTACGTTTTTGACGCGAGAAAAACGACGTTACACATCTAACGTTGTGGAACCGAAGTGACGTCAGCAAAGTGTCATAATGACGTCGGAACGGCGCCAGACAGCGTCGCGCGCTTCCGCCCAGTGATTACAGAACTGAGTTTACTGAGTTTAACCACTGGCTATATAGGCGAGGAGTGTAAGAATACAGAGTAAATTTTACCTGCTGAATTTGTAAAGCACGGATACCGGAATCATAAACTTTGTTAAAAATCTAAGTTTTATCAATTTGGATATTTGAACTCATTACTTGACCCTGGTCCTGCTGAACCCGACTATGCCCTGCCTTTGCAAACAGTGTAGCTCCAGATCAGTTGGCTTCTGATTGGCTGAAGTAGGCGTGGCATCTTCATATATTCAGCATGACAGAGGTTAACATCATCAGTACTTCTCCTTAAGCTTGAACAATTTTGCTTCTTGTTGATATAACAAAACAAACTGTGGTGACATAATGAACAACATGATAGTAGACGCTGATCAGACGCTGCGTTCGTCTGAACTGTGTCTAGATGTTTCTCTAGGCCTGTATGTCTGAACATTTCGGATATATAGGGTAAAAAGATATGTTGAAAGAACATACTACTTATTTAACATATAAAAAGTGAAACCAGTAACAAAAAAGGTAAGAGAAAACAATATTCTTCCGCATGCCAAAAACATTTTAGTAAACGTAATTTCTGACATGTGCGCCCAACGAAAACTCAAATCAGACTGCGCATTCGCGCAGTCTGATCAGAGTCTTCGTTGTCCGTATGAAGAAACATTGCATCCTTGACTATTCAAAATACGCCAAGTGAAGATTCTGATCAGACTGCGCGAATGCACAGGCTGATCTGAATCTTCTCAGGGCGCACATGTCAGAAGGTACGTTTCTTGACATTAACGCTCATTTTATATCGTCATTGCAATAATTAAATTCTCTAGAAAGAAATAAACACTGGCACTGTAATTTTTCAGATTCATACCCTGATGTGATATAAAACTGATTAGGTGTCAATCTCTGTTAAGCGTGAAATCGTGATTATATTTTCCTGTTATTCTCCATATCATTTCAACCTTTAATACTCTGTAGGCTAATTCAGCAGACGACACATTCATGACATTTTTTTCTATTTTTACCAGAAAATTCGATCTGACATTTCATGCAAACTGAATCTTTAGGAGTCAGTTTGCATGCAGTGTCAGATCTTTTTGTCTGAATAATATTTCGAAATGTCGTACTCTGAAAGTACAGGTCAAACGCTTAATACGGAAACCGACTTTACCGTCCACGTTTCGATACAGTGGTACACGTAGAACGTGTGGAAATTATTCTTTCGGTAATTTTAATGTTGTATACGTATTTTACACGTCTTCTGTTCTTTTTTGGAATATTTAGAACATATATTTCAGGACGACACGTCACAAACTGGAATAATTAATTTACCCTTGTCCTGCTGAACCCGGATATATCCTGCCTTTGCAAACAGTGTAGATCCAAATCAGTTGGCTTCTGAAGCCAACTGATCTGGATCTGCACTGTTTGCCATTCGGTATGTGAATCTATATCAACAACATTGATCAAGTAATCTGATTGGCTGCAAATTAGAAATGGGTGTGGCTTCTTCATTTATTCAGCAGGACAAGGGTTAATTACATAAGTTCTATATGTCTCATATACAAGGTACTCCTATTTGATATATTTCATAGAACATCACGAAAACATGCCTATATAATTTGACCCCCTTAAACCCCACTTTTATATAGTAAAACTGGGGTTTACAGGGGTATACATTATTTTTCTTATTTCTGCTCAAACATAGATTGTGGGTACTCGTTAGAACCGCCTCGCAGTTCTAAAGGGTACCTACAATTTATTTTTTGAGCAGATTTATGAAAAAAGTCAATTTTTTTTTCTTTTTTTTTTAAATCTGGAAATTTTCAGTTTTTGGAGGTGAAATTGTCGATTTATTTGAATAGGCGTATTTTCGTAACGTTATACCATCCCAGCGGGTACCTGCCATTTAAACAGCATCGCATTAACATCGACGCATCGTATAAACGTCATGACGTTGTATCGACGTTAATGAGACGTTGAATAAATGTCATATGCCTGCTGGGTTTCGATCCGAACTGAGAGAGAGAGAGAGAGAGAGAGAGAGAGAGAGAGAGAGAGAGAGAGAGAGTTACTTCTTTTTAGTATGGTACGTTCGATGCTGTTATTTTCAACAGGAATGCATTTAATTGTCTGTGTCTAGAAACCTATAATATTGATGATGTTATCAGATTTGTCCGAATCAGTTCTAGCTGACCACGAGAAAATGGCACCTTTACTTACTGGGAAGTCTTCGATCAATAGATTCTATTATGAATGACCGTTGAATGCAACGAACACATACAGAAATGAAAATTCCTAAATTTTCCATGCTTTCCGGGCTAGACTATCTAGTTTCGACCAATTTTGTCTCATCAGTAAACCTTATATGTATTTTTAACCATTGTCCTGCTGAGCCCCGATATACCCTGCCTTTGCAAACAGTGTAGACCCAGATCAATTGGCTTCTGAAGAAGCCATTGGATCTGGTCTGCACTGTTTTCATTGAGAATGTGAATTTGTATGAACAACCTGAATCAAGTAATCTGATTGGCTGAAAATTAGAAGTGGACATGGCATCTTAATATATTCAGCATGACAAGGGTTAATTATACGTTCCAGTATGGGCTAAATGATAACAAAGGACCATATCATACAAACTACACAGTGAAGTATGAACCGCTTATTCAGCAGACGGCATTTTGAGATATTATTTTTTATTTTTCCTAGAAAATACGATTCGACATTTCATGCAAATTGTCTCTCAGGAGACAATAAATTATTACTTGCATGCAGTGTCGAAGCATATTTTCTGGTAAAATATGAAAAACATATCATATTTGTCGTCTGCTGAATAAGATCAGAACGTGGTAAAGTTTAATACTGGAAACCATGACTGTCCCAACAACAAAGACTCGCATCAAACGTTTTCTGAACGGTGTGTCCTAGAACCAGCACTAGAAGACATATCGCAAAGTAACCAAAAGAACTGATATCATTTCTGTCAGAATTAAACCTTTCCACACTATGGGCTAATTAAGCAGACGACAAACTGATGATACGTTTTTTTTTCTTATTTTTCCCAGGAAAAAGGCTCTGACATTTCATGCACATTGTCTCCTAAGGAGACAATTTGCATGAAATGTCAAATCATATTTTCTGGGAAAAATAAAAACAAATCATAATGTCATATTCTGATTTTTCCCAGTATCCTGAGCGGTAAGACGGATCCGGTGAGAGATGGAGGTGTCCGAATATTTCAGGCAAATATGGTTTAACCAGACATTACAGATGTCCTTGCCGGTCATAATCTTTACTGTTTTCATCTGGGTCGCGCCAAGTGAAACGATGTCTTCCAGCATGCGCTAAATGCTCATATTAGGGCCACCCTGCGCATTCTCTCCGACGTAGACTGGCTCCAGTCTCCAGTGACTAAATATTTTCTTATAATCTTGTTTGATAATTCACTAAAATACACCTTCCCCACCCCCCCACCCCCCCGACAAAAAAAAAAAAAAAAAAAAAAAAAAAAAAAAAAAAAAAAAATCATGATTATAAAGGATGGTCACTCTAGTGACCAGCCTTTATAAAATCAGTAAAGAAAATAAGAATATTATCTTATGTAAATTATAAAAAAAAAAATCAGTTTACTATAGAAATTGTACAGGTCAGATCAATTTTTGGCTGTAAGTTGAATTTGAGGGTAAATATTTGAGAACGAAATACAGTAGTAGAGAAATCTAATTGTTTCTTAAGATATGGTCAATCAGAACAAAATATTTGCATTGAAAATAAATGCCAAGCAAAAACATCTTTCGGAATGATGTCGAAAAAAAGGTACGATATCACTTGATACAGGCACTGTGTTACAAGGAACTCTCGTTACAACAACAGAATTTATTCCCAAAGACATTGCCATTAAAATGAATTCGTTGTTGTGCCGAAAACTTACTGAGCAGAATAATATGTTATAAAGGATTGTTTTGTTCTTATTTCCTCATAGAACATATATTTTGTATAGTTGTTAGAATTGTCTCGCTGAGGCAATTCTAACAAATATCCAAACATATGTTTCTGTGAAGTATTAAATACAATATTTTTGCATAATCTGTTACTTGTTGTTACCTCTTAAGCGAAGGTTTCGTGACAGTCAAATTGTCATAATAACGAATTTTGTCGATGTATCGAGTGTCGGTGTAAAGAGGATTGTCTGTACTAGCGGTTTTATTTGAGCACGTTTCATTGACTTGTCTGGATGGGTCGCTTGCCAGGATCTTGTTATTTGAAGTGGCTTGTGCGTCTAAATAGATTTGCCTCTTTTATTTCATTTAGACTTGGCAGTTCTGTTTTCTGACAAAGTCTATGGTTACAGGAGTAATAGCGGACAAAACTACGCAATTATTAGAGCTTAGAAAAAAACAACAACAAACAAACAGGATAATTGTATCGTATTTGTTGGCGTTCCTTTCTGACATATGGATAGTCTATAGCCAATAGATTTATTTTTCGAAAAGCGTTTTTGTTTCTGCATTTTTCACTTAACTCAAACAACGTCATTGTTACAATTATAAATAATGGAATGCTTCCTAACAATCTTCCCCCGTGTTGTATATCCCGTATGTTTGTGTATAAAGTTTTATATCGACCCGGCAAAATTGTCCAATTATAGGTTTTAAGAAGGGTGCTTGTACTGTAGATTGAATCAGCAACCTCTGAATTACAGCCTGTACAATTTCAGTTAGTCTCTCGTTTTTGATACTGGATAAAAAATGAAATGATTTTTATCGCATCTCTGAATTGATCTTGCCAACATTAATTCAGAGATACGATAAAAATCATTTCATTTCAAGATCGAGAGACTAACTGAATTTTTACACGCTGTCAGGTGCCACATTTAATGAGTGTGTTAATGCCATATATCAATTTATTTGTTTTTTCTTGGATAATAAAATGTCTATTTTTGAGGAACATGGAGCCTTTAAAATTAATACATTTTTTTTTGCTATTATTTACGTTATCGTAAAATTGCGATATTAATAATTTGATTAAAATAGAAGTTCGTTAAGAATATGCGGAACCCGGGCAGGGACATGCTAGTTGCATTTTTAAGTTGTCCGAACAAGATAATATCTTTTCCGCACAAAATAATATCTTGTCCACACAAGAAAATAGTGTGTGCATAACATAATATCTTTTTATCATAAAATAATATCTTTTTAGGAAAATTTATTATCTTGTCCGGACAACTTAATATGATGTTCACACAAGGTAATATCTCCTTCGGGCAACTTATTATCTTTTGACAAGTAAATATCTTATTTCGGACAATATAATATCTTGTTCGGACAAGTTAGTAATATCTTGTTTGCACAATCTATTTTCTTGTTCAGACAACGTAGTATCTTGCTCCCACAAGATAGTATTGTCCGCACAACTTATTATCTCAAGCGAATGACACATTGACGCTCACTGATTGGCTTATTTATTTCTAAGACAAAATGGCGGCTTCTTAGATTGCAGTTGATCCTCTGTATTGGAATAAATAGAAATCAGCCAATCAGGGAGTCTGATTAAGTTTTGCGAACAAAGTAATAAGTTGTGCTGATAAGATAATAAGTTGTGCAGACAAGAGAATAAGTTGCCCTTACAATATTATTTTCTTGTGCGGGCAATATATCTTGTGCGAACAAGATATTATATCGCATCAAGAAAACATACCTATATAATTTAGACCCTCTTAAACCCTACTTTTATATAGTAAAACTGGGGTTTACAGGGGTATACATTATTTTTGTTATTTCTGCTCAAAAACATAGATTGTGGGTACTCGTTAGAACCGCCTCGACGAGGCGGTTCTAACGAGTACCCACGATCTATGTTTTGAGCAGAAATATGAAAAAATCAGAATTTTTATGTGAAAAATTGCCATTTTTTGGTGGTAAAATTTTCAGTGTATTTGAATATGCGTGTTTTCGTAATGGTGCGAAAAAGGTAATGGTCCATATAAAGGAAAGAATCAACCATATACTAGTGGCCATTTTTGACTGGTCATTACCCTGTGCTGACCAGGTGAAATTCCATTATTTTATATATCATACATTACGAAAACACGCCTATTCAAATATACTGAAAATTTTACCACCAAAAAAAGGCAAATTTTCAGATAAAAATTTTGATATTTTTTCATATTTCTGCTCAAAACATAGATATATATTGTGGGTACTCGTTAGAACCACCTCGGCGAGGAGGTTCTAACGAGTACCCACAATCTATGGTTTTGAGCAGAAATAAGTAAAATAACGTATACCCCTGTAAACCCCAGTTTTACTATATAAAAGTGGGGTTTAAGGCGGTCAACATTATATAGGCGTGTTTTCGTGATGTTAAGGCAAATGTACGCTCATCTAAATATCATAATGATCTGAAAATCTAAAAGTTTGCCTTTGGAATCAAAGAACATACAAAAAACGAAAATCTGAGACTCGATTTTATTAAGTCTCTTCTAATGCCTCCATGAAGTTTGCAAGACTACACCGGCTTAAGCGGTATTCGATTTCATAGTAACCAGAATGGGCTCAGTGCTCCCAAAGAGAATAAAAACACAATCTGCACTATGGTCAAGTACGGGGAGTCGTTCTACGGCTTAAAAGTAACTTTACCAAATAAAATACAAATACAAGAAAAATTCCTAACAGCATTATGGACGGGTTTTTCTACTGAAGAATAAAGGTAACAAATCGCCCGACAGCCCCGACATTGCTTTTTTAAAGGACAGAATTTTTTCGTGAAAAACCTATCCAAAAATACAACTTTTAGCAAACAAATGCTAGCTACTGGTGTGGTCACTGCTAAGTATATAGAAGAGGCTCAGTCACTCAAGCTACAACCTTCATAAATGAAAAAAAAAAATCAATTTCTACCACCTGCATAAGCGAAAAAAATGACTGCACAAGCCTCGCCTTCAGGGGAGATAAGTATGTAAGAACGAAAGTCAGAGTTGTGTATCTTGCATGCGACACGCCTACTAGTCCTTATCTACGCCTTTACCAAAAATTATCAAAATATTTCAAACCATTGTGAAGTGCACAAGAATTTGGCATAGAAAGTCGTTCAGGGAAGATAACTTAAAAAAAAATATGTCCTGGCATGTGACACTCTTACTTGACGCGATATATATCCCTACCAAATATTATCAAATTAACTCAAACAATATGGGAGTCATGACCTGCATAAGATTTTGGTTTAAGGGGAGATAAGTACATGACCAAAAAGATGAGAGTTGCTTTCTTGCACACGACACCTTTTCTGGTCCTTATCTATGTCTCCACCAAATATTATCAAAATATTTCAACCATTTAGAAGTTATGGAGTGCATAGGAATTTGCTCAGAAATTTGTTCAGGGCAGATAATTTGAAAACATAACAAAACAATTGTCCTTCCTGCACGCGACCTTCTAAATTGACCTGATATACGTCCCTACCAAATATTATCAAATTATCTCAGACAGTATGGGAGTTATGGCCTGCACAAGATTTCAGTACATAACGAAGAAAGTGAAAGCTGTCTCTATTGCACGCGACATGCCTACTGGTCCTCCTCTTCATCCCTACTAAATATGAAAGGTAAACCTCAGACGTCAGGGAAGATGCGAACATAACGAAGAAAATGAGAGTTGTGTCTCTTGCATGCAACATGGCTACTGGTCCTCTTCTCAATCCCTACTAAATATGAAAGCAACTGACTGAAGAATAAAGGTAACATGTAACTTTGAAAAAAGGTTAACCAAAAGGTAAATTTTGGACGTCAGGGGAGATAAGTGCATAACGAAGAGAGTGGGAGTTATCTCTCTTACATGCGACACGCCTACTGGTCCTCTTCTTCATCCCTACCAAATATGAAATCAATCCACTGAAGAATGAAGGTAACATATAACTTTGAAAAAGGTTTACCAAAAGGTAAACCTTGGACGACGCCATGCGCCCACCCGCCTGTCCGCTCGACGCCCGCCCACCCGGACATTTTAATGGACGGACATTGTAAAGCCCCGTCCAAATATTGAGCCAGCGCACGACAAAACCTACAATAAGACCTGTGTAGCCAGCAAAGACTCAGATCAGCCTGTACATCCACCAAGTATGGCAAGGGTTCTCGTTCATTCCTCTTTGTATAGCTCGGAGGCTGTAAAAGGCATATGCGATCACGAAAACTATGATCAGACTGCGCGGATGCTTACCTGAGAATTCGCTGGTCGCACAAATCTCAATGTAAGTTTTGTCGTGCGATAGCTCAAATGACTTTCTTAGACTTTTGGATTCAGTATTTTTTTTTTTTTTTTAATCGTGCGATTTAAAACGGCTACTTTTCAAAGATAGGCATATATGATGCAAACACTACAATATTGTATGTCAGATTTATGCTAAAAAGAACATATAACAATCTTAATTTCAGAGTCAAAACTGGTCGGACACGCTAGAACAATGTTTCATTTTAGTTTAAATAGATCGGACACGTTGAAGGTTACTTTTGGAAACAACAAACACCAAAGCAAGTAAGATACGCTCGTATTAAACATATGTGATATATTTATTAAGACTTCAATCTGTGTGCCTAAAGGACATCTACGATTAAGGCAGGAGGTTCTCGCTAAAAGTCCAAGTTGATGAGGTCGAAATTGAAAGGTATGAGCGATTTGTTGGTCCACTCGATCAACTACATATGCTAATTATATAATACCATTATTTTGGCGGTTCGAATGTCACAAAATGGGGAGATAACCAATAGTTCATCTACCTACCCTAAAATCAACGTATTCTTACACCTGTGTTCAAGAAACTAAATTATAGTGATCGGTTATCTTTGATTCCTCAATTTGCCATAGAAACATGCACAATAGATTGAATTTTAATCATCTATTTCTCTGGGACTGCACTGTTTGCCTTAGGTATTATTAAAATGATAAGCGTTTCAAAAATGAACTGAACCAGATCATTCCAAAAAGAGCTGAGCCAAACCAACCATAGTACATGACATCTGATCAGAGTCTACTGTTCGACATGACACTATTCATTACGAAAACACGCCTATTCAAATATAAAGAAAATTTCATCTCCAAAAACTGAAAATTTTCAGATAAAAATCTCCGATATTTTTCATATTTCTGCTCAAAACGTAGATTGTGGGTACTCGTTAGAACCGCCTCGCCGAGGCGGTTCTAACGAGTACCACAATCTATGTTTTTGAGCAGAAATAAGAAAAATAATGTATACTCCTGTAAACCCCATTTTTACTATATAAAAGTGGGGTTTAAGGGGGTCAAAATTATATAGGTATGTTTTCGTGATGGATTTACAACAGGACATTGACACACAGAGGCCGACGTCCCCGCAGCCGAAAATGAAATAACAATGTATGTACACAGTAATGGAACACTAATGGAAAAATGCTATACTTGTTTATAGACCATTACGCCATACACAAAATAATAAATGGCTTTCTGATTTTTAAAAAAATCGCGGAATTAAAGTAAGAGTTTTCTATTTAGTGGCATGGAAATGTTTTAAAATGTTAAAGCTTTAGAGCACAAACATGTATTTTTGACAAGTAAAAATAAATAATCAATCAAAGGACTGGAGTTCGTTTCGTCCATGAAACATAGATACATATACTTAAGTTCATATGTTTTCGTTTATAAAACATAGATACAGAAACTTAAGTTGATATTTTTTCGTCCATGAAACATAGATACATATACTTAAGTTCATATGTTTTTGTTCATAAAACATAGATACATAAACTTAAGCTCATGTGTTTTCGTCAATGAAACATAGATACATAAACTCAACTGTATATGTTTTCTTCATTTAAACATAGATACATTAACGTAAGTTCAAATGTTACATAGATACATGAACTAAAGTTCATATGTTTTCGTCCATGAAACATAGATACATAAACTTAAGTTCATATGTTCCGTCAATGAAACGTAGATACATAAACAAGTTTATATGGTTTTATATGAAGCTTCCATGTGACTCGGGTGCCTAGCTACGTTAAAATCTAATTCATGTTCTAGTTTGCATCAATGACTATGGATACATAAACTTAAGCTCACATGTTTTCGTCCATAACACATAGATACATAAAAATATGTTCATATGTTTTCGTCATTGAACCATAGATACATACAGTTAAGTGTATTTGTTTTTGTCCATGAAACATAGATTCACACTCTGAAGCTAAAGAAACGTATACCAAAGTTGCCTACCTCATAGATATAGGTGAAAATTGTCTTACTGTTTCGTGTGGTATTACACCTGTGAAATGTCATAAAACTATCCCAAGGATAAAAAGCTATAACAGGAACAAGTTTTTTTCAAGGGCATATTACTCAGAAATCAGTTGGCCAATGGTCGTTTTTCTTATTTGAGTGTCATTGTATTGTTATGAATGCATCTTTGAAGTTTTACGAAAGAAATCCCACAGGATTTAATGAATGATTATCCAGACATGAACTTTTAAATTTTACATACGGGTTTTGCCAATCGAGAAAAAAAAAGATAAATTTACAGACCAAGAATTATCGTTCTCATTCAAAACATGTCGTTTCATTAAAATGGATGCGTCTGCGAAGTTTCATGAACATATCAAACATGGTAGCCAAGGTACAAAATGTTTTGATATTGATCATTATGAGTGATGGAGAGATAAACTGGTTAAGCGAGAAACTTTATTATAGTACACTGGTTGAGGAAGGCGACCAAATAATTGACTCGCATGAACCAAACAGTCAGTAGATATCATTAGCTCGCCTGAACAACGTTCACGGAGAACTATTGTACTACCCTCGGCGTCGGCGTTGGCGGCGTCGTCGGCATCGGCGTTGGCATCGGCGTCCGTAAATGTTTAAGTTTTCGTTAAAGTTTTTAAGACCTCATTATTTCCTAACCTTATCACTGGTTTGGTATGATGATACGTATTGGTCCAAAATTTTGCGCAGTACCATTTCCACCCCCTAGGTCATGTCAAGGTCAAGGTCACGGACTTAGAATTTTCCTGTTAAATTTTACAAGTTTTTAGGATCTCATTACTTCTGAACCAAATGATGGATTTAGTTTCTATTTGGTATCATGATAGATTTTGGTATCATGATAGATACTGGTCAAAAGTTTTATCAGCACCATCAGCACTTATGACCGTAAGCTTGAGGTTTAGGTCACAGACTTAAAATTTAAATGTTCAAATTTTCGTGAAGGTTTTTAACACCTCATTATTCCCTAACTTTATCACCGAAATGATTCATCTTTGATACATATTGGTCCAAAATTTTGCCCAGTTCCCAACCCCCGTACTTCATGTTAAGGTCAAGGTCACAGTCATATCAAAATTTTCGTGTTAAAATTTTGCGTCAAAGGTTTTAGGACCACATTACTGCTAAATCAAATGATGGATTTAATTTATATTTAGTATTATGATATATACTGGTCCAAAGATTTTGTCAGCACCATCAGCATTCATGACCGTGACCTTAAGGTCGAGGTCACAGACTTAGAATTTAAAAGTTTTCGTTTAAGTCTTTTAGACCTCATTATTTCCTAACCTTTTCACCGATTTTATTTATATTTTGGTTTGATGAAAATTTTGCACAGTGCAACCCCCCCCACCGCCCCCCCGCCCACACACACACCACCCTCAAAATCAAGGTCACGGACAGCATTTTCCAGAAACAAAATGTGCAATATCAGGCGAGCTATCCTGTCTGATGACAGATCTTGTTTTTTTTTTATATTATTTGTACCTCCTGTTTACAGATGATGTCTTTCCCTGCACAGAGGCATTCCAATAAACGCCAGTGGTCCGAAAGAAGGTTCACTGTATTAACAATATACTTGCCAATGATGCTAAAAGAGCATGTTTGGACTATGAAAATCTTTTACAGGGATCATGTGAACTAGCTACCGCACTACCCCGCTCCTTTTCTTATATCTGATGTACCCTCTCATTCAGATAAATGCATTAGTGATGTTTCATAGAATGCATTAGTAATATTTCATAGGATACATTGATAATCTTTCATATAGTTATCAAAAACCATCACGAAAACATGTCTATGCAATTTTGACTCCCTCAAACACCACCTTTATACTATTATATTTGCAGGGGTATATATTATTTTGTTTATTTCTGCTATAAAACATAGATTTTGGGTACCCATTAGAACCGCCTCGATGAGGCGGCTAACGAGTACCAACAATTTCTGTTTCGGGCAAAAATAACAAAAAAATCATATTTTTTTTCATCTGAAACTTTTATTTTTTGCAGCCATAAAAAAGTGTCATTATATTGAATGGGCGTGTTTTCGTGATGCAATTAAGGGGCTGTAGATCTGAAATATCCGTGTGAAAATCGATCATAATCAGTAAAGGTCAGATAGCCAGTAAAATGATTAAAACACATATTCATCGATGCACGCGGCATGCACATTAGGTTGGAGAAATAAATATAGGCGGTGCCATGAAACTATATTTTTGGTAAAAGTGTTTTAGCCGACTAAGCTTTCAACATCCTGTGGAAAGACGTTTTACGCATGGCGTTTTATTCTAAATTGAAATGTTTTGTTCTGATTAACCATACCTTATCAGAAACCATTTGTCTTCACTGTTTCTGTGTTCTCAAACATTTACCATAAAATTAAATTTACAGCCAAAAATTGGTCAGATCTATGCAATTTCCATAGTAAACAGGACTTTCGGATTTTTTTTTATCATAAAATATGTTTTGCTTTTCTTCACTGATTTGTAATTATTTATGTTCCATAACAATGTAAAAATTTCAGAAAGTTTGAACAAGTGGAACTTAGAGAAAAAACTGCATTAAAACTACATACCCTATCAATATCCCAGTCAGCATTCTACGTAAATCTATATCGGGCCGTCATCGGCCCGTCAGGGTAGCTGACGGGCCGATGACGGCCCGATGTAGATTTACGTAGAATGCTAGCTGGGATCTTTCTAAAACGTGTAATTTGCAGACGTTTTTTTGTTCTGTGGAAAAATGGAAATCTTTAATTGTTTTAAAAACCACAGAGAGATTAAAATAAAACTTTTGCTGCATAGGTAGCTACGACAAAAACGTTTTGCATTATCAAATAATGACAAACTTTGCAGAGAGATGCTCTTCTTCTGAGTAAAGCGCTCTGAAAAAAAAAAAAAAAAAAAAAACAAAAAAAAAAAACAACAACAACAACAAAAAATACAAAAAAAACAACAACAACAAACAAAACAAAAACACAACAACAACAACAAAAAAACAAAAAAAAAACAAAAAAAAAAACACAACAACAACCGACTTTCCAAGAGATGTCGAAAGCAGAGTAGGCACAAAGAGCAATCAACCAAGCAGACATATGACGTTTGTACAACGTCCAATCAAGGTCGATGCAACGTCATGACGTTGCATTGACGTTGATGCGACGTTGTCTCAACGTTGCGTGCCAGCTGGGAAGATAAGACAGCTCTTGGATCAGGTAAACAAGATTTAGCTTTCTTGTGGGTCTCTCATCCCATATCTGTGAAGTTTCATGACAAATCCCAAGGGGTTTCCTAGCTTGCTAACATTAGGAAAAAATAACAATATCAATGTAGAACGTTTCTAAATAACAGTCTTTTAAATCGCCAGTTGATCCTTTTAATTAACATAATGTAAGAAAATATCTCAGCATCAGTGGGTTAATAGAAAATTTACATTTGGAGAAAAAACAGACAAAAAAGAGCCTAAACGGGAGATGTACAAGTCCAGGATGGACAAGTATTCATCTTCCGACTAATCTAGTCAAGCTGTAGTCACACTGAAATTCATTTTAACAGCAATCAGCGTACGCACAGCAGCAAACAATATAACAATATAATATCGTAGCATTGTGATCACCGTAATTATACTCAGGAGGTCTGACGATTTCCCGCCATTTCTACCTAGACAACTTTTCTGACTTCTGACAACTTTTCTCTTACCCTTCTTTCGTGTTTGCTTTACTCCATGCTATTTCTCTTCTGGGAGCAAGTTATGGGAGCAAACTCTTTCCTTACAGAGTAGACCCTTTTCAGACTGGTGGCAAAGAAACATTTGACAGTTGTCTCCCTCGAAAGTGTATAAATTCCGCTTAGTTCGGACACCTTAACTCATTTAATACTTATCCTAAAACATTAGTAAAACCTTTGGACCCTCTGAGAGTGTCTAGAAACGAATGACGAAATGGCAAACTGTAAAGATCCTGACTGAACTCCTCTAATAATCAGTTTGATCTGTATCCAGATGGCTGATAAGGTCCCTCTGTCCGAGTATTTAGGGTAAACACGATAAGTAGTCGTTGTTTGGACTCGCAGACGTGTAAAATGGGGAAACATAAGAAATGTATAGGAGGCGCTTAATAAAGTTATTTTTGGCATTGCTTGAAGCTGACTATGTGGAATATACATGTACTTGTTTCCCAATATATCAACCTATTTTCAGTACTAAGCAGCTGTAGTGTTATATACAGATTCTACATGTAACTGATAAAATTATTTATATTAGAAACACTTAATATAAAAGCTTTTTTCATTGATCTTATCAATGTTTGATGTGAAATAATGGGTTCCAGTCACTTCACATTAACATCATTTTTCATGGGTGTTAACGCATGCAAAGTGAACATTAAATATGAAGATCTATGGACATCAATATCAAACAGCATAAAAAACTCGTCTATATCTGTCTTTCAAGCATTGCTTATGTCATAAAATATATTGGGCGCGTCGAGCGAAAATGTGCCGTCGAACATGCGCAAAACGCGCAGATTTAGATCATCCTATACGTGCGCAAAGTATTACCTGAGCCTTTGCTCTCCATTCTGAATTCTGTAGTATCCAATGATTCTGTTAGCAGACATAGAAAGCCATTATCAGACTGCGCTAATGCGCAGGCTGATCTAGGCCTTCGCTTACCGCATATGCCAGAAGAAACGTTTTCCCATGGCCCGACCCTTATGGCAAAACAATACGGAATAATGAATGAACTCTCTCAGGAGTAAACGACAAATTTGACAGCTGGCACCTAGTTCAGCCTGCGCATCCGCACAGTCTGATACGGACTTCAAGCATTATATTAGCAAGCAAGTTAGATCCTGAACAAACTGCGTAAATGCACAAGCTGAACAGATCTATACTGGTCAGATATGCCATGAGATCGGCTTTTAGGGTCTCATTAATGTAGTTCAATATTGGGAGACAATAATAAGCAAACGTCTTTTTGTTACAACATTACGAAAACACGCCTATTCAAATATATAGCAAAATTTCACCTCCAAAAACTGAAAGTTTTCATTTAAAAACTCTGATATTTTTTATATATTTGCTCAAAACATAGATTGTGGGTACTCGTTAGAACCGCCTCGGCGAGGCGGTTCTAACGAATACCCGCAATCTATGTTTTTGAGCAGAAATAAGAAAACTAATGTATACCCTTGTAAACCCAAGTTTTACTATATAAAAGTGGGGTTTAAGTGGGGTCAAAATTATATAGGTATGTTTTCGTGATGAAGATAATAAAACGGATTGAAGCTACGCAAGATTGTGTAAAAGTGCCAGATGTTTGCTGTATGCTAATCGTATAACATAAGTGTAGGTTGTTGTGGGCACATTGGCGCTCTCTGATTCGCTAAATGTAGTCGGAAACAAAAATCCTGGCGAGACAAAACTGACATGATATCGTCTATCTTTTATTTCCTTTGCTCAAATATGTATTTTAATTTTGGGCAATTAGATAGCTGAATACCGACTACTGCGTTAAACCGTTCCTTAGAATGTATCTGAAAAGAACATTACCTCTACTGTCTTTTGTTATCGACAGGTTTTTT
Organism: Anodontia alba; assembly: GCA_964016985.1. NCBI lineage: Eukaryota > Metazoa > Mollusca > Bivalvia > Lucinida > Lucinidae > Anodontia > Anodontia alba. The sequence continues at coordinate 119,043,310 of OZ024824.1, forward strand.
ATTGTATAGAGGATTCTGACAAAACATAAAAGACAATACCGACATGGGTATGGTAACTTACAGACATACAAAGGCTATTTCGACGGTTATAAACATTGATCTCCTTCTAACCGATTTGGTGCAATTGTCTCTTTCTCAAGAAAATTCAAGCCAGTGTAAGCTTAAAATTTCAATTTACTTCAGCATAAGAAAACAAATGTAGTTCCGCTGTTGCAGGTCTGTGGTTTCAAGTGTGGCGTTTGTTTTTGTCATGATGCGTTTTCCGTCTCTCTATCTTTTTGGCGGATAGGAAGTATAACGAAAACACAACTATATAATTTTGACCCCCATAAACCCCACTTTTATATAGTAAAACTGGGGTTTACAGAGGTATACATTATTTTTCTTATTTCTGCTCAAAAACATAGATTGTGGGTACTCGTTAGAACCGCCTCGCCGAGTCGGTTCTAACGAGTACCAACAATCTACGTTTTGAGCAGAAATATGAAAAATATCGGAGTTTTTATCTTAAAATTTTCAGTTTTTGGAGGTAAAATTTTCTATATATTTGAATAAGCGTATTTTCGTAATGCTGTGCTTCGAGTTTGTGGCAATTCCTACAAAACTGCACTTAAATTTCTGTTTATATTTGTGTATACAAAAGAAAACAAATCAAATAAAGTTACACAGGAAAGACCATTGCCGTCCGAAACCACCGGAAGTAGATGTAAGGAGTATGAGATATGTACCTTAAGCGCCAAACCAAACTTTCACATGTCCCAGTACCGATGGAATTCATCACGAAAACACGTTTATATAATTTTGACCCCCTTAAACCCCACTTTTATATAGTAAAACTGGGCTTTACCGGTGTATTCATTATTTTTCTTACTTCTGCTCAAAAACATAGATTGTGGGTACTCGTTAGAACCGCCTCGCCAAAACATAGATTGTGGGTACTCGTTTGAACCGCCTCGCCGAGCGGTTCTAACGAGTACCCACAATCTATGTTTTGAGCAGAAATGTGAAAAATATCAGAATTTTTTATTCGAAAATTTTCATTTTTTTGGTGGTAAAATTTTCCGTATGTTTGAATAGGCATGTTTTCGTAATGACAATGGAATATTCTTTATCAAGTCTTTGGACATGGTTTCCAGTAGAAGGGTTGTGTTATTATTATCTATTATTATTGTTTTATAGAAATTCTTGTATTTAATGAAAACAGTGTACACATTGATCAGACACCGCGTTCTGCAGCGTTTGATCCGGGTCTACAATGTTTGCCCATGTTTCTTTTATGGGACTCGAGGTATAAATGAGTTAAAGACAAAAGAAATATGGAGGAATTGCAACAGACGTGAACCGTATTGGACTGATCATTTCAGTTAGAAGACTACATGGGGAATAAACTTCAGAAAACATAGTTACAACCTCATCGTAGGTCCTGGTGTAGCTTAAAATTCATGTTTGGTTGATATAAAACTCCTTATCCATAAATGAGTCGGCAGCAATACACATACAGTCGAACCTCAATGGCTCGAACATCTTTGAGACCATGGAAATTCGTTCGAGACATGGGTAGTTCGAGCCACTGAGGTTTAATCATGACACCAGTTCAGGAAGCAAATGGCGATTATTTAGGGACATCTTTTCGATTTTCTACACAATGATTGTATGTTGAGTCTACTCATTAGAATCGTCTCGATGAGGCGATTCTAATGAGTACACTCAACATACAATTCCATGATAAAATAAGACAAAATCACTAAATATTTGTTTTCTTGAGCTATTGGAAGGATTTTGTAGGGACTGAAAAAAGAGGTAAAATCATCCACGGTAAACGAGCCATCCGGGTTCGAGCCATTGAGGTTATACTGTATAATTATACGAAACAGGATCATGAAACAAACTGCTCAAAACAATCTGAAGCTATTGCATCACGAAAACATACCTATATAATTTTGACCCCCTTAAACCCCACTTTTATATAGTAAAACTGGGGTTTACAGGGGTATAAATTATTTTCCTTATTTCTGCTCAAAAACATAGATTGTGGGTACTCGTTAGAACCGCCTCGTTGAGGCGGTTCTAACGAGTATCCACAATCTATGTTTTGAGCAGAAACATGAAAAATATCAGAATTTTTTATCTGAAAATTTTCATTTTTTGGTGGTAAAATTTTCAGTATATTTGAATAGGCATGTTTTCGTAATGTAAAGGGTAGCCACAAACATGATACGAACAAAAACGTACCTAGTCTGGCAATAGGCGTTTGGTACAAATCCTATACATCATAATATAGTATTAGATTATATTATTCAGCCTTTTGGGTAGTTTTTCCGATTTCTGTGTAATTTTAGAACTAGAGGTCTGCTTAACACGTGGCTAGAGTTTGATTTGAATTTTGATTAGATGTTTAAAAAGGAATTTACTTCAAAGTAAAAGCAACTAAAGTGACTATATTATCTTGAAAAATGTTTACGCTGTGTAATATATCGCGCGGATAATCGTCGCCGGAAAACGTAAGACTTACCGTTGGACAATCAAACCCATTCCACTTGCTATAAATACCATTCCATTTGCTTTAAATAGATCTTGCAAGTATTTAAAAAAATCTCTCTGTTTGAACGAATGAGATTTAACAAAATCCAATTTCTATAGATCCATTGCCTAGCTTTGTTTGTGTAACCTGAAAAGTGTGCAAAGGCATAACTGGATGAAATCATATCAGTGACATGTCTCCCCTATGTATTTTATGAAAACAAATATTTGTTAAACGCAATACTTTCCAGAAAATATTCAAGACAACATAGCAAACCCCACGTGATCAGTTTGTTATATAAACTCCATTCAAATGAGATTTTTACTCGAATGTATGCTAGACACGTTAGCATTTAAGCATATAAATAAGGGGTAAGAGAAAAGTCCAGAGAGTGCCACAAACACAAACCGCAGATCTTCCCAGACACCAAGATGAAAAGGAAACAGACAAATCTAAACAAGCGCAAATCGAAGAAACTTACGAAAAGCACGAAGACTAGCTCTCTCTTCCCTAAGTAAGGTAATCGCAATGCTAAAAGGACTGAAAAACACAAGAACAGCATAACAGAAGGTAACACATAAATCACCTCGAAGAATAAACCACAGAGCAACAAGGAGTAGTCTTAACACCGGGACCACCGTCTTAGAACGGTCAGTAGAAGGTGGGCGCGGGCGGGGGGGGGGGGGGGGGGTCAGGCGGGCGGGGGACAGGGGGATGGGTTTAAAGCACTTTTACAGCCGGCCAACTTCACCCTAGGTCTCGATGCCACTCTTAATCACAACTAGTAAAACAGAAAGCAAAATGGGCAGCTGTTGAAAGTGACCAAAATGCTAGCACCACAACACAACTAGTAAAACAGAAAGCAATGTGGGCAGCTACTGAAGACAGTGACCACAATGCTAGCATCACAACACATATAGAAAAAACAGAAAGCAATGCGGGAACCACAAATCTTAAAAAGAGCTGCAAAGAGTAAGAACAACACAACACAAGGATAGCGCCTTAGTACGTTTAGTAGAATAGACTACCGGGATGGGGTGGGGGAGGGGGTGGTTAAAGCACTTTTACGGCCAGCCAACTTCAGCCTGAGTCCCGATTTAACTCATAATACAGAATAACATAAAACCCCGGTTCGCATAAAGGCTCCCAACTCAGTCAATGCATCAAAGCGAAAACATAAAAATCAAATTCATCACTATGATAAACAAAGACGAGCACTCATGGTGACAGAGTAAATGAAAACCAATAGTTGAACCATGGCGGGCCTTCGCAAGCCTCAACCCACTTGTTAAAATTTACGAAGAGGCCGTCATTGAGTCTGAGGCCCGAACCGTTGTCGTGCAATTAAAGAGTGACCTGAGACAAGTCGCTGTTGCAGGAGTTACCCCATGTCCTATTTGTATTTAATGCTTGGTAATTATTACATTATTATTTTGATTCTATGGTGCTACACATCTACTGTATACTAACAGATTCTACTGGCTTATTCCATTTTGTTTCTTAAGAAGTTAATTCAAAACAATTTCGCTCGCGTTTCCAGACTTCAAATTTGTACCGTTTATGAAAGGTAGTATATTTTTACAATATGATTTTTTTAAGACAAAGTAAGAATGAATATTTAATAAGCAGTGTGCTTGTTTACTATCTTCAACTATCATTTCTGAAATGTTCGTTTAATCTACTACTTCATACATGATTCTGTCACACACGCATGCACTCACGCGTGTTTTGGGGTACTCATTCTACATGATCTGTCTGAAAACAGTAATAAAACATGACTTTCCTTATTAGACAGTTAATCAGACTCCGTAAAAATAAGGGTTTCCGGAGCGGTATTATGTTAATCATGAATGGGCGATTTTGCTTGCTGAGCATATAACACGACATTTTAATAAGTCATTGTACCTCTATGTGTTCGACATAGAGAGTGTTTGAAACATAGACATAGATTGCGCATCAGGAAAACATGCCTATATAATTTTGACCCCCTTAAACCCCACTTTTATATAGTAAAACTGGGTTTACAGGGGTATAAATTATTTTTCTTATTTTTTTATATCTGCTCACACATATGTGTTTATTGTAGGAAATATGTGCCCCGACTCATATGTGTCCTCACGGGTAATATTTTAGAGAAATTACAAAACAAATGTGTCTTGGCTAGTGCATACTGCATTTGGAAAACTTTGCAACTGTTCACCAAGTGCACTTTTTCTTGTTTCTTGTTTCGGGATAGTTATCCTTTTTCTCTTTAATACTTACTCCGCCAGCTTTGTATTTCATTACGAAAACACGCCTATTCAAATATATTGAAAACTTTACAACCAAAAAAGGGAAATTTTCCGATAAAAAATTCTGATAATTTTCATATTTCTGCTCAAAACATAGATTGTGGGTACCCGTTAGAACCGCCTCGCCGAGGCGGTTCTAACGAGTACCCACAATCTATGTTTTTGAGCAGAAATAAAAAAAATACTGTATAATAATGTATACCCCTGTAAACCCCAGTTTTACTATATAAAAGTGGGGTTTATTGGGGTCAAAATTATATAGGCATGTTTTCGTGATGGTGTGAGTTTGCTTCTTTTTCGATCTATCTAGACCTGTTTGATAACCGTTTAGAGTTTGATCTGTTTGGTTAAATGGTTAAAAAAATGCCATGTGAAAGTATAAGAAACTAAAACCACTAAGATATTACATCGATCTAACATAAACTATATAGACTTATAAATTAGTCACTTTGCTAGCTTGATTATACAATATATGTGCGCCCAATCGTTACAATTACATTGAACCCTCGTTATAACGACAGTATTGGGTCCAAAAGATGTTGCCATTAAAATGAATTTGCTGTTAGAAAGAACCCATAATGGGCAGATTGGTATGTAAGAAAGGTCTTGTTTTATTTAATATTTCCTTACTAAACCTTTATTTTGGATATTCGTTAGAATCGCCTCATATACAAAAATATGTTCGTTGAAACATTAAGTACAATGTTCTTGCATATTTTCTGACCAAGGGTCACATCTTGCGCAAAGGTTTCTTGCTTGTCAAAATTATGTCGTTGTACATAGTTTATAAAAATAGTTTACTGTATTAGAATGTAGTTGCGGTCATGGTACCAAAGCCGTAATTCAAAATCATAAATCCATAAACGAATGACGAATCAGAATGTTCAGACCAACAGACATGGACCCCAGAACAAAGGGTGTAATCAGGCGTCCGCGGATAGTAAGCATTACTTGGTAAGCAAGCTTCGCCCACCATGCCCATGGGCCTGAACGAAGGAAATATCGGTAGAAGCGTATGTCCGGGATTTGGGAAGTTTACTTATGGCGCGTCACTAGCAAAAACATCAGAAACAATTCTGGAAACTGCCACATTGTAGGGATTGACTAGATCATGATGTCTCCCATAGAACTTCTTAAGTGTAGCTACCAGTTTGGTTTTTTGATACTCCTGGCTCAACAACTTTTGAGTGAGCACTTTCCCACGCTCCATGAAGTCCTGATAATTTGAACAAGTTCTGGCATAACGGATTAACTGTGAAACGTAAACGCCGTATGCTGGTGCAGAAGGGATATTACTGCTCAGGAAAGGAAAGTTAACGATGGGAAAATTGAAGTCATCCCGTTTGTCGTAAAGCCTAGTAGTAAGCTTTCCATTGTCGATGTAGAGATAACAATCCAAGTATAAGGAGGAGGCTGAAGTCTCCGTTGTTTCCTTTATCTTAATCTGAACTAGCAAGCGTATTATTTATAGCCAACATGGTTATTTCCATACATGAGTTTCTTTGTTATGCAACCGTATTGACGTCTGTGCGTCATTTGCCTCTGGCATTCCATCAAAAATCTACTTCTGACGTAAATCTTCTGACGTAAATCTTAGCCCCTCAGGTAATCTATTTGTTTATCATTATAACACAATGTGTATGTATTATTCAGTCTCGTATTTTAATATAGGCATTTATATTGATTCTGTTATGAGGATTTCATAATAATCAGCACTGTCTACAATTTAATTATGGAATTTACGTACGAGTCAGAATGACGAAACACTGTTCAATTGTCCAATTAACCCTTCTCTTGCTGAACACGTCATGTCCTGTCTAAGCAAACAGTGTAGATCCAGATTAGTTGGGTTCTGAAGAAGCCAACTGATCTGGAACTGCACTGTTTGTCATTAAATATGTGAACTTCTATCAAAAACCAGGATCAAGTAATCTGATTGGCTGGAAATTAGATGTAGGCGTGGCATCTTAATTTATTCAGCATGAGAAGAGTTTAGAAAAATGGACAGGTTTTCAGGAGGGAAACTGTCAAAATGTTCTCGCATCCCTTCTGAAAAGGGTTCTATTTTTAAAAGAAATAAAGTGGCACCCTTTCTTCTGAAATCTCTAAATGGAAATAAAATGCTCTCCTGTTCGGGTAGACCCCTTTTTCAGAAAGAATTTTGTGTAAAGAGGTATAGTGTCTGGTTGTTTATTTTTATTTTACCATGTTTTATAGAAATCCTCGTATGTAATGAAAACAGTGTAGACCATGATCGGACGCCCTCTGCGGTAACCGATCTAGGTCTACACTGTTCGCCGATATCTATCGGACGCTAGGCATAAACGGATAAATGCACAAGACACGTTTAATGGCATATTACCGTGCCCTGTCGACTGAGGTAGATAAGTAAACTATTTATATTTTAAATATGGTCCTTGTCATTAATTCTTATGGTTACTTTGGTATTTTCTGCTTAAAAAACATTTTAATGTAAGCAGAAATAACTTGAAAATGTGTCTGGTACTCATACACTATATTTGTTCTTAACATTACGAAAACACGCCTATTCAAATATACTGAAAATTTTACCATCAAAAACTGAAAATTTTCAGATAAAAATTCTGATTTTTTTTCATATTTCTGCTCTAAAATATATATTGTGGGTACTCGTTAGAACCACCTCGACGAGGCGGTTCTAACAAGTGACCACAATCTATGTTTTTGAACAGAAATAAGAAAAATAATGTATGCCCCTGTAAACCCCAGTTTTACTATATAAAAGTGAGGTTTAAGGCGTCAAAATTATATAGGCATGTTTTCGTGATGTCAAATCCCTGAGTAAAGGCCAAATCATCCCATTGGATAACTTTTTACACAGAACATAAAATAAACATTGTATGGAATTTTAATGAAAAATGCCGTGAAATTTAAAATGGTATTTTGATAACCTTGCTAGCAGTGGCAAAATAACGGCTGTAACTTACTATTGTAGATTTATCTATTTATCGATTTATTTATTTATCTAATTGTATTGTCTTGCAATGTCATTTTTTTTCTGTGCCTATGGTATGACTTAGAGTTCGGAGCAGCTGTAAAATAATGTTCTCATTTGAACCGCTTAAGGCCAAACTGTGCCTTCAAACATGCGCAAAATGCACAGATTCAGATCATCTCGCGCATGTGCAAATTACGATCCGAACCTTTGCCATCCATTTATACGTTCTGTAGTATTTAATGATTCTAGCCGAGAGAGAAGGCCCTGATCATACTTCGCGGATACGCAGGCTGATCAAGGACTTCGTTGTCCTCATGTGCCCGAAGACACATTTTCGCATGGCGCGGCCCACAATCCGAAAACACGCCTATACAAATATATAGAAAATTTCACCTCCAAAAACTGAAAAATTTCAGATAAAAATCTGATATTTTTTCATATTTCTGCTCAAAACATAGATTGTGGGTACTCGTTAGAACCGCCTCGCCGAGGCGGTTCTAATGAGTACCACAATCTTTGTTTTTGAGCAGAAATAAGAAAAATAATGTATACCCCTGTAAACCCCAGTTTTACTATACAAAAGAGGGGTTTAAGGGGGTCAAAATTATATAGGCGTGTTTTCGTAATGATTTGACAATGTTTTAAATTGCTGATATGAATTATGCAAGACAAGTGCAAGATTGTTGAGGTATTGACGGAAGGCTGACAAACAATGGCACTAAATAAAATAAACATTTATGATAAATACTTAATCCTAATTCTGCTGAACCCGGATATACCCTGCCTTTGCAAACAGTGTAGATCCAGTTCTGAAGGAGCTAACTGATCTGGATCTGCACTGTTTACCATTAGTATATGATATTGTATAAAAAGAAACCTGGGTTAAGTAATCTGATTGGCTGAAAAATAGAAATGGGCGTGGCATTTTTATTTATTTAGCATGACAAGGGTAAAATAAACTCAGTGCCTTATTTATTTTGCAACTGATCAATGGATGCCATGCTATTATTATGGAATCTGGATACACTTTCTCAAAGTTTTTGCTATTTCTAACTTGAGGCAATTTTTATCCTACCTTTTTTTATGACTCGCTATTTGCTTCCCTTCTATTAGAATTGGACCTGTCCATAGAGTTGAGGTAGAAGAGTATATTCGGCATAAATAGGTTAAAATAAATGGTTCGAGCCACATAAAATATTTCTTACGGGCATCCGCGATGACTGATAAGGACTAAGGTGTTTGCTGATAGATTAATTGGATACTGAATATTATTTTAATTACACAGCAGAAAAAAGGGAAAGATCCTATAGATTGTGCGGCATCGCAGGCCTTTCCGGGTTTTTACTTTTCGCACAAATGTTATTCCCAAAGATCCTTTTCTCATAGCGCGGATCTAATGCACAAATGCAGGACAAATCCAAAATAAATCTGCTGGTATTGTGTTAAACTGACTATTATATCTTATGTAAATCGTAACTATTTATGCCCAGTTCGCACAGGAAATATTGTTCATGCACAGTAGGCATCTTCTATAAAGAACTGGGATCATTTATTATTTTTTAAGTATTTTGTGCATTCTTTCATACATATTTCTGTAGTTTTTTGTTTCTTTTTTAAAGAAAAAAGGACCTAGTCTTGTATATGAAGAAAAAAGCATCAAAAAAGTTCCGTGCTTATCAAAGATACAAAACTATCACGTAAACATACCTATATACCTTTGACCCCATTAAACCCCACTTTTATATTGTAAAAAAATGGAGTTTACAGGGGTACTCATTATTGTTCTTATTTCTGCTCATAAACATAGATTGTGGGTACTCGTTAGAACCACCTCGTCGTATTTCTGGGTAACGAGTACCCACAATCTATGTTTTGAGCAGAAATATGAAAAATATCACAATTTTTTTTCTGTAAATTTTCAGCTTTTAGAGATGAAATTTTCTATATATTTGAATTAATTGTTTTCGTAATGATCAAATTTTATGACGACAATGAACAGGACAAAGCACGGCAGCGAGCAACTACACCACAACATCACACAAAGAACACAGCACCAGAACGTCCGCCTTAGCACGGAACCCTAAAGATTTGAATTACTAGAAATACTATCGAACATCTCATGCCTTTATTCTTGTTATTTAGGGTGGCAGAAGCAAAATATCTGCTACCCAATTCCCATTAGACTACAGTAAATCAAATGAATAGAAGAAACAACTTTGAATTTATTGTGACAAATGTGCTCATTTCTGGATTTATCTTCGTAAGTGACATCTTCGTCAGTTGTACTAAATGTCAAACGTTTAAAGTAAAGTTATTGGAGTGGAGATTCTAGCATAATCTGAAAAGGTGAGCCATAGGGAATACAGGACAGAGCAAAATATAGAAAATAGCAGAGTATAGTGTAGAACTAGCTGTTCCGGCTAAGACAATTTCGGCTCTTCAGTTGTTTTCATTCTGTGTGTGTGTGTTCATTGCTTTCAAGAGCAATTAAATTTAGAATTGATTGACTGAGTATGCATTCTTTAGAGATAATAGAACAATGGGAAATCCTTTGCGCCCTTTAGAAGTACTTTAAACATTGGTATATGTTCACCTCCTACATCTCTTCATACTCAGCGGTTACATCAGCTGTCAAGATGTATGAAACACAACAGCCGCGGAAATCAAGCGGGTAAAGGAGGCAAAAAGGAAGCTTCTGCTTAAATGTCATTGAATCAATTTATTTAGCCATCAGTCAGGCATAAAGGAAGAGGTCTCTGGATATAAAGGTATGCATAGGTTAAACCATCATCATATTGTCATCGACTGCCAAGTTCAGAACTACGCATTGTCTAAATATCCAGACTGACATGCCTGAGCAAACAATATACACTTAGATAAAAGGTCGCATAAAACGGTCTCAGTTCAGGGTCTACACTGATTGCCACTCATTCACAAATTAACAGATACATCAATAGGTAGTAAATGGGCGTATTCAAATTTTAGCATAAATGTTTAGGGTAAATGCGGTGTGCAGCTTCAACTAGAAAGGTAGAAACATTACGAAAACACGCCTATACAAATACATTGTAAATTTTACCGCCGAAAATACGAAAATATTAAGATGAAAAATTGTGATATTTTTCTTATTTTTGCTCAAAATATAGATTGTTCAGTCCGCATGAAGGGTTCCTAACTCATCAGTGCAATATCTCTTTGTTCCACTGCTAGTCGTTCAGTGGAATGCACGACAAGAATCTGATTTGTCGTATGTTACAAACGAAAAGGGTATAACATTGATGCCATAAAACAGTCTGCTTGCTTAGCGGTTGACCAAATACGGTATGCAGCCTCAACTAGATGTGTTGAAATTTACATTATTTGACTGTCAAACTTCTCTAACAGAGTTAACGGTATCATAAACTTTGAAAGATTTTTATTCTAAGTTTTATCGTTGACACTACGAATTGGTTTCTAAATACGATATCAAAATAAAAAACGCTTCTGTTACAAGGCCTATCGGAACTAGAATTTTTACGGTTACGTGTATAAATAAAAATAATGTTTTCTGATCAATTTAGTAAAATTGCCATATGTTACAAACGAAAAGGGTATAACATTGATGCCATAAAACAGTCTGCTTGCTTAGCGGTTGACCATATCATGGTTGACCACTTTGCTTACCTCTATAATTGTTCGCCTGTGGGTCGGGGTTCAGAATCTATTATAGCCTAGACTTAAAACTATTCATTTGATGGTTTGAGCCGGATTTTCTTACGCCTGTTCTTCGGCCCACCGGGGTTCAACTTGTAGTTTTCTTTAGCTCCAATATTCCAGCTGTGTTTATTGACACCAAGGGATCTCCAAGTTGTTTCTGTGTTCTTATCTTTGCTTCATTATAAGCTTTATCTGTGATTTATATTCCCGTAATGATTCATGGATGGGCTACTTCACGTAGACCGAACAAATGTATATTTTACCACTATGAAAGCTGAGGGTAAGGGTTGGGATTTCTTTAACCTAGCTTGTCCCCCCACCCCCACCCCCCACAAATACACCTAAGTAATTAATTACTGGCCGTTCCAAGGCGATACTTTAGTAGTAGTATGTCACTAACAAATGTTTGTATTTTAACAATAATGTAAGTCAAAGATAGTTTCGGTTAAGTCTGGGTAACCAAGTTGCCATCTTTTTGGGAAAGGGTTGCGAGCTCTGCTGCCATCTGTTCTTTTTGTGACTGTTTAATTGCATTTGCCTGTCTTTCCGTTTGCTGTAGAAAACTTGATGTGGATCTGATTGTATCAGTTCCTGTGTTCACTTATTTACTTTGGAAAGAGTTTGCTTAGTTTTGTCGTCGACACTACGAATTGATTTCTAAATTCTAAATACGATGCCTAAAACTGATCTACTACAAGGCCTGTATGAACCTAAAATTTATGGCGACTTAGTGTAGAAGTTGAGAAAAATTATAGGTAAACCTGAATAGTTGAACAATGTAGAACAAACTGTCATTGATATCTTAAAACAGTCTGCATGCTTAGCGGCTTACCTCTTTAATTGCACGCCGGTAGGTCGGAGTGCAGTCTCTGTTATGGCTTCGACTTAAAACATATTTAGATGATCTGGGCCGGAACTGGTTATGTTTCTCTCAGCGCATCGGGGTTCAGTAGGTGGTTTTCCTTTCTTCCAGTATTCCAGTGGTGTTGTTTGACACCCCAGGTATCTCAACACTTTTTTTTGTTTTGCTTTCATCTTTGCTCCAATGTAGGCTGATCTGTGATTTATTTGTTGCCCGAAATGATTCACGGATGAGTTAAAGACCTCCACGCGGACGGAACAAATATATTTTTATCACAATGGAAGCTGAAGGCAAGGACTTGAATCTCGTGAAGGTAGCAAAGTCCTCTAGTAATTTATTACTGACCGTTCCTTCATTGTGGTATTTTTGTGAAATGTTCTGTAATGTTTCAATTACAATTGTTTTTATTTTAACAATTATGTAAGTTAAAGGTATATTCAGTTAAGTTTGTAACAGTTGCTACCTTTTTGCGAAAGGGCTGCCAATTCTGCTTGTAATCTAGTCTTTTTGTGGCTGTTGAATTCTATTTGTCTGCCTTTCTCTTTTAAGTTGAGAACCTGATATGGATTTTATTGTATTAGTCCCTGAGTTCACTTTTTTTACTTCTGACGTTTGTTACCATCATGACTTAAATACGTTTCTCTACTCATGGCACGGAAAATTTGCATTATTACAAATGTTTATTATTAAATTATTATTACATTATTACAAGGCTTCCTACTTTTCTTGCTGTTTTTATGTTGTGGGGCTAACATTAGTTAGGGTCATCTTCTACAATGCCTACCCCTCTGCTTTACCTTTTATGGTATGTTTATTGTAGTACTGTTTGAAGCTTCATCAGGAGATAAGGATAAAATTTCTCAAAAGTAAAACTGGTTTAACCATCTCCCATCCGCTCATCCAGTTTTCCTCCTGCCTGTTCCAACAAGATTCGTCTGGTGCAGTTCTTCTGTGTTGATTAGTAAGGCTTGTTGTTTGTTTTGTCCTTGTTTGTTCCTCAGCTCTCCTTCTTTTGGTGCCTTGGGAGGGCTGTGCGTTGTGATTGTAGGGTTTCCTTGGTATCTTCACTTATAGTTTTCAAAATGATTTCATTATATTAGCGAACAATGTAGATTATGATCAGACTGGGCGGACATACAGGTTGATCCATGTTAGCACTGGTCGTATGAAGGCGATTTTCATCCTGGTGATGCTAAAAACACTAAAGTGTATTTCATGTGTGCTACAGATCGTCTTAACCTTTACCACATGGGAAGCAAATTCAACAGAAGATAGATTTATGATATTGTTTTTATTTTGTCAGCAAACAGGATTTGTCATTTCATGCAATTTTTCTCCGTTGGTGATAATTTGCATGAATGTCAATCCTGTTTTCTTGGAAAAATATAAAAATAATTCAGTATGTCGTCTGCTGAAACTATTAAGCAGCATGCTACTCGTTAGAGAGTATAAAATGAATTTATTCTACAACCATGTTTTATATTTGTGCAGGGAATGCATATTAAGAGATATTTAGTATCATGAGCAGGTTATCCAGCTGAAAAGGGTTTTAAAGCAATTTCGAACAAATCATCTCATAGAGTTTGCCTGCAGAACCACAGGCGAAATGTTAAAACACTTATCCATCTTCAAATATTACTGGTTGTAGCTCACAAGAGGAAAAGTACATTTCAAAGTTCCGGATGTTTACAGATTTAATGTTTAACTGATAATATTGTTTTCAAACACTTTTTAGGGAGGTCTTGTTGGGAGATAGCTTAGAATCAAAGGTGAGGTTGCTGCTAATTAGTTGAAGCCCCTAGACGTCTTGTTATGGGTTGTTCTATAACAGAAGTGGAAGTATAGAGGAGGCTGTCAATAACAATGCACGGTCAGTCTCAAGATATCAATAGAAGGAGAGGGAAACACGTCTGCTCATTCCCAAACAGTACATGAACAGATATTGAGAAGAAACATAGAGCCAAAAGAGGTACGATTACTCGTTGCCTTAAGGAACAATGATACACGTTCTGAGGGGGATACAACTCTATCACAATTGCCTTGTCGTCCTTCTGAAAAAGGGCCTGCCTACTATAAAAGGCAACAAATACTTCCATTGGGAGCAAATTGTTTCTTTTTATAGTAGGTCCCTTTTCAGAAAGTGTTCTGTGTGCAAGAAAGTTATCAGAAAACAATTAAGTAAAGGTATGCAGAAAAAAGCCATAACTACAAAAAAGGTAAGGAAAAAGTCCAGGGAGTGCACAATCACAAACCGCAGCCCTTCCCAGACACCAAGAGGAAGAGGAAACCGACAAATCCAAACAAGCACAAATCGAACAAACGTACGAAAAGCACTAAAATTAGCTCTCTCTTCCCCAAGCGAGGTACTCGCAATGCTTGAAGGACCTTCTAGAGGCACCAAAGAAAGCAAAGATGACAAAAAAAAAACAACAAAAAAACAAACAAACAAAAAAAAAAAAAAAAAAAAAAAACAAAAAAAAAAAAAAAAAAAAACGTCACATATAAAAAGGGGTAAGAGAAAAAAAAAGTCAAGGGAATGCCACAATCACAAACCGCAGCCCTTCCCAGACACCAAGCGGAAAAGGAAACAGACAAAACCAAACAAGCACAAATCGAACAAACGTAGGAAAAGCACCGCGAGAAGATCTCTCTTCCCCAAGCGAGGTAAACGCAATGCTAAAAGGACTGAAAACACAAGAACAACATAACACAAGGTAAGACATAAAACAAATCGCCTCGTAGAATAATCCACAAAGCAACAAAACGTAAGACTAACACCGGGACCACCGCCTTAGAACGGTCAGTAGAGCAAACCACTGGGGGCTTTAAAGCACTTTTACAGCTAGCCAACTTCACCCTGGGTCCCGATACAACTCTTAATACAGAATAAAGGCTCCCAACTCAATCAATGCATCAAAGCGAAAACATAAAAATCAAATTAATCACTGTAAGAAACAAAGACATGTACTCATGGCTAATTCTACTGTATGCCAGAGTAAATAAAAACAAATAGTTGAACCACGGCGGGCCAAGCCAAAGACATATCGTCAAGCCCATATCACTGGTTAAAGTTTTACGAAGAGGTCGGCATTGAGTGTGAGGCCCGAACCGCCGTCGTACAATTAAAGAGTGAAGCATAGCCATCAACAATGATTGGGTTGACAACTAGGCATGCAGTCTGCCGTATAATATCCAGGCTATAGCCAATTCTTTTAAAATGGTTAATAAGTTTTCCGAACTGCTCCGAAAAGTTAGATTTTCCTGCAATTTTTCCAAATTTGTACACTAAATCACCGTAAAATTCTGGTTCCGATATACCTTGTTGTAGAGGTGTTTTCAGACTGACGCTTTATTTTTCTACCAAGGCACTGTGTGCGATAAAAGTTCGAAAACGCCTTACGAAGTTTAAAATAACGATAGCCCTGTCTAAGAAGTTTGGCAGTAAGGGCTTTATTACGGCAGTTAAAGTCGATAAGATTTGAAGAAGCTCTGGCGAGTTATGTTTATCCCGTATGAGGTACGCCGGGGGACATCTCCATCCAGAAATGGGCAGTTGACTATATCAAAATCAAAATCGTCCTGTTTATCATACATTTTGGTGGAAACTGTACCATTAGATATACATAGATTCAAATCCAAAAAAGGTGCCTCGGTATCGGAAGAATTTGCTCTATTTAATTGGAGTTTGTAGGGTATATGCGGTCAACCATTTAGTCAAAGTAGCGAACTGACGCACGAACCAAGAAGAACAGCAACAAAGGAGCCGCCTTGGAACGGTTGGTAGGAAAACTACTGGGGTCTTAAACTAGTTTTACTGGAGGGAAATCTCGCCCTTAACTCTGATGCAGCTTCAAATTACAGTAATATGCTCGATCTGCAAAGGAACCCACAAAAATACCCTTTTGAACAAAACGGCGGAAAATCTACCAAGTGTATCCAGTTCCCTTAAACGGCTTTTCGATATCCACATAACAGTCTTTACCCTTGTCATGCTGAATAAATAAAGATGCACCGCCCACTTCTTATTTTCAGCCAATCAGATTTCTTGATCTAGGTTGCTGATACTAATTCACATACTGAATGGCAATCAGTGCAGATCCAAATCAGTTAGCTTCTTCAGAAGCCAACTGATCTGGATCTACACTGTTTGCAAAGACAGGGCATATCCGGATTCAGCAGGATTAGGAATAAATAGTTATCTGTATCCGTATAAAAAGATGTTAGCAATCCCTTAATGGTATCCTAACACATGTGTGAATGATCACAGGAAACAAATAAAATATATTACCGAACACAACTTATAGAAAAACTTGAGGAATCAATGACAGTCTCAAGTCAGAAACGGAAAATCACTATGGGATGCAAAAGAGAATATCACAAGTAGTATAGGGCGGCATAGTGCTATCAACTTTATTTTAGTCAGAGAGAGAGAGAGAGAGAGACAGTATGAAGTGTCTTTCAAAACAGAATACAAACAAATCCGCAACAATGTGATAAAGTTAGTCCTCATCGGAATACTCTTAATCCTTCTTTACAAATTAGTGTCACATTAATGAGTGTATTTTCAAGCATGTAAAATAATGACTCCACAATTTTTGAAAGTAAATAAAAACGTAAAAGTATAATACCCCGCCATTATCTTGTCGCGGGCAGATAACTTTGCCGAAAATTAACGAAATCTGCCAATTAGCAATCCCAAACCAGATCTCTACAATATCAAAGCATATACCAAGTTTGGTGAAAATCCGTAAAAGTAGTTGTGTTTCCGCTAACCCTGCATTTTCATAGGCCGACCCTGTTCTTTTCTGGAGAAAAAATGGAAAAATAAAAAAAAAGTTTCTCCTACCTACCGATCAATTTTTTTTCCAGCATTTTAGTGGAAACACAGCTATTTTTACGCCTTTTTACAATTGTCACGTTATTGTCAGGAAACAAATTTATGGACGTGTCTCGGGCAGGTCACTCCGTCGAAAATTGATGAAAATTGCCCATCAGCAATACCAAACCAGATCTTCACAATATAAATGCACATACACAGTTTGGTGAAAATCTATTGACATTTACTCGTTATCGTCCGGCAATAAAATACGGACGGACGGGCGGGCGGACGGACAGATAGACACACGGACGAGTAATAATACCCCGCCACAATCGTGTGGCGGGGTAGAAAAAATGCATGTGTCTCATTACAGTCCAAATAAATAGTGCCTTTTCGAGTAAATACGCATTCAGTTAAGTGAACTATATAATCCGACTATGAAGTACATTGAGAAAAAATCATATGTGGAAAAACTGAAAGCTCGAAAATCATTTTTGATTTGAATTGATCAGGGCCTCAGCTAAAAGTTTGGTAGACAAAAAGCGGTTCAAACCTTCACCAAATATGTTTCCTTTGTGTTCACAGGTCTCATTTCCTCACTTAACTCGGTTTTATATTTTACAATCAAAAGATAAATTGTTGCTTTTACGACTTCTAGAAATTGCCTTTAAAGCGTTGCTTGATAGCATAACCTTTAATTATTCATACGATGTATGTGTATATCGTTAGAATCCGCGATACCACATAGCGTTTGCATGTAATCAAATTACAAGTGAGCCACAAACCCGAGGAAAATCAACCCAACAACAAGTGGCTAGACGAACAAATATATAACAGTACTGAATAATGAATTTTTTTTTTCATATTGAATATTTCGTTTATATTTACGACTTGCAAACTATGTAGAGACCCACAGACCAAAACGTTGGTTAAATAGCGGACAAAAATATTTAGTATTCGTTAATACAGTACGTTGATTGATTTACATGTTTTACGTGTTGATGTACTGAAGAGTTGGGGATCTCGTAGGGCCACTAAAATATGTTTAGCTGGAACTGCACTACAACTAAGCCTATGTTATGTATCCATAATATCAGGTTTAAACCCACGAAATTCTTGCCGTTGACCGTTTCAAAACGGCATTTCTGTTGCGGTTTCTATATTTCGTTGATTCAATTTTCAATGAAAATCTAAAAGGTTGCCTTTTGAAACCAAGAACACATTACACATAGAAAATGGATTTCGTTTTATTGAGACTTTTCATAAGCAGTAATGAAGTTTGCAACACTGCTTTGGCCCTCCAGCGTATTCATGAGCAGAACTACATTTTCAAAGATACAACAATGGGCCCAATGATCCCAATTGAAATGAAATATAATCTGCTCTATGGTGAAGTATTGGGAGGCGTTCTATGGCCACCACATGGCACTAACACCAGCTGCAGTGAGGTAAAATAAAAATCTAAAAGGTTGCTTTTGGAAACAAAGAACACATTACAGATAGAAAATGGGAGTCTCGGTTTTATTGAGTCTCATCATAAACAGTAATCACGTTTGCAACACTGCTTACGCCATCTAGCGTATACATGAGCAGAACTCCATTTTTAAGGATACAACAATGGGCCCAAAGATCCAAAAGGAAATGAAAATCTATGAAATCTATTTTCCGTGAATGAAGCCTTTCTTGATTATTGATTATGTTTGGAATGACCAGTGGGAAGAGTCGTAATTAATATTGTTAGAACTGGTGGTCCGATCCATTAGCTTGCTTAACCAATTAATGCCAAGTGGACTCATCTACTTTCTCTTTAGGCCGGTTCATTTCCAACAGAAGGGTTTGTCTGGTTAATTTTTATTTTTTGCTGTTTGATAGCAATTCTTGTATTTAATGCACTAAGGGTAGCTCTTCATCAACGCTGCGTCCTATGTCTTCACGGTTTGCCAATGTCCCTTTAATGGAACAGTAGGTATAAATGGGTTAACTGTGTAATTTTGACAATTGAATGAGCCTCATGACAAAACCAACAAAATGGTATGTGCGCCCGGCGAATACTCAGATCTGCCTCCGTAGTGCCATTACGAAAACACGCCTATTCAAATATATTGAAAATTTTACCACCAAAAAAATGAAAATTTTAAGATAAAAATTCTGATATTTTTCATATTTCTGCTCAAAAACATAGATTGTGGTTACTCGTTAGAACCGCCTCGCCGAGGCGGTTCTAACGAGTACCCACAATCTATGTTTTGAGCAGAAATATGAAAAATAATGTATACCCCTGTAAACCCCAGTTATACTATATAAAAGTGGGGTTTAGGGGGGTTAAAATTATATAGGCATGTTTTCGTGATGGTTCCATGGGTGGCTAAGAACATGAGCTTTCTTCATGCGGACAAGGAAGCCTCTGATCAGACTTGGGGATGCCTAGGCTTATCTGAGTCTTCGCTGTGCCCACATGCTATTTTGTTTGGCTTTGTCATGAGGTGGCTTAAATATGTTTAATACTGGTCGGTAATAAGACTGCTTTAGCGCAAACATCTATTCGCATGTATATAGCCTCGTCCTTAATTACAACGAAACATTCGATCCGTACAGGCGAGTCCTTGCTCATCAGTGAGACGTGACAATAAACTAATAACATCACCATACAACCATCATGAAACAATAGTTTGGATTCTGTCAGAGGCAGAAGCCAAAGTAAAATGAAATATACTGGTGAAACTGTGTCCCAAAGACATAGCTACGAGTATTAATGCACCAGCTTTCAGAAGGAACAGAAGTTTAGTTGAAGAGTGACTAACGTCGTGAAGTTAAGATGGAAACCATAATGTTAGTAGTGACTGAGGGAGCAAATCTTTTTAATCCTTTATGTCGGTCTGCAACTAACTGTCCATTTTACAACCTATGTTCCGTTATTTTGTTTACCGACTGTCCTGATTAATTTTTAAACTGGGGACATCTCTTCCCTAAAACTATCAAGTCCACTTCATAATGTATAGATTTGTCCACAAACTGTATAATGAGCGGCAAACATTACCGACCCCTATCAGACACCGCCTTCTGCAACGTCAGATCTGAGTCTACACAGTTTTAGTCTCCGGCGTAAATGTACGTTAAAGATTTAGAAAGCTTATTAACTCAGCTTACCTGTCCTATAAATTTAAACAAGGTCATTCTTATCTGTTGGGTGTGTGGGCAAACTGCTGAGTGATCGATAAACAACCCAGCAGACACATGACGTCTATACAACGTCGCCTCAACGTCGATGCAACGTCATGACGTTGCATCAACGTTGAGACGACGTTGTTTAAACGTCATGTGCCCGCTGGGAATGAAGATTATGATCAGGCACCACTTTCTGCCGTGTCTGATTTGTGTCTACAGATTGCTCAGACCTGTCTCTCTGAACAATCAGGGTATACTCAGCAGTAATATTAGTTTGTTAAGGAAAGTAAAAAAAAGTTATGATATTTTATCACTTAATACCCCGGAACCCAACATTTCCTACAATATAACATGTAGCCCTGGCGAAGACAGATTTGCCTGCACAA
The DNA here is from genome assembly GCA_964016985.1 of Anodontia alba. Taxonomy (NCBI): domain Eukaryota; kingdom Metazoa; phylum Mollusca; class Bivalvia; order Lucinida; family Lucinidae; genus Anodontia; species Anodontia alba. The sequence continues at coordinate 119,064,027 of OZ024824.1, forward strand.
ACCAGCTCATTCTAATCAGAATCTACGTTGTCCGCCTGAGAACGCTTTTGAATTCTTGGCTACCTACAGAGAGCCACGCGAAGACTCTGATCTGACTGCTCGAATACACAGGCTGATCTGAGTATTCGCTGTGCGCACAAGCAATCCAGAAGGAAATGCTGTGCCCAGGTTTATCTACCAGTAGTACTCAGCACTTTCGCACTGTCTGGCAGTAGTATGTTATAGCGTTTCATCCCGAAAACATACCTATATAATTTTGACCCCCTTAAACCCCACTTTTATTTAGTAAAACTGGGGTTTACAGGGGTATTCATTATATTTCTTATTTCTGTTCAAAAACATAGATTGTGGGTACTCGTTAGAACCGCCTCGACGAGGCGGTTCTAACGAGTACCCACAATCTATGTTTTTGAACAGAAATAAGAAAAAGACGAGGCGGTTCTAACGAGTACCCACAATCTATGTTTTTGAACAGAAATTAAAAAAATATTAGTTTTTTTATATCTGAAAATTTTCATTTTTTGGTGGTAAAATTTTCAGTATATTCGAATAGGCTTGTTTTCGTAATGTATTTGCGGATGGCCTTTATAGATAGGTAGACTCATTTTCCAAGTTCATGAGCTCAGTTTCCGTTCTAATGACAGTCATAGCTCACAGTAACAAGCAGAAATGTCAGATGAATCAAGTGACTACGAAAGAATCAGCAATGGCTAAATAACTAAATAGAAAATCTGCGAACATGAAAATCCCAAACCACCCTGCACATCTATACAGGCTGGTATCAAATTTTGCCCTTCGCTGAGTTTCCCTAGTTATAATATCAAGGACTCGGTTGATCGGTTGCTCGTAATGCAAAGTTCTGACCAGAGTGAGTGCCTTCAGGAACTCAGCTGGTTGTTCGGTCTGGATATTGACGGTGTGCTAAATGTTTTGCTATATCCTTGATCCCTTTCGTTTGAGAACGGAAATTGCTATTGACTGATATTCTTATCTGTCTAATGTCCATCCCACCTTAATTCAAACTGAAATGAAGCTGATTCAGAGATAAAAATATATAATACAGGACCAAACCGTACTGCCTATTCAGTCAATAAGGTTAGGAATTAAGCTACTCAGCTTAGTTTACAGTGTGTCTGCATTTTCAAAGTTTCCAGACAACTCTGCATATCCATGCAATTTCCAGTTAGTCGCTATTTGAAGCATTATGTATCATGGTTTTCATCTGGCCCAGCTAAATAGCCATCACAGGTTTTGGTGAGAATCGATTAAATAATCACTTCGAAAACACTTAATTTTTATTAACAAGTTGTAATTCAAATATTGATTTACGACCCGTTCCACATGCATGGAAGAAACCTATTAAACACAATACGAAAACGCACCTTTTCAAATATATTGAAAATTTTACCACCAAAAACTGAAAGTTTTCAGATAAAAAATCTGATATTTTTCATATTTCTGCTCAAAACATAGATTGTTTTTTTAGCAGAAATAAGAAAAATAATGTATACCCCTGTAAACCCCAGGTTTACTATATAAAAGTGGGGTTTAAGGGGTTCAAAATAATATAGATATGTTTTCGTGCTGATGCTATATTTTCTTATCATGCTAACTTTCATTAACATTAACGAGATGTTTTGCGTTGAAGTCGTATTAATATCGCAGTTGGCGTAAAGATTAAAAACAAATGTATGAAAATAAATATATGTCATAAATATCAAGCCTACAGTCTCTTTAATCGCTTAATCTGACAGCGTATTATTACCATTACGAAAACATGCCTATTCAAAATATAGACAATTTCACCTCCAAAAAAACTGAAATTTTTCAGACAAAAACTCTGAAACTTTCATATTTCTGCTCTAAACATAGATTGTGGGTACACGTTAGAACCGCCTCGGCATGGCATTTCTAACGAGTACCCACAATCTTTGTTTTGAGCAGAAATAAGAAAAATAATGCATACCTCTGTAAACCCCAGTTTTACTATATAAATGTGGGGTTTGAGGGGGTCAAAATTATATAGGCATGTTTTCGTGATGCTGAATATATTGATCGATAGTAGAAATATTGAATTGTTAAAATTAAAGATGGTACTGGAAAAATGTTAAAAAGTAAAAGACGCTAAAAAAGTAAAATGGAGCAATCTTTTTCTATTGGTCATAAAATTTTCTATTGGTCATAATACTTTCTGACTAGACAGCCGTTCCATAGACTTATATCGCGGTATGTATAAATGACGACAAGAAGCTTTAGTGCGAAGAAATGCGAATACGGCTGTGAAATTAGACATCACCCTCATACCAGGCGTTACAAATAGTGGAATGTGACTTTGACAAGAAAATTAAATAAATTTCTCGTGTAAAGTGAATACTGGAAGGCCAAACATATACAATTTACTAGATAAGTCATATTGTTAGATTGTAAGTCCTTGTGTTGTTTTCGTTTATTAGATGTATGTCTGTGATGGTTCCTATTGAATGCAGATCAACTTTTAAATATTTGAAGTTTTAAAAGCCGCTGCATCCATAAGGCCAATTTTTTTTATCCCACTTGATCAGATTCGGCACCTAGGAAACTGGAAAAGAACTTATCTACTATTCTTCGTGTCTTCTCATCTTCATTTTGTGAAAATGCTTCTTGTTACTAACGATATAGAAGGGGGTTTAATCCATTTATGCTGAGTGGACTCTTCTACCTTAACTCTATAGTCAGGTCCATTTCCTATATGAGGGGTGTCTGGTTAGTTTGCATAATGATCATGTTTTGTAGTACTTTTTTAAAGGGGAACGCAATATAAGTTGTAAGTATATCTTGCAGTAAAGTGCTTAACAAGCCATTTATTTTGATGCAAGAGTTTTTAAAATCGGCCCAGAAATAAGGAAGTTATGGTGGTTTGAATATATTTAGAATGGCTGTCATGGATGCAGCCATATTATAGGCTTTGTGACATCACACAGCCCAAATTAAATATGCAAAACCAAATTTTAAAGGGTTTTTAAGAATAATATTGCTACATATTTTTATAATCTTTTAACTCTAGTGACAAGCAATCATTTCCCCCAAAATAAATCAACTTTATGAGAATAACCACCTTTATGAAACGAATTTTGATTTTTATTAAACCTCATTAAATATTCAAAATGACGACGCCCATTTCACAAATGTTGAAATATTCAATTGTCTATAGCTTACTTAATTTTCTACCGATTTGGATCAAATTTGTGTCAAAATTCATTGTTTGTAAAGTTCTTTACTTTAAAGCACAATACCGTTAAAAGTTGCTTTTCCCTTTAACTAAATGCAAACAGTGTAGACCCTGATCAGACGCCGTGTTCTGTATCCAGTTATTATGTTAGCGGACAGTGAAGGACCTGATCAGACTGCCCGGATAGGCTGATCTGTGCCTTCGCTGTCCACATATGCCCGAAGACATGTTTTAGCATGGCGCGGCCCATTAGCTGAACAGAGAAGGCCTGGATGAGACTCTATTGACATGATCTAAAGCAGCTTAATCTGATCTGGCAGAAGTCTGCAAATTTATGAATTTTATATCCTGGAACTTATACAGTAGACCAATCACAGACATAATCAGTTTGTATCACCGGTAAAGCTCATCCTTATTTCAACCAATCCCAACTGACATTATTATTATTATTATTATTATTGTTCAGAAAGAAAGACATGTGTTGACATTTCATGTGGATGATCTGCTTGACATACGATTCACATAAAATGTCAAGATTTGTTTGAAATGACAATTTTGTAAAGTCGTCTGCTACAAAGGTTGCTCGACGCTTTTTAAAATAGTTAATTTTACTTGTTAGTCTCAGATACAGTAAATGTCTAAGCAAACGTCATGTGAAAAATGTGACCTTATGTCATATGCCATGAAAGATAGCTCATATTTGCCTGTGCATCCATGTAGTCAAATATGGGATCAACAGAAACAGCAGAATGTAGCGAAAACAAAATATGGCCCGATCAAATTGCGCAATTGCAAAAGGCGCACGTTGAGCTGAGCCATCGCTGATCGCATATAACATAAGAGCACTTATCGCGCACGTTGTATATTATTTATATTTCCAGTACGAAAACACGCCTATTCAAATATATAGAGAATTTCACCTCCTAAAACTGAAAATTTTCAGAGAGAGAACTGATTTTTTTTTATATTTCTGTTCAAAACATAGATTGTGGGTACTCGTTAGAACCGCCTACATTCTGTTTTCAAGCTAAATAAGAAAAATAATAAAAACCCTGTAAACCTCACTTTTACCATATAAAAGTGGGGTTTGAGGGGGTCAAAATTATGTGAACAGACAGAAAATATTTAAGCCAGCTCACGACAAACTTACAATAAGACATACGACCAGCGAAGACTCATATCAGCCTGCGTATGCGCGCAGTCTGATCAGAGTCTTCACTGATCGCATGTGCCTTCTACTGCCTCCAGGCCATCCAGAGCAATAAACAAATACTCTTGCCATACTTGGTGAATTTCGTGTCCACCCGATATCTCCTTTACCCTCGGAAGGATTTTCTTTTAATTTTGGTCAAATGTTTGCCTCAGTGAAATGATGTGCAGAACCCATAGCTCAACCATGCAGACTCACAAGGTCACACTTCAATGTCACGAGTTTGCGCTTTGAATTTTGTGTCCGATCTGTATCTCCTTTACACCTGGGAGGAGTTTCTCTGAACTTTGGTCAAATGTTCACCTCAGTAAGACAATGTGCAGAACCCATAACTCAGCTCTGCGGACGTATGGTCAAGGTCACAGTTGAAGGTCACGAGTTTGACTCTTGAATTTGGTGTCGGTTCCATATCTCCTTTACCCCTCGAAGGATTTTCTTTAAACGTTGGTTAAATGTTTGCCTTAGTAAGATGATGTAAAGAACCCATAACTCAGCTATGCTGACTCGAGGTCAAGGTCACAATTGAAGGTCACCAGTTCGAGCATTGAATTTTGAGGCCGCTTCATTGCCATTCAGACTATCTTGTTAAATTTGGGTCAACTGTTCGCCTTAGTGAGATGATGTGTAGAACCTATAACCCAACGATGCAGACTCAAGGTCAAGGTCACAATTGAAGGTTATCTGTCTCTTTCTTTTTCGCTCAATTTCTCCTGAATCCTTTGAAAGATTTTCATGAAACTTTGATCAAATGTTTGCCTTAGTGAGGCAATGTGCAGAACCCATAACTCAAGCATGCCGACTCTTGGTCAAGGTCACAGTTAAAGGTCACGAGTTTGAGCCTTGAATTTCATGTTCACTACATATCTCCTGAACCCTTTGAAAGATATTTGTTAAATTTGGGTCAAATGATCGCCGTAGTGAGATAATTTGCAGAACCCATAACTCAACAATGCAGAAAAGTTCAAAGTCATAATTGAAGGCCACCGGTTTGAGCCTTGAATTTTGAGGCCGCTCCATTGTCATTCTGCGGCGGGGGTTATAGTTGTACTTCAGATTGTCTTGTTTGAATTTAATTTTATTTCTTTATACTTTCCTGGCAAAGGTAAAAAGCCACAAATTTTGTGGCATTTTAATGGTTGTAGTCTTTTGGACGTCTCATATTTTGAATAACGTCACGTAAGCATAACGCTTAACATGACTAGTGATGTAATTCAATCAAAAATCAAAACAATTATTTATTTCAATTTAGATAAAGACCTACGAGTAGTTTGTGTGAATTAAGACTTTGAACAGACTATACATGTGTACCAATCTTGCGCTCCGTTTCATGAAAGCAGCGGTATATCTTTGAGGTAACTGAACTAACTCTGCACGCCAGACAATCTTAACGATTGCCATTGTTCCACTTTATGAAATGTCATGGACTGATCCAGTGTTATTTTCAATGGACTACTCAGCGTTATTATAACCAGGTTTTAGCAAGCTAAGCACAGACTGAGCTTTGTCTAATAATTATTGCATAAAAAGCAGTGTCGCACGTTATTAACAGCCGTGCATTTACCGGCGAAAAGCCGTGTATTAACAAGGCAATTCACGCGCTGTTAATGCACGGCTACGTAACTTTTAATATGCTCGTACCAGGGCCACAGGATTGCTGCCGTTACGAGATGTGTACTGCCCGGCCCTTGAACGAGCATAGTCCGTGGGAATTGCATTCGCGAGACATCGGTAAAAAGGCGAAACAAAATAGTGCAAGAAATAACGCAAAATATAGCAAATGTTTTCAGTTTTTATGCAATAATAGCGATCGAATATGGTTTTTCAATGCATTAACATTCGCCAGGTCCCTAGGGAGGTGTAGAAAACCGCGGCCTCGGGCCTCGGTTTTCAGCATGTTAATGCATGAAAAACCATGTTTGATCCCTATATTGTAGAGTATGTAGAATAACCAAAAGGACTTATATGTACTTTCAGCGAACATGTGGCTGTTGACCCTATAACCTGTCCTGAAACGTTTGTATCTTGTGTTTAATATTCCGCTCAGATCCGAGAAAGAAGTAATGTAATCTTTAAATTTCCAAACGCTTGGGTAGTCTAAATATGTGAACCAATGATGCTAAAACAACATCATTATCACTTAGCAGAGAAAGACAGAGTTTTAAAACTGATATTCCATTACACAGAGGATATTACATGAGTGATCATTTTACATGAAACTTATAAAGCGAGCCTTCGGCGAGTTTCATTAATTTCATATGAACTCATCAGAAGAACCTGAAAAACATTTCGCAAAATGAATGAATGAATGAATGAATAAATGAATGAATGAATGAATGAATGAATAGGCTTTTGTGACCGGAAATAATCGCAAACTAGAAATTGTGTTTGTAAAACACTATGCCTCCAACCATATGCTTGCCTCTAAAGATAATAGAGGGTGAAAAATAGCCCAATTTACAAAGGGCCATAACTCCTGAAATATGTTTTTCAGAATTAATTAAAAAGATTAATCATTTACTCATCACTACCAATCTATTCATCAAGTTATGAAGTTATGAGGCTCTAGCTCCAACAGTTTTTGAGATATTGGGCTGGAAAAAGCCCAAATTTACAAAGGGACATCACTTATGTCAAGAGTCAATAGCCCCCACCCCCTCCAACTTCCTTCTTATCACTACCATTCTATCTATCAAGTTATGAGGCTCTACGTCTAACAATATTTGAGATGTTTTACTGACAAGGGAAAAATGCACAAAATTACAAAGGGCAATTACTCTTGATATATTTTTCAGAATTTATTCAAAAGTTAACCAGGTCATCTACTCGTCGTTACTATCAGGTCATTTACGTATCACTACCAATCTATTCATCCAGTTTCAAGACTATAGCATTAATATGTTTTTAGATATTTTGCTGACAAGGGAAAATGCCTAAATTTACAAAGCGCATTACTCATGAAATGTTTTTTTCAGAATCAGGTCATTTACTTACCATTACCTATCAATTTACCAAGGTTCAATGCTCAAGCTCCAACAGGTTTGAGATATTTTTCTGACAAGGTAAAAATGCCCAAAATTACAAAGGGCCATAACTCATGAAGTATTTTTTTCAAATTTATTAAAAAAATAATCAGGTCGTCTACTTATCACTACCATTCTAATCATCAAGTTTCAAGGCTCTAGCTATAATAGTGTTTGAGTTTTTTTTTTTTTTTTTTTTTTTTTTTTTGTTTTGCTGACAAGATTGCTTCCATATTTTTCAAAGGGCAATAACCCAGGAAAGAGGCATAATCCTGTCGAGAAAAAAGAACCTGTCAGCTATTTTTATGAAGAATCCATATAAGAAATTTCAAAGCAGTAGAATGCACATGTCTAAAGTTACGCTATGCATCAAAAAGTGTGACGAACGGAAAGACGGACGGACGAACGCCCCAGAAGCAATATGCCACTCCAACTTCCTCGAAGCTGGGAGCATACAAATAACGTGGGGTATAACGTGGATCATTGAAATTAACAAAGCATAGAAGAAATATATGTAAAATAATCAGTCGTTTGCAATGCCTCTACGACACTGTCCGCAAGTGAATTCGATAACAGCTAAATGATTTCAATTAATCCGTTTATCGATATATTGAGTTAAGGTTTAACGGCCCATTTGATCCATTTGGGTCATGTCGAGCCGGCCAGTTTACCTGATCACACTTTTCCTGGGCAGGATTGGTGCTCTAAGCGGCTAAACAGTATCTGTGCACATTCATTCGCCAGAAACTGACAACTGCCCTTCTTTAATCAGTGGAAGTGGGAGAATGGTTGAAGAAAATATTTCATGATGAATGAGATGCTTGGTTACTCTCACGTATTCTTTGTAAATACTATATCATGCAATCTCGCTGCCAAAGAATAAAAACAAACCCATCCTTGAATCTCAGCTTTCTATTGAAAGCGATGAATCAGAATGAACGTTTGGCACTGTAAGATGTGGAAAAATCACGGGGAGGTACAGACAAAATCATTAAGTATATAGACTTCAGTTTATAACGAGATAATAACAGATCTGTCAAGTTTGTCTGTGATATTTACTCAAAACATATTACCAATCTCTAAAAAGTGACAAATTTTTCACAGACTATAGATCACAATGAATCAGGAAACCAAGAAACGAAGAGCCAATCCTACGTTTACTACAGGTATTAGCTTTAACAAAAAGCTTGATCTACGCTCAGCCTAGAACAAGCTTTTCGTGAAAGCTAATACTGTGTTATATCGTTGAGCAGTCCATGGAAAATAGCATTGGATCAGACCTGACATTTCACGGAGTGCGTCTGGAGCAATGGTAACCGCTAAGATTGTCTACACATAAGGACGTACTAACAGATTGTATTAACGTTCAATCTTGAATATTTTACTTAAAGCGTGGGCTTGCTATTTATATTTGTTAGAACTATTTACCCAATAAAAATGAATTCACTGAAGTTCCCACAGTGAGATGGGGTAGCTCTGCCATGTGGGATGTAATTTTGTATGTATGCATTTTCTTGGTCTGCTGGCATTCTTTATAGCGGGCCGTCATCGGCCCGCTATAGATTTCTAAAGAATGCTTACTGGGAGCCACCATACTTACTCTTAAGTATTCAATCAGACAGGTAGGTGAAATAAGAGTAGCCGCAGATCAAAATGCACCATCACGAACGCATGCCTAAATAATATTGACCCCCCAAACCCCACTTTTATATAGTAAAACTGGGGTTTACAGAGGTATACATTATTTTTCCTATTTCTGCTCAAAAACATAGATTGTGGGTACTCGTTAGAACCGCCTCGTCGAGGCGGTTCTAACGAGTACCCACAATCTATGTTTTGGTCAGAAATATGAAAAAATATCAGAATTTTTATCTGAAAAATTTCAGTTTTTGGTGGTAACATTTTCAGTATATTTGAATAGGCGTGTTTTCGTAATGCTTCATAAATGCACTGCCGATCTCTTCTGGTTCGATACTGTAATTTCGTTTTCAATGTTCGGTCCATAAAATCTGATATTCCTTTGGGAACACTTCATTACCAGCAGTTTAAGATGTGTGGGATACCATCTATTCTCAAGTAACTGGCCTGTTAATGCAGTTCTGGGAAATATTTACAATATAATTCAAATGCAAATTATTTTGGTTATTTCTGCTTCAATAAATTGAGAACGAAGGCATTAAGGAAGACAAAATGCATCTGCTTTGTTTGCAAACGCCCTCTAGCATTTTCTATATCTAAAGTTTGCATACGTCGGAGTTTTGTATCACCTTCGTCCTTAATAGAAAAATCTAAGAACGCCTTGTGTTGTGTGGGAGTCATTTTCAAATAAGTGATTCTGCCATGTCGACATCGCCACAAACATAAGGTTATTACGGAATATTTGCCCTTGTCTCTTCATCTATCAAAGATATAAATTATTTTGTTAACGTTTAGCACGCCGGATGAAATTTCAACAGACTATATTATATCAATACTAAATTGCTGGGAGGATGAAAGTAAGAATGCTCACCAAGAGGAACTGATTATGGACCGATGCGAAAGTGAGTTAGGTAATCATTTTCAAAAGTGAACAATTTTACTTGCACCCTCTTATGAATGTGGTATTTTATCATACCGAAATAACATGCAATATCACCCTGAAACATAAAGACCAAAATAAGTACCACAAGCAGAGGTAAGATAAAAGAACATTTAAGTCTATCGTCACTAGTTTGGTTTTTGACTGACGCAAAGGACAGTTTTAAATGAGAATTCAGATCTGTTTTGGAAAACTTTCGTACTTGGAACTGTCACATAAAACTGCAGAAAAATCAGCGACGCTCCCTTTGGTGACCTTTTGTGCGTTTGCAGAATCCTTTGTCGCTTGTCCCGATGATTAACCTTTAAACTGCCAATCATAACAATTGTCGTCTGCTTTGTCATCTGCTTCTGATTTAAAAGTCATTTCTGCAAACAATGTGGACCCAGATCAGACTGGTCCTTTAGGAGCAGTCTGATCTTGGTCTACACTGTTTGCCTGTATGCAAAATTAGGTTTGAAAAGTTTGCAAGAATATTCAGCAGACGACATAAACAGACGACATTTTCAGATGTAGATTTTCTTGGCGTTTTAATAGACAATTACCCATTTATACCTTATGGACTCTTTTACCTCACTCTTTGGACAGGGCCATTTACAATTTAAGGGGTATCTGGATTTTTATATACACATTCCTGTACTTAATGCGAAAAATGTACACCCGGATCAGACGCCGCGTTATGCCTGTTTAAATGGAAAAATATGGAAATGATTTCAAGATGTCGGCTGTTTAAAGATTCACCCAGCATGCAAAGTTTTAGCACTTAAACTGCCAATTACAACAATTGACGTCTGCTTTGTCATTTGCTTGTGATTTTAAAATTCATTTTAGCAAACAGTGTGGACCCAATCAGACTGCTCCTCTTGGAGCAGTCTGATCAGGGTCCACACTGTTTGCCTATATGCAGAAATAGGTTTGAAAAGTTTGCAAGAATATTCAGCAGACGAATAAACAGACGACATTTTCAGATGCAGGTTTTCTTGGCATTTTAAGGGTTAAACGTTTGCAAATGAGACGAGCAATTCAGTATATGCAGATGTTCACGTATTTGTGATAAAATCATGAAAAAGCCTTGCAGTTTGCCGTGCTCATTCATTGATTACCCAAGTAGAAATTAAAAATGTTATTTGATGCCATTAAATCATACCAACATGTCTGATATTTTTAATAAATCCTAGAATGTTCGAAAGGATTCTGGTTTCCTGATATACCTGCGGGATATTTTAATATAGTTTTATGATGATTCAGTGAGCAATTGCGTTTCAGACACACGCCGTGTCTGATGATTAAAATGATTGAAAATGAAGAGTTCAGTTGTATATATTGTTGAAACTGACAGATGTCATTGGTGTCTTGATTAAATATAATATGAGAGTTCACTCTAAAGTTTTTATTAAACTCTTACGATAAAAATATTGCATGCCAAGACAGTTTTAAATTTGTCTGGTAGATCAAGTACTTTATGAAAAATATAACAAAAAGACAAATTAAATCGAAAAGGTCAGTAGGAGGCACAGACGGATACAATAGTATTTATGATGTTATTCGTATAATATATTCTGTTGTATCTTTCTATAAACAGAAAGCGGACAGCTTTATCTGACTGTGCGAATGTAGATGTTGGGCAGGGCCTTCTGAGCAATTATCCTCATTTTCCTCACAGGGAAGACTTTGCTCCATCAATGCATTCATACGTAGCATAGATGGCACAGACAAGGCAACATTAATGCTTTCCTCATCGTTTAGGAGCAAGGACTACTAAAATTCACAGAGCGTGGTTTCGTTCTGTAGGTTCTGCACAAATATACAGTCGAACTTCAATGGCTCGAACATCTTTGGGACCATGGAATTTTTTTCGAGACATGGGTAGTTCGAGCCACTGAGGGTTAATCATGGCGCCAGGTCAAAAAGAAAATCGCGATAATTTAGGGAAATCTTTTCCATCTTCTATACAATAATGGTATGTTGAGTTTATTCATTAGAATCGCATCGAAGAGGCGATTCCAATGAGAACACACAACATACAATTTCATTCTAAAATAAGAAAATTTCCTAAATATTTGTTTTCTGGAGTTATCGGAAGAATTTCGTAGGGACTAAAAACGAGTTCGAACTAGCCATAGTAAATGAGCCATCGGTGTTCAAGCCTTTGAGGTTTTACTGTAGTTTCATATTTAATAGTTTAAAACTTCTGACTTGTTCTGAAGTCTATTTTTGCATGCTTTAATGCCAGAATTGGTCAAAAATTAAGATTCAAACAATTTTGCAGTAGATATTAGCAGAATTTTGTATATTGGGCGGTTGCTTTGAGTATGAAAGCAGAAAATTATCTGGGATACAAATTACCCTTGCACCTGCAAAAGAATTGTTTTTTTTTTTTTTTTTTTTTTTTTTTTTTTATTTAGACTAAACATGTGTTTAAATGTCATAAATACATATATACTGACAAATATATATAGCACATGACTATTTTAAATACGTTATCATTTGAAATGACAAATTCAAAACCTATCTCTTTAAAAGATTAGTAAAAGAGAAAAAGTTTAGAAAGAGAGAGGGGGTTGTTGAGAAAAGTTGGTAGACACGGCTGTTGGAATATTGTTCAGATTCATGTAACACGTGAAAATACAGAAGATTGTTTTCTGCCTGTCTCAACTGGTGTGTAGTTACCACTAAGACTGATAATAGTGAAACCATTGCTGTATCGAGACCACGGTAGTCAAATTAAAAAAAAAAAAAAAAAAAAAAAAAAAAAGAATTCCTTAAAGGACAGCAGAAAACAAGCTGTAATATCAATATATGTTCTAAAGTATACTGTCTTCTATAACTATAAATTCATGGTGCACCTCTTTATCCAGAGTCTGTTTCAATATACCCGTGGCAGATAGTCAGCAGTATGCAGAACCCAGACACTAACATAAAAGTCATATTGGACCCATGGGTCACTCTGTGCTTGGATAAAAGTAGTTATATACTGATGTCCACTTCTTAAAAAATTTATTTAATCTATTATTAATGAATAAAGTGTATCTCTCGCTAAGCATTTTTTTCTTTAACAGGCTGACAAAACCTTGAATGCTTAGATTTCTGGAAGCAAATTTGTTTTTGTAGATGTAATATTTTGCTAAACCATAGATATAATTGACCAGTTCTGTTTTACCACCGTATGCAAATAATATGTTTCGATCTTCTAACAATATTTCTAAATTGATATTTGTTGTCAACCATGTTTTAAGTTCAATCCAAAATGTTTTTACTCTTGGGCATCGAAGAAATAGATGATGAATTTTTTCTGGTTGCTCACCACAGTAACTACAAGCCAGATTATCAGTTTTGTTAATTTTATAAAGAAACGAATTAGTTACTAAAATTTTATTATTAATTTTGTATTGAAAGTCGCGCAGTTTTATCTCGTGAAATAACTTTAATGTTCGATGATACATTTTCCATTCCTCTTCCCCTATAGCCCCCATCTCCGTTTGCCATTTTGCTTGTGGGATGTACTCGTTTACTCCGACCAAAAATGTCGTAGAAAATTCTACTTCCTTTCTTTGATTTAATTAGGTATTGAAGGTATATATTACATACTACATTTTGTTTAGTTTCAACAATAAATACACGATTCATGTTGCAAAAGAATTGTTACAGCCACTTCGAAGAGGGGTGTACTTACAAAGAGAAAAAAATGCTCACAGGAAGAGCAAATTCTTTCCTTTTTAAACAGACCTTCTTTAAAAAAGGTGGAATATAATTTTGACAAAACTGCATCCCCTAAAAGTGTATCAGTTCACTTTAATTAGGTATGCTAAAAGATAAGACCGCCATTGATTTTAGACATTTTTTACGTATATTCTAAAACCCAAAGTTGTTTTGTTGTTGTTTTGATTTGACTTCCAGTGATCAATATTTGGTATTTGCCTAACAACAGTCCCTATAAAATCTTCATAACCAAAAACGGAATGATAGGTTATGTTACACGTAATGAGTTTTGGGCTTTCATAAGGTCTATGATTAGATTGGCTTCAGTCTCCAGTAACTAAATATCTTGTATGTATGCAATTTCAAAGCAATTTTCTTCTAGTAAAAATAAGAAAACATTCCAAAATGTCGTCTGCTGATTTTTTACCAGTATGCAGAGCGTTAAATGTGCGATAAACGCAAGATTTTAGTTACATACATTTTGTATACTCTGTATCAAGAAGTGATTTGAAACGTTGTCTGTGTTCATTTAAGGGAATACATCTGTCTATTTTACCACCAGCTGTCAAGGGGGGATAACTTTTGCAGACAGGAATTTAGTTGCTTACTACTTGAATCGCTTTCAAAACATTCCTTAAACAGTACTACCCTGTTAATGACGAAATATGAACCAGCGCACAGCATAACCTACAATAAAACTTGCGCGACCAGCAAAGACGCAGTCTGATTAGAGTTTTCACTGATCTCATGTGCCTTCTACAGCCTCCAAGTGATCCAAAGACCCTTCCCATACAGGGTGAAATACAGATTGATCTGAGTCTTTGCTGGTTACACAGGTATTATTGCAGGCTTTGTCGTGCGCTGTCTCATTAATATTTTCATGTCGAGCTACTTTCCTTGATGGTAAAGTCGCCCTTCTTAATTATACTATCTAAGGTACTCAATCTAATAAAGTCAGTTCATGAAAATGAAGCCTCGTAATGCAAAGTGAAGCTGCAAAATAATTGAAAAACGAAGGCGAGTGCCATTTTGTAGATCCATACAGTATAACTAGGCTCTTTTTTGTTCTTCGAAATATTCTACAATATATAATATTTTGTAACGAAAGACAAAGAAGTTTAGCCGACTATGCTTTAGAGCAAGCTAAATGTAATCTGAGCTACTCTGTCCGTATATACGTCGAAGACACCTTTTCTTATGGTGCTGATTGAATGATAGTTAAAGATTTAATCATGACTGTATACAAGGAATCTTCATTAAATACTTAAAATCAATCAGTTTCTGAAGATTTGATTCGATTTTCACAGCTTATATTGCCATGGTAACCAGTAAGATTTGAAAATGCTTATACACGTTTACAGGCACGTCGCATTAAACTACCGAGACTGGCCGCTCCACATGAAAACAAATCTTCAATGTTTATGAGAAAATGACTGCTATAAATATGCTAAATTAAGCCAGGCTTCACACTATTTCACAAAGACCGTCCTTGTGGGCTTGTTGAAGCTGATACTGAACAATACGGGACCTTCATCACGAAAACATACCTATATAATATTTTGACCCTCTTAAATCCCACTTTTATATAGTAAAACTGGGGTTTACAGGGGTATACATTATTTTTCTTATTTCTGCTCAAAAGCATTGTGGGTACTTGTTAGAACGCCTCTCCGAGGCGGTTCTAATGAATACCCACAATCTATATTTTGAGCAGAAATATGAAAATATCAGAGTGTTTAATTTGAAAATTTTCAATTTTGGAGATGGAATTTTCTATATATTTGAATAGGCGTGTTTTCGTAATGATGTACATTTTAACCTAAGCGAACTGTTGGCTAAGTCATCAGATGAAAATTAGTGATAGTTACATTACAAACAACGCCTATTTAAATATATAGAAAATTTCACCTCCAAAAATTGAAAATTTTCAGGTAAGAATTCTGATATTTTTCATATTTCTGCTCAAAACAATTTTTCATTAATTTTATGGTCCCCATTTGTGTTGCCTTTCAGACAATGTGTACGTAGTCCTCTTTTGTATTGCTTTTCAGATAGTATATTTAGGCTGTTCTGACAGAAAGGTATCCCCGTGGCTTATGCGGACAAAGTAGACCCAGAACACGATGCGGATCTGATCTGGATACTCTGTATCCGCTTACAATACCATTGAAAGCCATAGAATTTACGAACGAAATGCACAAACCAGAATCGCTTAGAATGATCAGTACCTGGCATCTCAGCTAAGCTTGAAGCGTCAAGTTTGATGATAAGATAATGACGACTTATGTTTACATTTCCCGGTGCAGAGCTGTAACATTCGACTTTAGGGTACAGTGAACTAATTATTTTTCCCATAGAGCTCCATAGTAATTCCACCCTTTTTGGTGCTTAAGGGTTCATTTCAGGGTATGGCTGGGCTTCTAAATTTTGTTTTAATTCAAAGCCCAGGCTTAGCATAGCAAAATAAACAAGGAAAAATACCACCATCACCAGCACTTTCAGGGACTTTTTGGAGGCTGAATGTAGCAACCCCTCAGTTGGCAGGTATCAAAAATTGAAACTTTGCAATTTCACCACTTCTTCTTTGGGCTCCAGCAAACACACACAGAAACATTTATTTCTTTGAAACAATCAGAAAATTACAAACAGACATTTTTTTCTTCAAATTAGAATGATGAGTTTTAATTCATCTTTATTATTAACCAATCACAGGCCCCCTTACACAAAATAACTACCCCGGGCTTCCCTACACTTTTTTTGCACCAATCAGCAGTCCTGTCACAATTGGTTCACTGTGCCCTTTACCGTGTCTGAAGCGCAAAGGATTAAGCAATTCAGAGTAATGGAACACAATTTCCACGAGTTAAACCCCATCATCCCTGAATGTATGAAATGGACTCCTACATCATTAAATCTGGTCAGAAGCTTGGTTCCAAATAGGGATCTCAGTCAAAATTCAAAACAGAATGGCAAACAGTGTAGATCCTAGGATCCACACTGTTTGCTAAAGCATCGTTTTGGTCTGCAGGACTGAAAGGGTTTATGTTAGATTAAGTTGATCTAATGCTGTGCGCTGTAGCAAAACAATTAAACAGAAAGCATAAAGCTGATACCGCCTTAAAGAAAATTTTATTTGCTATTTTATCTCCTATTACATGATCGAGAATGAGAGAAGTGATATTAAAATTCAATTTGAGTCCTCATAACAGAAAATGACTTTATAATTTTAGCACGGACAATCATCGTAGAATAGCGTACAGAATGCAATTTGATCAGGGTCTTTGCGATTCGTTCAAACATTTTAATGCTTGAAGGTTCTGAATACATTTAGAGACAAGCATAAACCCGGCTAAGGTGTGAGAAGGAAGCTGGAGACTTTGTTCGTCTATTATGTCGTAAAGTCACTTATTATTTGGATGAGTATGTTCTTATTGTCCCCTGATGCTTGCGAAACGCGATGCGTTTGTTTGTATCTTTGCGTCTCAATTTTACGCAGTAGTTTATACAATTGTCCCCTGATGCTTGCGAAACGCGATGCGTTTGTTTGTATCTTTGCGTCTCAATTTTACGCAGTAGTTTATACAATTGTCCCCTGATGCTTGCGAAACGCGATGCGTTTGTTTGTATCTTTGCGTCTCAATTTTACGCAGTAGTTTATACAATTGTCCCCTGATGCTTGCGAAACGCGATGCGTTTGTTTGTATCTTTGCGTCTCAATTTTACGCCGTAGTTTATACAATTGTCCCCTGATGCTTGCGAAACGCGATGCGTTTGTTTGTATCTTTGCGTCTCAATTTTACGCAGTAGTTTATACAACAAATTGTGTTTACATGTACATGTGAGCAGGAGCACTAGTTCCTACAAGACTGCACGTGCGCCCAGCGAAGACTCAGATCAGCCTCCGCATCCGTACAGACTGATCAGTCTTCGCAGAGCACTCTGTACCCAGCTAGCATTCAACGTAAATCTACATCGGCCCGTCAGCTACCCTGACGGGCCGATGATGGCCCGATATAGATTTACATAGAATGCTGACTGGGTAGGTTGCCAAGAATACAAAACGTCTTTTTATGGACAGCGAAGACTCTGATCAGCCTGCGCGCATGCAGTTCTGTAGGAAATGTTGTGTCCCGGATCATATTGTAATGTGTCAAGTACAAAGTGCACTGAAACTATGTATTCTCTCACCACCAAATTCTCTAACAGGTCGTCTTTATGCCACAACAGATTAAGACATAAAGTCTATGTAATTTGTACCCCGTGTTACCCAATAATATATAGTGAAAATACAGGTTTATGGGGATCCTCATTATAGAATTAGTTTCAAAATTGTGCAGTATTTAAACAAGCTTTTCAATTTGTTTGTTACTTCTTACAACCTTTAATCCCGTATATCTATCTTTACCCTTTCCGCCCTGCAGATTCAAGCCCGATACCTGTGCAAACAGTGCAGATCCTGATGAGAGGGCTCATAATGAACCGTTTCTCATCAGGATCTACACTATTTGCCATTCTGTTTTGATTTTTGACTGGTACACCTACTTGCAATAATGGACATGTCCCAATTCAATGATGGAAAAGTCCTTTTCATAAACTGAGGGTGGAAAGAGTTTAATGGTCTTTATGACCAAACTATTCATTATTTGTCGTATTATATTCTGAAAAAATATCATGGTTTATATAACTCGTATATGGTAAAAACAAAACACTTTTAAATCTTCTCGCCAAGAAAGTTTTAATGCTTAATCTTGTATTTAGCATTGAGGACCAGATTTACCAAAAATATTCAAACGAAGATCCTAGGATGACCTATGACCTTTTTACGGCAAGGTCAAATTTGCGTTCCCATACGTTTGTATGGGAAAAATGTTGAAAAATACTTTTCTCAAAATGTATTAAAGACAAAATGCTGAAACTTACAATGTATGATTAAAGTTGTAAATTTGTTTGGTTACAGGGCGACAAACATGTATCAAATCATTTACTCTTTATAGGTATTCGTTTCAGAAACCGCTGAACCAATTTTCACCAGATTTGTCATGGAGCCTTCTGTCCAAGGGGTATTGACAGTTTGTTCAAATGGTTCTGCACCATTGAACAATATGGCCACCATGCCATTATATGGTAAAACACACATAATTGTTTCTTCTTTAGAACCAAAAATGCTTTGAGGCTGAATCTTTGTTTATAGCATCGAGGACTCAAGGTCTACCAAGTTTCTTCAAATGATGATACTAGAATGACCTTCGCCCCATTTATGTGTTACGACCGAGCACTCCTGGATTATCTGCCTTGGCAGATTACGCATAGCTTCTAAGTATATATTCAATCACTGACAACTGCGTCAGGGAGTCAACTCTTTGGCTCAGTGGTTAGAGCACTGGATTTTTAACCGGGAGGACCCGGTTCGATTCCCACGGCAGGCATGAGATTTTTTTTCAGCTATGCTTCATCCCTTTGTTACGGCTTTCATGTCGTAACAGAAAATAGGGGCTCGTCCAGGATAGGACTTTATACGCCGAAAATGGCTTCACGTCATCATAAATGATGACTTTCTTGAAAAAAGGGAGTGTTACGACCGAGCACTCCTACCTTAGATTATCTGCCTTGGCAGATTACGCATTGCTTCTAAGTATATATTCAATCTCTGACAAGAGTCGACTCTTTGGCTCAGTGGCTAGAGCATTGGATTTTTAACCGGGAGGACCGGGTTGGATTCCCACGAGAGGCGGGAATTTTTTCAGCTATGCTTCATTCCATTGTTACGGCTTTCATGCCGTAAGATATGGCAAAGTAAAATTTGCGTCCCCATAGATTTTTATAGGAAAATGTTGACAAATTATTTTCTCAAAATGTATTAAAATTAAATGGCGTCAACTTACAATGCATGATTATTAAGATAGTAACACTTTTCAGTTACAGTCAAAATTTTGTCACCCGTTGATTATCGGCCCTTGCTTCTTGGCTATATACATCTAAATCTTCTTCTCTAAAACTCTAACTCTAAAACTGATTGACCAATTTTCACTAGATTTAACATGGAGCCTTCTGTCGAAGGGGTGTTGACAATTTGTTCCAATGATCTTGGCCGCCATGCCCATATTTGGTAAAAAAACAACAAAAACAAAAAACAAAAAAACAAAAAAAAAAAACAAAAAAACAAACAAACAAACAAACAAACAAACAACACAACTTCTTCTCCGTAAACAAGAAAGCTTCGATGCTGAATATTGGTATATAGCAATGGGGACGCAAGATCTACAAAGTTTGTTTAAATGATGATCCTAGGATGACCTATGACCTTTTCACAGCACTGACAAAATTGTGTCCTAGTTGCTGTGGCGAGATTGAAAGAATGTTGATTGGCATTTACAGATATGCAATGGCTTTTTAGTCAGGTGAGCAATTCGTGGCTCATGTGCATCGTGTTTAATATATATATATATATATATATATATATATATATATATATATATATATATATATATATATATATATATATATATATATATATATATATATATATATATATATACTCTTACTTCTCCACGAAACTGATTTTGTATGTACTCATTAGAATTTCTGATGTATATTCACAACACATTTTTAAGGAGGAATATGAAAAATCAATACAATACGGTTGAAAGGTTCCCTATTTTAAGTGCCTTATCTTGAGCTATGACTTTGAACTGGACATTTTACATAGATGTGTTAACATAATGACAGAAACGCGTACCTGTAATATGGAATGCCATGAAGGCTCGAGATTATAATCATTGCTGTCTCTCAATACCCTAAGAATGTTTTCATAAATCAGAACTATTTATAGAGACAATACGTATGCAATGCACAAAATAGACTTATAATAGAATGGTCTGATGACATTTTACCTTTTCCATGATGGTTTTAATGGGATTAACCAGTGCCGACAACTGTCTGTTTCTGAGAGATGGTGTCAAAAGTAAACTCATCAAACAATAAAAAAATAAAAATAAAAATAATTAAATAAAAATAAAAATAAATAGATAAATAAATGTTCATACGTGCGCGTTCGCTGTTATGTACAAATGCTTTTGAATGACCATAAATTGATAAGTAAAGGTGTACGTAGGATAAATAGAGTACAGCTTATGTAATAAATGAAGACCAGTAACCACTAAATCTGCAAGAAGAAGAGAATTGTGCCGAGAAGAGGACACTTTCATGTTTATGTTCGTAAATATCACAATATGGCTGTCGAGAACAAGCAATAACACTTCACGCATTTGATTAAGATTGGTCATAATCAGTAATGACAGACGAACAAACGATATATTACAATCCCAGTACGCATTCTTTGTAAATCTATAGCGGGCCGTTATAGGCCCGTCAGGGTAGCTGACGGGCCGATAACGGCGCGCTATAGATTTATAAAGAATGCTAGCTGGGATGTAGCTTTCGAGAACAACGAATTAGTTATGATTTAATTAGGTATCCATATCACCTATATAGGCCCGTCAGGGTAGCTGACGGGCCGATAACGGCGCGCTATAGATTTATAAAGAATGCTAGCTGGGATGTAGCTTTCGAGAACAACGAATTAGTTATGATTTAATTAGTACGAAAGACCGGTAGTGACATTTAAACTACATTAATTCAAGGTTTCAACTTCACGAATTCACAGTTTCAGCTCTCGAATTCACGATTTCAACTTCACGAATTCACGAATTCAACTTCACGAATTCACGAATTCAACTTCACGAATTCCACTTCACGAATTCAACTTCACGAATTCAGGAATTCAACTTCACGAATTCACGAATTCAACTTCATGAATTCACGAATTCAACTTCACGAATTCAACTTCACGAATTCAGCTTCACGAATTCACGAATTCAACATCACGAATTCAACTTCAGGAATTTAACAATTGAATTCGTGAAGTTGAATTCGTGAATTCGTGAAGTTGAATTCGTGAATTCGTGAAGTTGAATTCGTGAAGTTGAATTCGTGAAGTTGTATTCGTGAATTCATGAAGTTGAATTCGTGAATTCGTGAAGTTGAATTCGTGAATTCATGAAGTGGAATTCGTGAAGTTGAATTTGTGAAGTTGAATTCGTGAATTCGTGAAGATGAATTCGTGAATTCGTGAAGTTGAAATCCTGAATTCGTGAAGTTGAATTCGTGAAGTTGAATTCGTGAAGTTGAAAACGTGAATTCGTGAAGTTGAAATCGTGAATTCGTGAAGTTGAAATCGTGAATTCGTGAAGCTGAAATCGTGAATTCGTGAAGTTGAAACCTTGAATTAATGTAGTTGAAATGTCACTACCGGTCTTTCGTAAATTAGGTATCCATATCACCGTAAGCTTCTTCTAAATGAAGCAGATCCTCGATGGATAAACATTGGTATTTAATAGTATTTGCAGCTATTTATGGGTTTGGTATTTAACTGGTATGATAACCTAATATTAACTCTACATTTCGGCCTGTAAATAAGGAACTGTATGAACAGCTAATGACTTTATCTTTTATCAGTACCGTATTTGTCCTTAGCATTCGAACATCTTGCCCATAAACATTCTTCTTAAATATATAGCGGGCCGTTATCGGTCCGTCAGGATAGCTGACGGGCCGATAACGGCCCGCTGTAGATTTATAAAAAAAAATGCTAGCTGGGTATCTACTTACCATTTCTATGCCATGATTTGTAAACGTGCATTGTATTACCTGCTTATGATGAGTGGCAGTCTGGACAGTGTAGACACTGACCATACGCCACGTTCTGTGATGTTTAATCTGGATCCACACTGCTTGCTCAGACTCGTTTGTCAAATTACGAAGGGTAAATACGATATATTAGAAGACTGTCCTTTCGACATCACTCGGAAAGACAGTTTTTGCTTGGCATTTTATTTTAAATAAAAATATTTTGTTCTGATTAACCATATCTTGTCAGATACCATTTGTCTTTTCTGTTTCTGTGTTTTGTTCACAAATATTTACCCTAAAACTAAATAAACGGCCTAAAATTGGTCTGACCTATGCAATTTCTACAGTAAAGTGATCTTTTTTTTAATTTTTGTTCAAGAAAATATTTTTTACGTTTCTTTGCTGAATTTGAATTATTGATGTTTCACAACAATACTGAGAAAATTTCAGAAAATTTGAAAATCTGCCTCAAAGTTACCTACCCTACAAATTTCTGTATAATTTGCATTCATTTTTACTAAGGGAAAAGGTGACAATATTTGATGTGTTTAAAAAACAAATACTAGAATAAAACTTTCTGTGCATAGACAGTTACGAAAAATGGTTTTGCATTAAATCATGACAAAAGCATGAAAATTCACTTCTTCTGTGTAAAGCGCCAAGCAAAAAATGACTTTCTGAATGATGTCGAAAGCACAGTAGCTATTCACTCGAGGCTATTCAGAGAAAGCCTTCCCGGGACAGGAAAAAAGAGAAGAGAAACTGAAAAAAAAAAATATGTAACAACCGACATGCATATACGAACAAAAAAATGAAAGGAAAAAGGTAAAAGACTGCAAGAAAGGAACCGCCTTGAACGGTCAAGAGAATAAAAAAAAACATATTTACTTTCGCGAACCTCATTCTTACCACTTTAAAAATCCATACATTGACAAAAAATTATAAAACAAATGGAAGCAGAAAGAAAGTATGAATACAAATTATGCAGCCATTAAAGGTGACAACATTACTGTCATCAGAACAGGAAAACACGACTCGTGAAAACTAAACAAGGGCAAAGTGGACAGGCATACAGCGAGTGGCCACAATGCCAGACATCACGAAAACATGCCTATATAATATTGACCCCCTTAAACCCCACTTTTATATAGTAAAGCTGGGGTGCACATGGGTATGCATTATTTTTTCTTATTTCTGCTCAACAACATGGATTGTGGGTACTCGTTAGAACCGCCTCGCCGAGGCGGTTCTAACGAGTACCCACAATCTATGTTTTGAGCAGAAATATGAAAAATGTCAGATTTTTTTTTTATCTGACCATTTTATGTTTTGGAGGTAAAATTTTCTATATATTTGAATAGGCGTGGTTTCGTAATGGCCAGAATTTCAGCAAAACTGATCCGCATAAGAATATACGCCCTATAATGAAACAGTTTAACATATTTGTGGTTAGGTGCTTAAACCAGTTTTACTTTCGCGTAAGCTTACTCTTAATCTTGGTGCAACTTTGCATATCCTCAACATTTGGAACCATTTTCTAAATATAATGTTGGCTGAAAACATTTAAACAACGAGGCCCAAGGGTTGAATGTTTTGGCGATGTAGTTCAGCTTTCAAAAGAATTGTATGCAGAACAAATTTAAGAATGATTTGAAAATATTAAAAGAGTCGATTTTATGTAATATAGGTAATATACGGCTGAGTGGGTGAATGATGGTCCTCAGCTTAGTCGCAGCTTACTACTTCTTTCTTCTGCTTGCGATGTCCTTTAGTCAGTTTCACAATGGTCGTTCTATTCATTTTTACTCTATTTTCAAAGATCTTCCTGAGTCCCCTACTTTTGCCCCATTAGGACTGTTAATTGTGCGTTTTAATACGTTATGTGACGATTCATGATGAGTTCGGATGCGCTCATCGGTTTTAATACGTACTATGATTTGGAACTGCATTAGAATAAGGGACAAGGATATCGCTACACTGTTTAAGGTTAACTTACACAGACAATTCTGTCAAAAATGCTTAGCCTCCTGCCTGAAAAGGGATCAACACTAAAGGGAAAAAGTTGCCCCCTCCTTCTCCCCTCCCCCCCTCAGAGAAGCACTTTGTCTTTATTTCAGAATGGACTGGGTGTGCAGGGAAGCAAACAGGAAGTAAATTTTTGTCCTCCATGTAAATTTGTAGAAAATATTCCAACTGTACCCAGTTTTCTTAAGCCCCAGTAGTCTTACTAGTAATGGTTAAAAGAGACAAGATACATTCGCTGTCATTTCAGAGAGAGACAACTTTTGTGACTTCTTGTTTGCTTTTCTGTGTACAAAGTTCCTTCTTAAGAGGGAAAAATCTAAAAGATATCTACTCTAAAAGGAAGTAAAATGATCCCCTCAGAAGCATTTTATTTCCTGTCGGAATAGAGCCCTTGTCAGGAGGGGGCAAAACAATTATGTGAGTGTCTTCAGTTTTAAAAGAAAATGGGAGTACTTAAGAAATGCTACAATTACGGATTACAGCACTCCAAAGAACCGAAAGACGAGATGAAGGGCATAACGTTGAGATATGAAGAGACAAGAGACAAGCTATGACAGCTGTAACTGGCGGTAAAGAGTTATAGTACGGTTTTAAGTATTGTGTTAAGTAGCCGTGTGAAAAACCCTTTGAAATTTGTAATTAGACTCTAAGAATAATTCTTTATAATAAGAATAAACTGTCGAATGACGGACTAATGTGCTTTCGTCATCACTCGGAAAGACAATTTTATTTGGGGTCTTATTTCAAACGAAAATACTTTGTTCTGATTGACCATATCTTATCAGAAACCATTTGTCTTTTCTGTTTCTTTGTTTTGTTTATAAATATGTATTCTAAGAGTAAATTTACGGCCACAAATTGATCTGACCTATGCAATATCTATTATAGTAAAGCGATTGTATGTGAAAAAAATATTTTTCTTTACTTTTCTTTGCTGAATTTAAATTTCTGATGTTTCACAACAACGTTGTGAAAGTTTTAGAAAAAAAAACAACAAGCTGAACTTGTTTAAAATCTGCATTCAAGTTATCTACCTTACAGATTTCTGCATAATTTGCATTTATTTTTAATATGGGGAAAAGTAGAAATATTTAAATTTTCATATAAAAAAGACAATGACTAGAATAAAAATTTTTATGCATAGGTAGTTACGACAAATGGTTTTGCATTAAATCATAACAAAATTTGCAAGTTTACTTCTTCTGTGTAAAGCGCCAAGTAAACCACGACTTTCTGAAAGATGTCGAAAGCACAGCGGTTCATTACGAAAACATGCCTATTCAAATATATACAATATTTCACCTCCAAAAACTGAAATTTTTCCGATAAGAAACCCCAGATATTTTTCACATTTCTGCTCAAAACATAGATTGTGGGTATTCGTTAGAACCGCCTCGGCGAGGCGGGTCTAACGAGTACCCACAGTCTATGTTTTGAGCAGAAATAAGAAAAATAATGTATACCCCTGTTAACCCGTTTTACTATATAAAAGTGGGGTTTAAGGGGGTCAAAATTATATAGGCGTGTTTGCGTGATGTGAGACACATAAAACTTTGTCTGAAGGAATAAACAGAATATTACTGTAATGAAAAATAGAAGTCTACTGTTGGGATATTTATTTCATTTTTCTTCTATCACAGAACGTAACTGATTTTTCAGTAAGGCCATTGTTTACAAGACCGACCGTATATGGCAGAACAACTGTAAATTGTCTTAATACAGTCTTGTAATGACCTTTCTGGTGTATGTGCTTTCGAGAAGATAGTCCTGACGTAAGACAACAGTGTCGGCCTACGGAAAAAAAAGTCCGGACGTAAGGCAACAGTGACAGTCTATGTTGTATTTATATCAATATATTGTGGACACGGTAAATGTTCGAACAGTTCGAACACTTTATTCCACACGTTTTTTGGCCTAAATGTTGTTTTTTTATGTAGTCTGAATTTTCTTTAAATAGTCAAATGGCAAATAGTGTAGACCGGAGCTGTCTGAATTGTGTCTGTACTGTTTGCATGTGCCATTTTATTGGAAACTTGGTGTACGAAATTTAAGAACGTTTGTAGTTGTAAGGAATTGTAGTAGTTAGATAATTGTTGCATTTCCTGGGTATCTACACGTATATGTTTTATTCTGATTCGTTGATCTTGAAATATTTTCTACGGTCATTCTCTCCCTTCCGCTGATTCAAGAAGGGCAGTTGTCAGTGTCTGGCGAAAGAATGTGCACAATACTGGTTAACCGCTTAGAGGACTAAGCCTGCCCAGTAAATGTGTGGTTAGGTAAACTGACCGCGCTCGACATGACCCCACTTGGTTGACTGGGCCGTAAAACCTCAACACAAACAAATTTACTCTGATTCCAGTGCGAAAAAAATCAGGAAGTAAAGGACATAGCTTTTTATCCCAGCTATATATATTTAGACCAGCGTGTGTGATACAAAGGGTAGCAGTTTATCAGGTGCAACTATTTTCTTCTGTAGAGTCAACTTTTAACAGGTAACAGTATTTAAAGTGAATGGATGCACCTGAAACGGACAGAAAAGTTTATATTTACGTGTACCTGTTTTACCAATTGCAGACTGAATAGACTTCCTCACACTATATATAGGAAGTGTTCAATGTGATTTTTAAGTGTGTCTGGCTATGAATTAGATATTCCTAGAGAAAAATGACTGAACTATTTGTTCTGCGGCGTCTGATCTGGGTCTGCTATGTTTGCCAGTACCCTTTTAGGGGTTTTCAGACTATAATGGGTTAACGATACAACGGCTTGAATGACTGTACTAAGCAAATATAATGGAAAATTAAATGAAACTAATCGTTTTTGTAATCATCACGTTATTTCATTATAACTACCAGTAGTTGTCTGTCTTCCACGGAAGTACTATATTTTTATTCGCTGATTTCGAAAAAAAGCCTGCTTTGTCTAATTTAATTTTCGGTCTTCTGTCGTGTGATTTTCCTCTTCTGTGTTCTGTCACGTTTTTTTTTTTTTTTTTTTTTTTTCATTCTTTCTGTCTTTCATTCAGACGACATAAATCGCATCGGGCCAAAGTTAGACAACAAAAAAGTTGTTTCGACACTCTCACACTGTCAAGGTTTGGTGATGGTAAAGACATGATGTCGGCTAAAAACAAGCCTATAAATTGGACAGTAATTGGGCTTCAAGTAGACAAGCGTCAATATCTTTCTAAGAAAGCAGACCTCGTGCTGAAATAAAATGCTGATAAGGTAACAAGTTCTGACATAAGTACATATCAGAAAGCTGATACAGACTCAATAAACCAGAGGGCTTGGTGATAATTGTAGAGAAAACTAAAATTTATTAAGTCTGAACTTCGACGTAGATATGTTTTGTATAAGTAGGGGTATTGTCGAAGATAATAACAAGGGGAAGCATTAGGGATCAAGATGAGACGAGCCGTTGAGAACTGCTACAGTCTCACTGTTCACTCGCTATAGCGATGAACGCTTAACCCTTAAACTGCCAATCACAACAATTGTCGTCTGCTTTGTCATCTGCTTGTGATTTTAAAACTCATTTTTGCAAACAGTGTGGATCCAGATCAGACTGCTCCTCTAGGAGCAGTCTGATCAGGGTTCACACTGCTTGCCTGTATGCAAAAATGTTTGAAAAGTTTATAAGAATATTCAGCAGACGACATTTTCAGATGTAGGTTTTCTTGGCATTTTAAGGATTAAGACTCTGGATTTGAAGGAGTTTAACTAAATTGATAAAAACCGCACCATAAGAAACGGTCTCTCAGGCTGATGCGAACAGTAAGGATACAGATCGGCCGAACATTCTGGCGACATTACGAAAACATACCTATTCAACTATATTGAAAATTTAAAACCAAAAAAGGAGAATTTTCAGATAAAATATTCTGATATTTTTCATATCCCTGCTCAAATCAAAGATTATGGTACTCGTTAGAACCACGTTGCCGAGGCGGTTCTAACGAGTACCCATAATCTATGTTTTTGAGCAGAAATCAGAAAACTAATGTATGCCCCTGTAAACCCCAGTTTTACTATACAAAAGTGGGATTTAAGGGGGTCAAAATTATGGAGTAATGTTTTCGTGATGAGGCTTTTGCTATATACATGTATCTTATATATCAGCTGATTCTGCAAGCGGACACAGGCGGACCTGACCGGACACTGCGGATGTGCAGGCTTACTTGGTTCTTCGATGTCAGCATATGCCCCGATGACTCGTGTATGTCTTTGTTCAAAGATTTATATTTTGTCGAATTTCCTGTAAACAGCACAATCACGAGTTGTAAGAGGTCCTGATTTTTTTATTTAGTATTGTACGTAAGCGATTTAACGGCCTCGATAAACATTTAACTGCTAAACTATAATAAACATCGTTCATTTGTTGTCTAAATTTTATCATTAATGCTTCAATTTCTAAAATTAACTCTTGACTTAAAAGGAAAATTGCTTCATCAAGACATATAAAAACAGCGTTTTATCGTGATTTACCTTAAAACCTTTTGATGTTTGTTGGTATGTTTGAATGTTTCTGAACAATTAATAAATCATTAATCGATTTTAATAAAAACAAAGGTTACTATATAATGTGAACGTTTTGCTAGAGACTGCAAGCTAGTCGTTAACCCAATCAAGGTTAAGAACTTGGTATTCGTTTTTCATTGCATATCTGTAGGTCGGACCACAGATTAAATGATGGCTCAATCCTAAATCTTTTCTAGATGGCATTTCTAGACATTACTCGTCTGTGATCGGGCTTACCATTACGAAAACAGCCTATTCAAATATACTGAAAATTTTACCATCAAAAAATGAAAATTTTCAGATAAAAAAATTCAGATATTTTTCATATTTCTGCTCATATCATAGATTTTTCTTATTTCTGCTCAAAAGCATAGATTGTGGGTACTCGACGAGGCGGTTCTAACGAGTACCCACAATCTATGCTTTTGAGCAGAAATAAGAAAAATAATGTATACCCCTGTAAATCCCAGTTTTACTATATAAAAGTGGGGTTTAAGGGGGTCCAAATTATATAGGCATGTTTTCGTGATGCTGTTCAGTACTAAGGTTTATTTTGCTCTGATTTCCATTTTATAGTCGGATCCCCATCTGTGTTTCATCATAGTGTTGTGAAGTTAATATGTACTGGTTATTTCCTATGTTGATCCACTGATGAGTCAAGAGACCCATACGTAAACTGAACCCATTGTATACTGAATAGAATCTCCCACACTATATATTGGAAGAGTCCAATTTCAATTTTAGATACGTCTGGGCATGAGATTTAGATATTCCTATAGAAATAAAGCTAAACTA
Source organism: Anodontia alba (assembly GCA_964016985.1). Taxonomy (NCBI): domain Eukaryota; kingdom Metazoa; phylum Mollusca; class Bivalvia; order Lucinida; family Lucinidae; genus Anodontia; species Anodontia alba. The sequence continues at coordinate 119,093,773 of OZ024824.1, forward strand.
ATTGCAAACAGCGGAGACTCTGATCACTTGCCGCGTTCTGCGGCGTCTGATATGGGTCTGCACTGTTTGCAAATTACCCGTTTAGGGGTATCCGGACTACAATGGGTTAACATAATGGTTCATGGACGAGTTAAGAGACCTCCACACGGACCGAAAAAATATATGTTTTTTACCACTATGGAAGCTAAGAGCGAGGGTTGGGATCCCGTAAAGCTAGCTTAAGCCCGCCCCCACCCCACCCCAGCCCAGTATTCATAACTAACAGTCCAAAGGTAGTACCTATATTGTGCTAATGTTTCACTTTCCATGTTTTTCTTTTAACAATTGTGTAAGTTTAAGATGTATTCAGCTATTCAGTTAAGTTTGAGTAACAGAGTTGCCGCCTTTTTTGGAATGAGTTGCCAACTCTGCTTGCCATCTGATCATTTTGTGGCTGCTTAAATGTATTTGTCTGTCTTTCTCTTCGTGTTGGGAGCTTGATGTTGATCTTATTGCATCAGTTTTTGTGTTCACTTATTTACTTAACAATGTATGTGCAGCTGGAAACCTACGGACATTAAAGCATTGTGTTGAACAATCAATCGAGGGTCCTGCAAAAAGTTTTGTCACTGGGTTCGGATTACTTCAGTGCTACGTTTTATCAAACATATTTTTATAACAAATCTTCAAAGTATTTCTCCTTTACTGAAACACATTTTTGTAACCTTTTTACCCAGTCGCGAAAATCAGATAAATAGTCTTCTTTTGGTATCTGTTGGAGACACTGATAAATAGCGCTGCCAAGAGAACTTCTAGACGTATACTTATTTCTAGAAAGCATTTTCTTAAGCCTTGGAAATAAAAAGAAGTCACAGGGACTCAGGTCAGGTGAATAAGGTGAATGGTTTAAAACTTTCACCTTTACAAAAGCCAAAAAAGACTTAACAACCTCATACTTATGAGAGGAGGCGTTGTCATTTAAAAGGTGGACTCCTGACTATCCTTTGCTTGGTCGTTTCTTTTTGTAACAAGTAAATTGGGTCAATTGGAAAGCAATTTAAACGAAATAAACGGGTATCGTTAGCTATTCAACACACCATTCAAGTGCAGTGAAGCATTATAAAATATATTTGGGATAAAACCAAGGAAGCCTATTAGTGACAGAACTTTTTGCAGGACCCTCGTATAATTCTGACCCCTCTTAAACCCAACGTTTTATATTGTAAAACTGGGGTTTACAGGGGTATACATTATTTTTCTTATTTCTGCTCAAAAATATAGATTGTGGGTACTCGTTAGAACCGCCTTGGCCTATGTTTTGAGCTGAAATATGAAAAATATCAAGAGTTTTTATCTGAACATTTTCATTTTTTGGTGGTAAAATTTAATATATTTGAATAGGTTTGTTTTCGTAATGATTTCCTTTGTTATAAGTGGCCATTGATCATCCTTTAACGCTTAACACTCTGGGTAAAACAGATGACATTTTGAAATATGTTTCTTATTTTTCCAAGGAAACAAGATTGACATGCAAATTGTCTCCAAGAAAAATATGATCAATTTTTTTGGTCGGCTGCAGAACTTGCCCGAAGAGTGGTAAAGGTTAACAAAAGACATCCTAGCCATGGTATGAAAACCAAGTTTCGACATTTATCAAGGGATGTATCTATGTAAATAATTAACAAAATTTCCCCACTAACAATCACATAGTATAGCTAGATCTGGCCAATATGAATGTACATATAAAAAGTTAAAAACTGAACTCAGGAACTGGTACAATTAGATCAACAGCAAGCCCTTAACACCAAAGGAATATAAAACTTAAGTGTCATTAAGAAAAGAGAACAGAAGTTATTATGCGGGAACAAAATACAAAAGTACATATGTCCGTACATAGGAAGGAAGTCGGACGGATTAACAAGCGAACACACGGACATCCGTCGAGGAAAAATTCTACTACTCTACCACTCACCTGTCAGCAGAAGAAGGAATGTATGTTTTTTTTTTTTTTTTTTTTTTTTTTTTCTGTGTTGGTGGTTCACTGACTCGTATTTGGATCAACGCAGGAAAATATATATTAAATTTTCAAAACTATGATTAAACAAACATGAGAGCTCGAGTACTAACTGAAAATCAGAGCAAAAGAAACCATTTGTTAAGTCTCGATGAACTCGTATAAGACCATGCCCACATTGTCTAGAGAAAGATTTATAATTGAGGTGTCATCCCAGCTAGCATTCTACATAAATGTACATCGGGCTGTCATCGGCCCGTCAGCTATCCTGACGGGCCAATGACGGCCCGATATAGAATTACGTAGAATGCTGACTGGGATTGAGTTTGTGAATGACCCACCGTCGTGTAATTAAAGATGGCAGCAGAGTTGCTAACCTTGATTATGTTAACCCTTGCCATGCTGAATAAATTAAGATGCCACACCCACGTCAAATTTTCAGCCAGTCAGAATACTTGATCCAATTGTTCATACAAATTCAAATACTTAATGACAAACAGTGCAGATCCAGATCAGTTGGCTTCTTCAGAATCCGGTATTAAGTATATCCGGGTTCAGCAGGACAAGGGTTAACAACTAATCACGCAGACTGTCGCAGACTGACGTTATGTGTTAGATCCTATCCTGTGACGCCTTTTATAGTGATTGCTTATCAGTATTATTTGTTCTGAAAAATAGCAAGAGCTCTTCTGAGTTTGTCAAATACGTCGCAATAAAACTTCAGTGACGATAAAAACTCTTGAAACACTTTCTTTTGAATGGCTCAAACATCTTTGGGATCTTGAAAATCTGTTCTAGACACGGGTAGTTCGAGCCAATGAGGGTTAATCATAACGCCAGGTCGGGAGGCAAATAAGGATAATTTATGGATGTCTTTTCGACCTTCTATAAAATAATACGTTGAATGTACTCATAAGAATCGCATCATTGAGGCGATTCTAATGGGCACACAACATACAGTTTAGTAATAAAATAAGAAAGGTTCCCTAAAATATCCCTAAATATTTGTTCTTTTGAGAATCTCCTAAAGACTCAAAAAAGAGTTCGAATCAGCCACGGTAAACGAGCCATCGGTGTTCGAGTAAATGAAGCTTTTTACTGCATTAAGAAATTAATTAGGAGTGTTGAAGATAAGTTTATAAAATGTTTTACAATGTATTATACTGATACACTTGTTCTTGCAGTTAGCAGTTAGAAGTCTATTACGTTCGTTAATCCGTTCAGCCCGGTAGACCAAAATAAATAGGTAAACAGTAAAGATCCAGATGAGACGGCTCGTATGAGCCGTCTCATCTGGATCTTTACTGTTTGAGCATTGTATGACCCGTCCCATCAACATTTACATCGTTTGCCATTCGGTTCCAGACTTTCGACAAATATTCTTATTTGCAATAATGGACGTTTCCAAATTCAAAGACGGAATAATCCATTGCAGACACTCGGGAATGAACGCGTTAAAGTCACTTTCATGACTAGATGCACTGGCAAAATGAATAAACTAAGATGTATCCCATATGATGAAGCATATAAGATGTCGCCCTTTATAAACGGAAAATGTACAATGTAAAAAAGTAATCTCTTTTCAAACTTTTAGTTGTAATTATCCATAGGATATGAATGAATTTAAATCCAGAAATGGAGCTTAGGTACCAGCAGAATTTACTTCATTAAGCTGAAATTATTTACTAGTATAATTTTATCAACATTTGTTCGAAACATATCATCGTCACTTAGCAAGTGATCTCAATAACATTGGATTGGTGTACTTCAGCAAAACAACATAGTCTCACTCGTGACGAAACAGAGATAAATCGAGGCACAGAAAAATATAAGTGAAGATAACCAGGCATTCCAAAATCACGAAGCACAGCCTTCCCGAAGCACCAAAAGAAGGAGAGCTGAGAAACACATAATGACAAAACAAACGTTACATATGAAAGCACTGACATTGAAGAAATGCAATAGAAGAACCACCTTTGAACGGTGGAATTTCGGATACAAATCCACTTTATTGTACTTCCATTACGAAAACACGCCTATTCACATATATTGAAAATTTCACCACCAAAAACTGAAAGTTTTCAGATAAAAATTCTGATATTTTTCATATTTCTGCTCAAAGCATAGATTGTAGTACTCATTAGAACCGCCTAGTCGAGGCGGTTCTAACGAGTACCCACAATCTATGTTTTTGAACAGAAATAAAACAAATAATGTATACCCCTGTAAACCCCAGTTTTCCTATATAAAAGAGGGGGTTAAGGGGGTCAAAATTATATAGGCATGTTTTCGTGATGAGCTTTGTCGTCACTCTTTACAATGCCGTCTTTCTTTTATGTTGCATTTACTTGTGTCGAATTTATTTGTGTCTAAGCTCGCATCGTGACTGTCGCCTTCAGCCGCTGCCCATTTTATTTCTGTTTTCATTCCGTGCTTTCGATATAGTTGTTCTTAATGTTTACTTTTGAAGCTGTCACGATATATAATGGTTAGGTTGAAATACCAATAAAACAGGTTTAAGCGCACCTTCCCAACAGTTTTACTACCGAGCGTCTGTATTTTGTGAGTTGTGATTTTTTCCCAAAGTAGCTACATATTTATTATCGGATATCTTTTTTATTTATTCGACGGGTTTGTTGCTTCCCAAGACCTTTTTGCAGGTTTTCTTAATTGTCGTAAAATGTCTGCCTGTACTTCAATTTAGTATTATTTGCATCTTATGGAAATTAGGGATCACTGTGGTTACATTAGACCTCCTTAAACCCCACTTTTATATAGTAAAACTGGGGTTTACAGGGGTATACATTATTTTTCTTATTTCTGCTCAAAACATAGATTGTGGGTACTTGTTAGAACCGCCTCGATGAGGCGGTTCTAATGAGTACCCACAATCTATGTTTTGAGCAGAAACGTAAAAAATATCAGATTTTTTTATCCGAACATTTTCATTTTTTGGTGATAAAATTTTCAGTATATTTGAATAGGCATGTTTTCGTAATGGAGTTTTCGGTTATATGCGGACAGCGAAGGCCCAGATAAGCCGCAAATGCCAGGCTGATACTTTGCACAGGCGTAGGATGATCTGAATCTGCCTTTTTGTGCATGTTCGAAGGCACTGTTGCGCTCGACGCTGCCCACATTACTGTTCATGGTCAGAATTAATAAACCCAGTCTTCTATATCCGTTTCTTTTTGTGTTTGTTGTTTCCAAACGATTTGATTCTCAGAACTTATTAATGTAAAATGCGCACTACAGGGTGCCCAGGTTAGAACACATCTGTGTTATCTGACTACTGTGTTCATCGAAGCTTTTAAGGTATCCAGTAATTCTGTAACCACACACTTTTGTTTCCGCAATAGATATTGCCCGCATAACCGATAAATACCTTTTGCAGACCTTTCGCACGATATACGTTCGCAGACAGAATGCAGTCAGAAGCATTATTATTAAAATATTGAGTGCTAAACTATAATTTTCTCTCTTATCTCAAAGCGGGATACTGATTAAAATTATATGCCACCCTATAATTTAAATATCGATAAAAACCTAAAACCCCACTTTTATATAGTAAAACTGGGGTTTAAAGGGGTATACATTATTTTTCTTATTTTTACTAAAAACATAGATTGTTGGTACTTGTTAGAACTGCCTCGGCGAGGCTGTTCTAACAAGTACCCACAATGTATGTTTTGAGTAGGAATATGAAAAATGCCAGAAGTTTTATCTGAAAACTTTCAGATTTTTTTTTGTGTGTGGTGAAATTTTCAATATATTTAAATAGGCGTGTTTTTGTAATGATGTGTATATTAGAGCCGAAACGTCAGAAAACGTACCTTTGGACATATGCGCCCAGCGAGGAATCAGATCAGTCTGCGCATTAAGTCATATCTCGTTTTCTCAAACCCCAAGGGACTTGAATGTTTAGTTTGAGGTACTAGAAGTATGAGATAAAATGAGTTGATGACTAAGGCACATATAACAAAACTAAAACCACATTGCCTCTGATCTAGTTTGACTTAACCTTTACCACTCTCTGGGCATTTTCAGCAGACGACAAAATGATGTTATTTTTCTTATTTTTCCCAGAAAACAGGATTTGACATTTCATGCAAATTGTCTCCTTAGGAGACAATTTGCATGAAATGTCAAATCCTGTTTTCTGGGAAAAATAAGAAAAATATTTCAAAATGTCGTCTGCTGAAAATTTTACCCAGAGTGCTAAGCGTTAAGCAGTAGTTTGAGATATAAGTGTTTGAGATAACAAGAATAAATTGTATTTGTTCAACTGCTGTTTGCCCTTCTCTCCATTCCACTTGAGGTTGCTTTCCACGTGATTATCACTGACCAATAAAATCATACCGCGCGTTTGTACGAATACAGGTACTGGTTATTTATAGTCGCGCTATTCTTGTCACTGTGATAACAGAGTACTGTGTAAAGGCCGTCTGTAAAACCTGGACTGGGAAATTGACCAACAGTGCAGACCAAGATCATATGCCGCAGCACGCGGCGTCTGGTCAGGGCCTGCACTATTTAGCTTAATTACAGGAAGTTAAGGGTTAAATTAAACAGTCTTAAGTTCCGTTCATGAGCATTTTCCCAGCTTACTCTCAAAGACAATCGACCCACCAGTGCTGTCAGTGCTTTGATTTTTGTTCGCTGGATTGTAAACAGGTTCATAAGACAAAAGCAATAATAATAGAGTGAAGCTTGAAAACGACGGATTGCACGCACTAACCAAACATTCAATAAATGTCATGGAGTACAATTTCTTACAACCAATTTTGTATATGAAATACCAAAGTTGATGATATTCCGGTAACAGTAATAAACTTAGCATAGACCAGTATAATCACGTTATAACCATGCTGTAAGTAGATTACAATTAGGTTTACGTTCCCTAATTACATTATAGAAGGCTACTAAACGCGAAAGAAGATGAGCTAATGGTTTATATATTAAACGCAACATGAACTGTTTTGTCACCCGAATGTAATTAACATCTTCAGATAATATCGATAAAAGATGATGAAATCTTAATTATATGTTAAGTAGCTTTATCTGATCCTTTTAGTACCTTAGTACATGAGCTAATCGATTAATATAAGGGTCAGTCAAATAGTTGCATATGTTTTTATCACTAAGACGATCGACTTTACGATACATTCAAACACATTGGAAAGTTGTAAATTGTGTATGACCCAGAATTCTAGCATATTTCAGCTGAATTCAGTTTTGTGAGGGGCCATTCATTTTAGAATCTAGGTATGCTAACGGTTAGACTTCAGAGACATATAGTAATCATTCCGTCCGTCTTTTTGTTCACCGGCTTTCAATCTTTAAGGTATAGGCCACAAACCGACGTTGAATCAACGTTAAAAAGACTAGGCATATTATTCATCGAAGCCCCGACTCCCTGTCCTTGAAGGTCAAGATAACAGTAATGTGTTGCACTATACCAGGCTCATAAAATTGTTGTATATAAAAGGATTTTGGAAAGAAGGAAAACCATAAAAGAAAAACAACTTTGAATCAGACGCAAATACAGTGCATCGCATGCATTATTTTTTGCCTTACATGAAGGTTAAGAACACACACGAGCTTTGTACAAATTGTCTGTATAATTTTAAAGCAAAATCAAACCCCTACACTAGACCATATATGGTGTGCAACTCCCAGGTCCCTGCCTTGAAGATAAGCAATATATGTGAAGAGTAACAAAGCAACATGTATGGCTCATAACTGGGTCATGCACGAATGGATTTTAAAATGATTTGTCACAAAACACGAGCCCTTAAGTTGCATAAAATCGCCAGAAGCAACACTCAGGGTACATTCTTGACTTTCTGTGACAATTCTTGTTCTATGATTCTCATATGTTCACTTTATCAAGAACTTAGGACGACTTATATTAAAATATATTATACGAACAATCCTAGTATGTATATATTTTTTGAATTGTTAAAGTCAAAAGGGAAATGCTTAAAAATTTAGCCCTGTACATCACCAAAGCATTTGAAGTAAGAAATACAACGATAAATAACATTGTGCAATAATTTTGTAGCAAAACTTATCACTGAAGCTCGTGAAAATATTAACATTTAACGGTATTTTCGGTCAGATTATAAAATACATATAACCGAAAAAAGATTTTTTTTCACTCTCTGAATATATTAGGAATATATGTATAATTGTTTTCATTATTCTATTTTCATGCATTTACATGTATTTATTTATTTATTGTATGGTAAATTACGTTGTAGACGATGAGATTGTTTATGCTGAAGTCTAAATAAAATAGAAAGGAAGACAATGATCAGGAATCGATACAATTATCCCACACCTTCCATCAGAGACATCAAAGGGAAAGAGACACAAACACGAAATAACTGGACCCTAATGGAAACATCACTAGCAGAAAGCCAAACGGATAGTTACTTTCCCACAAAGTGGCCAGATGGCTATCCAAAACAAAAAGATGTAAGCGACACACACATTCAAAGACGAACTATAACAAAAATATACTATGACAGAAGAACCGCCTTGGAACGGTCAGTGTATTTCACTGGGGGCCTTAAATCGATTTTACATGGCAACAATCCTCCCCCTTACTTCTGCCGCGGTTTAGACACATAATTTGTTCAGTCCGCATGACAGCTTCCTAACTCATCAGTGCAACATCTCCGAGAACACAAAAAATCAACAAATTACAGAGATGAAACAACGATGAGGACTCGACAGCACGAAACAACTGAAATGCTAGATCAAAAAGAAACCTACAGTAAGACTCCGGTGGGCCTGGCCAAAGATAGAGCATCAAGTACCAACCAACATTACCCAAAATTAAATTTCAAGTAAGCCTTTACGCTGGAACCATCATAGAATCTGAGGCCTAACCCCTCGGCGTGCAATTAAAGAGGGAAGCAAAGTTATTAACCGTGATTGGGTTAACAACCATGCATGCAGTCTGTCGTATAACATTTATGTTGTACCTAATATTTTTGTATCGAAGAATGATTTTACGAAATTGGGTACTGAAGTCATTGCAAGCATATATTTTTCTGAATTTATGTACTAAGTCACCATAAAATTCGGGTTCCGATAGGCCTTGTTGCAGAAGAGATTTAAGCCCAGCATTGAATTTAGAAACTAACTCAGAATGACGTCTATAAAACTTAGAAAAGGCTTTACGTAGTTTATGATACCGATAACCCTGATTAAGAAGTTTAGCAGTTAGCAATTTATTACGAGTGTTAAAGTCAGTTACATGACTAGACACTCTGGCAAATCGAATTAACTGTGAAATATAAACACCGTAGGATGCCGCACGAGGAATATCACCATCCAAGAAAGGAAAATTTACAATCTCAAAATCAAAATCATCGCGTTTATCATAAATTTTGCAGGAAACAAACCCATCTACAACAGATAAATGTTAATCCAAAAACGCGGCTTCAGTATCAGAAGAATTAGCTTTATTTAACTAAAGTTCTGGGGGTAAATTTGACTGATTAATCTGTCGAAGTAGATATTGTCAACATTCAATAAATCAACCAAATATCTTTAAGTCGAGCTAAAAGCTTCAATGATTTCAGATTGGTTTTCAACGGAAAGGGACATCATGAAGTCTCTTTCATAACAAAACATGAACAAATCAGCCACAAGGGGTGCGCAATTCGACCCATCGGAATACCCACAATTTGTCTAAATAACTTAGTACCAAATCTCATATAAACATTGTCAAGTAGAAAGGTGAGAGCTTCACACACTTTCTGACATGTCCATAATGTGTAATTTTTATGCACTTCAGAAGTGAAAAAAGCATTTCTTACATTACATGCAAGGTAGAGGGAATCTTCTCTTTGAAATTTCCATTCAGTTAAATCATTTAGTTTTTCTTTCATAAGATAATGAGGGAGTGTAGTGTAAAGCGTGGAGAAATCATAAGTAGACAGACTAAAAGCACGAAATTGTCTGGATTTCTATTTAGTTAAAACCTCATTCGAATTTTTTATAAACCAAAACAGATTTCTCCCTGATCTTTCGAAAACGTTGTCACAATATCTAATTACATGTTTTTTTGATGGCAGTAAGACATGAAGTTAATAATTTAGAAAGTTCAGTGGTGGTACAAGGGCTTGAATTTGCAATAAACCGTGCTTTGTAAGGTCTTTTATGAAGTTTAGGTAACCAATATAAATTAGGAAGCTTGTTGAAATTCTGTTCTGTTGTGTTCAATGATTAGTCAAAGATGAGTTAGGATGCTTTGAACGGCTCTAATATTTGTTTGTAATTTGGACATGCAAGTGTAATTATACCAAGTACAGAGAGGTGTTACAAGATGAAACAATTAAAATTAAAAACCTCTCCATTTCGCACCTCCTCCAAACACAACAAGTCCTTGCTCTATCCTAAAGCTCAATGCCGAAAGCGACATGGTACCGTCCCACTAATTTTACTCTAAATGACACTAATATACAATGACTTAGTTTTAGAGTAAACTCGTTTTCAGACATAATTGCAAACAAGAAGTCATAGATTTTGTCTTTCATGCAACAAATACAGTCAACCCTCGTTACGCCGACACTCGATACAACGACAAAATTCGTTATAATGACAATTTGAATGTCACGAAACCTTCGCTCAAGAGGTGACAGTTAATGAGAAAATATGCAAGAACAATGCATTAGAATTTCAAGCAACGTATGCTTTGGATATTTGTTAGACTCGCCTCAGTGAGATGATTCCGACAAATATCCAAAACATATGTTCTATGAGGAAATAAGAATAAAGCTTGATCTATCTGACATATCATTCTGTCCATTAAGAATTCTTTACAACAGCAAATTCATTATAATGGCAACATCTTTTGCAACAAAAGCTGTCGTTGTAACGAGGGTTCACTGTACTTGAAAAATAACACATGTATAAAGTCCGTTAAGGGGTTTTCAAACGACGCTTAGCATGCTGAATAGAACTTCCAACATATTTTGAAACAGTTTTCTATTTTTCCCAGAAAATAGGATTTGACATTTCGTGCAAACTGTTTCCTTAGTAGACAATTTGCATGAAAAGTCATATATCCTATTTTCTGGGAAATTAAAATAAATTAGACTAATTTGTCGTCTACTGAATTGCTGTTGTCACTGCGAATAGTGTAGATCATAATCAGGCGTCTGATCCCGGTGTCGGTCTACAATGTATGTCCGTATGGACTGTCCCTTTCAGGTGAAGCCACGCATTAATAAGTGAACCATTCGCAAAAAGACCAGGTGTTACACACACTCGTATAGCACGTTAGCACGCTAGTTAGCTTCAATTATGTCATTGATTTTGTATTATGTTTTAGATTGTTTATTTCCGACAGGAGCCAAGTTTATTTCATTGATTTCCACTAAGTAAATGTTTGCGATTTAACATACACTCATTAGCAATGAACAAAGTATTGACAAATTCTAATCATTCGCAGACTATAAATGAAAACAAACCATTATACTGCGTCTCGTTAATTGCATGATGCTCGAATTGGTGTACATACAAATTAATCAATATCAAATTAAATCTTTAACAACATAATTTTGCACCCAGTCCTTGTCAGTCATGATCAGCCGATCTGAGGCTAAACGAGGAAAAAGCTAACAGAATATCTGATTCACAGGTGTTTTGCTGAAAAAAAAAGAGAGTAGCTTTCGCAAATGCAAAAGTTACTCACATTTTTTTTTCAGCAAAAATATTAGCGTATATCCCATGTTTAACGATCAAAGTTTTAACGATACGTTAAGTAACGACATCGTTTGTTTTGAATAACATGGCCCAGGCTATTATCCAGACACAGCAAGGCCCAGAGATGGACAAGCGAGATGAAAAATCGATGATCAGACGGCGGAAGCGCATACTGTCTTGAAAGTATGCTGTCGCATATACGAGTAGGTACCTCATTGTTTCTGGCTGCAAATGCAATAAAACAGTCTTAGTTGCCTCTTAGTGCTCGGGACACTATTATTTCTTAACCATCTAGAAATAAGACAAGCTTTGTAAGGACAGGATGTTAATATAGAAAAAGGTAAAAGAAAAGTCCACACCAAGAGGAAGAGGAAACCGATAAAACCAAACAAGCACAAATCGAACAAACGTACGAAAAGCACTAAGATTAGCTCTCTCTTCTCCAAGCGAGGTAATCGCAATGTTAAAAGGAGTGAAAAACACAAGAACACAAGAACAAAATAACACAAGGTAAGACATAAAACAAATCGCCTCGTAGAATAAACCACAAAGCAACAAAGAGTAAGACTAACACCGGACCATCGCCGTAGAACGGTCAGTAGAGTAAACCACTGAGGGGTTTAAAGCACTTTTACAGCTAGCCACCCTGGATCCCGATGCTACTCTTAATACAGAAATACATAAAAAATCGGTTCTTTACACCGACACTCGATACAACGACAAAATTCGTTATAATGACAATTTGACTGTCACGCAACCTTCGCTTAAAAGGTAACAATTAGTCACAAATTGTGCAAAAATATTGTATTTAATACTCTAAAGAAACATATGTTTCGGACATTTGTTAGAATCGCCTCGGCGAGGCGATTCTAACAAATATCCAAAATATATGTTCTATTAGGAAATAACAACAAAACATGACCTTTCTTACATATTAACCTGCTCATTAAGTATTCTGTACAACAGTAAATTCGTTTTAATGGCATCATTTTTGGGAACAAACGCTGTCATTGTAACGAGGGTTCACTGTAACAAATAATCTCCATAGATTATTAAGTGCTTCGAATTGGGTTACAGAAATGCCCCGAGTGTATATACAATAGTATAGAAGATGACCAGGATGAGCCACGATCACAGAATGAAAACGGGAGGAAGAACAAACAAATCAAGACAAACAGTAAAAAAGCCCTAATAAAAGAAAATTAAAGCAGCCAGTTCCTTCTTCCCGAACAAGGTGATCATAATACTAGATAGAATCCACTTTTGAATACAACAATATGACAATGCACAGGACAAAACACGAAAAGCGTTAATGCTGCAGGACAATTCGAATATGTTGCACCTTTGGGTCATACTGCAGTAAAATATGATTGTTTCAAACTGATCCAAGAATGCCATTATACGGACTTGAAACTAAAGATCCATACCTCGTATATACATGGATGACAAAGAGTTGTGCTTTTGACATCTTGCCATTAGTCCATTTATGCAGAGCGTTCCAAAAACAGAAATAATAGCAAACAGTGTAGACACAGGAATTTCTATAAAACATAGTAATTACTGAACCAACCAGACACCCTACCACTTCTATTAGAAAAGGACCTGACAAAAAAATTTCGGTAGCAGAGCCCACTCTGTATAAACTGGTTGATATGAAAAAAATGATCACATGTTGAAGACACCCTGTTACATCTTCATCCTATCTGCACGTGCTTTATTTCCAAGTAATAAAATTCCTAATAGTTATGTGCTCACTTTTGCATACCGCATGTATCTTAAGTATTTGGGCAGAAGGTGATTTCTGATCCTGGTATACATTGTTTGCCACTCATTTAGCAGTATTTAAGACACATCAATAGGTAGTCAAATGGACGTGGAAACTTTGACTAAGGGATAGGGTGTACGAATATGTAATGTAAATATGTTTACCGATATAGTAGAAATCTAGCAAAACAATCTTAGTTGCACATATTGTATTGAAAAAAAAAAAGAAACAGTGCTTTCTATTCGGACATCTTATTTCCTTATCATATTCGTCCTTAAATTTTAACAAACAAATAAAATTTATAAAGATTGCCCTTTTTCACAATTTGCTCGTGCGGCTAGAACGTAAGAACTAGGGATAAGCAGAAAAAAGTGTATATCCTGATATGACGCCAGGTTATGTGGTATCTGATCAGAATCTACACTGTTTGCTGTTTGTGGTTTTCTTGTATTCTGGTACCTTTTGCTTTGTTTTATCACAGCGGTTTTTATTATTTTATGTGATTCACTGCGATTTACACATGAGGTAGAGGACCCTATGTTGACTGAAGATATGTTTGTAATTTGGAGCTGCATCAGAATTAAGGGTGGGGTTTCGCGAGTTAAACTAGCCTAAGCCCCACCCTTCCACCCCGCCCCCTAGTATCCCTACTGATTGCTCAAAGGCAGTTCCTCTCCTGCTAGCATTCTTTATAAATCTATAGCGGGCCGTTATCGGCCCGTCAGCTAACCTGACGGGCCGATAACGGTCCGCTATAATTTTATAAAGAATGCTTACTGGGTTTGTTGCAGTTCTTCTTTATTTGTGCATCTGTGGTTTCATATGTGACGTTCGTGTTGTCATTATTAGTTCCTCGTCCCTCCTTCCTGATGTGCCTTGAGAAGACTGTGCTTCGTGATTGTGTTATTTCCTGAATATCTTCACATATTTTTTTCTGAAGGGTCTTTGGAGATCAGTTGCTTTCTTAGCACATGAAGTATATATTTGCTTCATAAATATTTTAAATATTTTGAATTTGAATTTTGCCTAAGTCATATGCTTGTTTATGCCTAATTAAATGGTTTACATTGTACCCAAACCAGTCTTCCTTGTTAGTTCTAGAAAAAAATAATTAAAGGATTAATTGGTTTAATCCATTATTAATTTTAGCTTTATTGCATCTGCAAGGGTTTCCCAGGGAGCCATTCATGGACCCATGTCCTTTTCAGTCTGTCACACCAAAGATTAAGGATCAGTGTGTATATTTGTTTCTAAATTTAGAATAGGTGTGTGATTGATAAGATACCATGATGCCTCTTGGATTCAACTGTACACATTTGTGCCGCCCTTTTATCATACTGTCATTTTTTAGCCAATCAGGATTAAGGTAATTTTTTAGCCAATCAGGATTAAGCTGAACCCTCTCGCACATATTGCTTGAGCTCCGTAATTTAGCATTCCCAGAATTCACTCATCTCTGCCTTTTCATAACAAAGTGTGATCTGACTAATCAGAATTAAGCATATCCCTCACGGCCCTACTGTATCTGACCCTTACTTTGGCGGTCCCAGCTTCATTGCTAAAACAGCGCGCGCGCAAGTCAGCATCACGCTTCCGCCATATTGGATTTCCCTTTGGCAAACTGAGCATCAGCCTTGCTTCAATTTTTCCTTACTGTGATTTATGTTCATTCTTTTCTTCTGTTATTATTCTTTCTATTTTTATTACCGGTACTATAATTTTTATTATTATTATTGGTAGTTTTAGTGAAGTAGAATAGGTAGACCATTAAAATGCATGCCTGCTGTTTGCAATGTCATAATGTGAATTATTGCCATTATTATTCTATAGTTATTTCGTGTTGATAGACAATAGATAGGATTAGATTGGACACCGTGACAGGACTTTACGTGCAGTTTACGTAATAATTAGTACATATATGTTCTGTAGGGAAGTGCTCTGTTCTCAAATGGACATAGGAAGTGTACTGGAGATCATTTGCCTTTCTAAGCAAATAAAATATATATTTGCTTCAAAAATATTTTAAATATTTTGAATTTGAATTTTGCCTAAGTCATGTGCTTGCTTTATGCCTAATTAAATGGTCTACATTGTACCCAAACCCAATCTTCCTTGTTACTTCTAGAAAAAAACATTAATTGGAGTCAAAACTATCTTCCCGTTTCTAAACTGTGCAAAGTGTGGCAGTGTCAGATAACCCAGTAAGCATTCTACTTAAATCTGTATTGAGCCATTATCAGCCCGACGGAAATCCTAGATTTAAGGAGAATGCTACCTGGGAATGTATTCCAGGAAATATTCGCCAGCGAGGAATCAGATCAGCATGCGAATCCGCGCAGTACATTCAGACTTCGCTGTCCACCTGAATAAGTAGCTGGTTCGTCTACAATCCACAGAGCGCCAAGCAAAGGTTCTGATAAGCCAGTGCGGAGGTGCATTTTGATCTTAGTCTTCATTGGCGTACATGTCCAAAGCCACATTTTCGCATGCTGCTGATCAAAATATTCACACCTGTTAAAAGTAAAGTGATTTTTCGAGTGCCAGTTTTGAAATTTCATAGTTTACACTTCACATGCTAACATTTCATATTTTCAAATAATTCGTTTGACTGTGAAAACGAAATGTAACATCGCACTTTAAGCCGTAATAGTGTGAAACTGTAAGGAATAAAATCAAGAATAGTGAGTGAATCGCGGCAGTTGTTCTCAGAGCGTTTGTGATGTACATAAGAAGACTTCCGTCAATAAGGTCATGATATATACATGACACATGATACGTCGACAGCATTTCTCGCTGGACTATCTTCCTGCTTGCATGGACGTATCCGGAACCAATAAACTTTGAGATGTCAATCAAACTACGCCAGTTCACACAAAATTTGATGCGCAATGCACGAAACGGGCCTTTATGCAATTTGTGGACAACGCAGGCGAATTTGTGCATGCCGATCTGGGCCTTCGATGTCCGGTTACAGAATCAATGTATACTGTAGTGTAAGTCGACGAAGAGAGAATGTCTAGATCAGGTTGCACGGATGCACACGCTGATCTTGACCTTCGCTGTTCCGATTGTCCTAAGGACTCTTTTCTCCACATTGTGCATCATTTTATACCAAACTCGACAGCGTGTTGACATTGTGTGAGCCATGTATTTCCACTCTGGATTATGTATGCTTTACTGGGCAAATTCATTTTAGTATTAGGTCATTATTATTCACGGGGGAATATTGCTGACTTTAGTTTAGTCTATGACATAGTAAGACATTTGATGGAAGTCAACCTATTGTCATTATTATTTTGTAAAGCAGTTTAATTGTGTTATATCTCTTTTAAGATTATAATCAGAAACACAAAACAGAAAAAAATATTCAGCAGAGTAAATCTAACAAACGATACCAAAAGCCTGAAAAAAAAAACAAAAAAAAAAACAAAAAAAAAAAACAACAACAAAAAAACACACACTCACACACACACACACAATTCTGTGTGACCATGAAATCCGGGATTATCTTTTATCTGAGCAATACCGAGACTAAAGGTATTCCGCAAATATCGTTTGATAGTCTAGAATAGAATGTATCGCCAAAACGTGTCTCAATCAGACAGCACTAACTCCTATCTAAATCAGTCAGCACTAACTCCAGCAATGATCTGTCCATCTCTTTATCTATCTATCTGTCTATCTGCCTGTCTGCCTGCCTGCCTGCCTGCCTATCTATCTATCTATCTATCTATCTATCTATCTATCTATCTATCTATCTATCTATCTATCTATCTATCTATCTGATGGACTGTTCGTCCATCGTATGTCTGTCTGTCCGTCCGTCGTTTTTTCTACCATCGATCAATCCATCTTGCTGAAGCCCATTGCGATCAAGTCTAGCGGAATAGGTGCAGAATTGTGTGTGTGTGTGAGTGTGTGTGTGTGTGTGTGTGCGTGTGGGTGTGTGTGTGTATGTGTTTAAAATGAGTATAAATAAAGTGAAAACCAAAGACATTTTAAGGTAATATTAAACTTTTAGGATACTTAAAACCATTAACATATTGTACCAAATGAAGATATCAGGTCTCTGGAGCATGTAATCCCATAGATCGCAACCTTGTAGGCATCAGCGCGCTTTGAGAATGCAGCTGCTTAATGAAGGATATATATATATATATATATATATATATATATATATATATATATATATATATATATATATATATATATATATATATACTTTTTCAGAGAAAATATGTCTGTTTGGCAGACGATTCACATGAAATGATAAGCTTTACTTTCTCTGACAAAAAAAAAAAAAAAAAAAAGAAAAAGGAAAATTGTCATCTGCTACAATTATGATTGGCGCTTTAAGGGTTAACATAGTGGCATGATAAAGTGAACGAATAGTCGGGAGAATGGATATATCTTGCAATAATAAGGGAGACAAATATTTCATACCAATTATTTTCCCTAAATGGGTCCTTTTAATTATTGGGAGACACTTTTGACATCCCGTCTATTACTGCAAAAGTTTACTACATTAGTCTGTGACGTATTGGCTTAACTTAGATTATAAAAAACCCGTAACACGCGCATTATTCATTAACAAACATGACAGTGACTAATTGTCATGTAAATATCTCAGACTACAAAACCAATTTCACCTTTTTTTGATATTAGAATTGCGTTTGTCTTTGAGTCTTGTAAGTATGTGAAAGCAAATAATGGCCAACGGAAAACACACCACGCACGATAAGCACGGGTAAAAGTATCATACACTTGTCTAGACGCAAATTACTACATCAATAAATGAGCCGTGACATGCGAAAGCATCTCTTGGTGGCACGAGCTGACATGGAAGGCCCAGATCAAACTGTGCATCTACCTAGTCCGCTGATCACGGGCGTCGCTATCCGTTCACATAGTTCATTAGATACTGGAGAAAGTGAAGAAGTACGGCAAAGGTTCCAGTAAGACGTGCGGCTTGTCTGGTTGATCTGAGCCGTCGCTGTTCGCATATACAGTCGACTCTCGTTAACTTGAAGTTCAAGGGACTCTCTGAAATACTTCGATATATCCGTACTTCGACATATCAGATTTACAGAACTGAGGAAAAAAATAAATCGAACAACCACATTTCACAAAAGTATATGTAATTTGACTCCAGAAGTTAGAGATATATTGAAAATATTGTGGAAAGGAGAAGAATTGCTCTCTAGGAGCAATATCTCCCCTTTTCCACAATATTTTTGTTACCTGTTGTTAGATTCCATGGTAAAACAGGGACCAAGTTCTCACTTCGAGATAAGCGGTTATTCGAGATAAGCGAAGTCGAGATAACGAGAGTCGACTGTACCTATAGTTTTCCGTGTACAACTGATAGGGTCTATTTAAGGTTCTATTCTACCGATAAATTATCATTTCCTAGTATAGTAGAAGTCCTTTTTACGCTGAAGACTGTGTTATTTATTTTAATCTTGTTGTCTACAAGTGTACTCTAGCAAAATGCATTTGGCATCCTTCTACCTACAAAATATCCAGCGCGCACACAACCTTTATAAAACGTCGCCTGCTAGCAAACTTGTTCCGAACTACAATATCATTAATATTAACTGTCAACATCCAAACATTAATGTAATTGAAGACAGTCTGTTGTTTTAATTTCTCAGGGAAACCATTTAAAAATATAGTATGCTATCTCTGACACAATGATTCCCATAACAGTATCTTAAACTTGTTTTTACACACACACACACACACACACACGCACACACACACACACACACACACACACACAATACAAGGGATATCTTTTTTTTTATTTATTTTACTGCAACTCTCTGTTCGGAAAAACCGCTAGTTACACAATTTGGTAATTTTTCTGTTTTCCTTTTAAAATGTCTATTATTAGTTGTTTTATCTTCCCGTTGGTTGTATAAAATATTTATGGCCTTGACGTGGTCTTCGTTGGTTTGATATAACTACAGTTTTGTCGATTAAAATATAAATAAGACAGAAAGAAATAAAATGGGTTGGGAGAGGAAGAAGGAAACAAATATTACAAATAAACAATGTATATTTACGATACACATCAGGTAACTAGATTCCCATTTTGTTCCATCATTTTGTACAAGAGAGACAAATTTTGTGACATCCTGTTCATTTATCTGCACACCAGTTCTCTTTTGAAAAGGGCACTACTCAAAATGGAATTTACTCCCATGGGAAGTAAATTCTTTCCTTTTGGAAGTAAATATTAAGTGAACTCAGGAAATGACGCAATCAGATCCACATCAAGTTCTCAATGTAAAAGGGAAAGACAGACAAATACAACTAAACAGCCACAAAAAGAACAGATGGCAAGCAGAGTTGGCAACCCTTTCCCAAAAAGATGGCATCTATGTTGCCTAAACATAACAAAATATATCTTTAACTTACATACTTGATTAAAAAGCAAAATTAGTTGTAACTGAAAAACTACAAAACATTCAACAAAAAGTAGCACCTTTGGTCCGCTTACACCCCTTTTGAGAAGGTGGGCAAAAACAGTTTTGACAGAATTATTTTACCTGAAAGTACATCCATCCATGTCCCTTAAAAACTGTCTTCCAATGGTGCATTGGAAAATAACCTGCTGTCTTTAAAAATTGTGCATTTGAATGTTCGTGTGATCGTATCTCGTTAATTTGAAAATCCGACCATATTTAACCTTTACCACTCGGAGTAAAAATTTCAGCAGACGACAGATTGAAGCTATTTTTCTTATTTTTCCCAGAAACAGTTTGACATTTCATGCAAATTGTCTCAATTGGAGACAATTTGCATGAAATGTCAAAATAAGAAAAATATGTCGAAAAATACGTCTGCTGAAAATTTTACACAGAGTGCTAAGTTTTAGAAAAGGATGATAGTGATTATCTGTTTCTAATGAGACAATATAGACTGGTTTAGAAAGATTAACTCAAGCAAGCCATTTAGCTGCCCACAAGTCAGTCTAAGCTGGATTAGCATAAAGCAGATCAGCTATTGACCTAGGTCTTCTAAAATTTATATAAAGCATTTATTTCCTTTTAAGTACATATAATGCACGCCACTTTTTTTTCAATTAGGAAGTGAAAAAATATTAACATGCCATTCCTCCATAGGTTTTTAATTGCATTGCATGTACATCAATTTGAACAGCTATTGCAAACACGTTACACGTGGTTTTGTATGCCATACTCGTTTTAAGTTCATAGTAAACTACTAAATGTCTAGAAAACAACTACCACAGTAAACTACTCAGTAAAACTACTACGCGAAGTAAATTACTAAAATCCGCAGTAAACTAATACTAATATTCTAACAGTTTGATGTGGCTGGGTAATTAAATATTGTACAGAAATAAAACCAAACAAAGTTAAAAGTCTCCTCTAGCAAAGATCTTATCCTGTCTGAACATCTAGCATAACTAATATTTAACTAGTTAAGATGTAAAATAAAATCGAGGTGAACCTGCAATTTTATCTGAACTGTGTTCATATCTGTAGCAAAGTATGCTTAATTCCATCACGAAAACGCGCCTATATAGTATTGACCCCCTTCAACCCCACTTTTATACAGTAAAACTGGGGTTTATAGGGGTATACATTAATGTTCTAATTTCTTCTCAAAACATAGATTGTGGGTACTCATTAGAACCGCCTTTTCATTTATTTGGTGGTAAAATGCTCACTGTATTTGAATAGGTGTGTTTACGTAATGTTACATTGTATACAGGAGTAATAATGTAACAAATACATGGCATCCATAGTATTCCTAAAACATCTTGAAGTAGCAGACAAAAAATATATGTCTGCATTGTGTTGATGTCTGATCATTTGGCAATGTTTCCGCTTAAGCCGGCGCTGGGTCCGGCGAGGGGATTATACAGCCGCGCAGACTACATCGCTGCATATGAAGAAATTTAATAAAACCGAAATCCGAGTTTCGATATTTTTCTTGTTCTTTGATTCCAAAGGCAACCTCTTAGATTTTTAATTTATTTTACTTCAGCTGGTGTAAGATTCTGTGTGACAGCCGTAAAACGTCTTCCCGTACTTCATCATAGTGAACACTATATTTTTTATTTCCTTTTGGATCCATCACGAAATCATACCTATATAATTTTGACCCCCTAAAACCCCACTTTTATATAGTAAAACTGGGGTTTACATGGGTATACATTATTTTCTTTATTTCTGCTCAAAAACATAGATTGTGGGTACTCGTTAGAACCGCCTCGCCGAGGCGGTTCTAACGAGTACCCACAATCTATGTTTTGAGCAGAAATGTGAAAAATATCAGAATTTTTTATCCGAAAATTGACATTTTTTGGTGGTAAAATTTTCAGTGTATTTGAATAGGCGTGTTTTCGTAATGCACTGAAATATTTTTGGTTACGTATTTCGAAAATCAAATATCTCTTAGGCTGGCGCTAGGGGGCGTATGCAGTCTCGCAAAGTACATTGCTGCATATGAAGGGGCTAAATACAACCGACTCTCCTATTTTCGTTCTTTTGTGTGCAGTTTGTTTCCAGAGGCAACTTTTTTTTTTATTTTTATTTCTATTTTAGGAGTGGCTATTGACAGACGTCTGTCACTAGCGATTTTACGTATAAATCGCTGCTGACAGACGTCTGTCACTAGCGATTTTACATAAACACACTAGTGACAGGCGTCTTATAATATAAGAAATGCCTGGAACTAAGATACTGGTTATAGAAGAAAATTGCTACATGTATGCTGTCCAGACATTCAGTAATATCAAACAAAGTAAGAATGGTAACTGACATTTGGTAATATCAAACAAAGTCAGACTGGTAATTTTTAAACAAGGTTAGTCTTGTATTCATATCTGGCAAGCAAGACATCACGAAAACACGCCTATATAATTTTGACACCCTTAAACCCCACTTTTATATAGTAAAAACTGGGGTTTACAGGGGTATGCATTAATTTTCTTATTTCTGCTCATAAACATAGATTGTGGGTACTCGTTAGAACCGCCTCGTCGAAAGTTTTCAGATAGAAATTCTGATATTTTTTTATATTTCTGCTCAAAACATAGATTGTGGGTACTCGTTAGAACCGCTTTGCCGAGGCGGTTCTAACGAGTACCCGCAATCTATTTTTTGAGCAGAAATAAGAAAAATAATGTATCCTTTGTAAACCCCAGTTTTACTATATAAAATGGAGTTTAAGAGAGTCGAAATTATATAGGTATGTTTTCGTGATGCCTGCATGTTTTTCATTCCGATGTTCTGAAATTGTGACACTGCTGGCAAGAAGGTGTACATGTTTGTGTTCTGTGAAGCAGTAAAGCAGTTTTTGTCTAGAAATGAGGATTATTACCCATCACAGAATTTTTTTATGTTTTTTTATAAAAATATATCAAAATGAAAGATCATTCGCCCGCTTTAATGCACTTATTATGGATTAATTGATTGACATCTCAATGCATAATCTGGAATCCGCTTTAATGGTTTCATTTAGTGATTTGATCTATTCATTTTATTAATTTCCTTGATCCCTGTTGTACGTCAGTATCGTACCAGCGGGAAGACCAACAGTTTCAGTTCTAGTAACACTATAAAATTGAGATACAATCAGCTTACACTTTTTTCTTTGTTTTATTTTCATTTTAATGATTTTTATTTTCACCAGCTCACAATTAAAAGTTTGCAGCATAAAGAAGTCGGTCCTTGGCTCTTGGCAATGTACAATAGCCAACTTTCGCTACAAATATACCTGAAAAGTATATAGTGTGTTGTGTTGAGTGTATATAGAATCTTCGCCAACATAATTCACAGGTAGGAAATTAGACCCATGTTAACCCTTAAAGCGCCAGTCACAACTGCTTTGTCACCTGCTTGTGATTTTAAAAGTCATTTTTACAAACAGTGTGGACCCAGATCAGACTGCTCCTTTAGGAGCAGTCTGATCAGGGTCCACACTTGCCTGTATGCCAAAATAGGTTTGAAAAGTCTGCAAGAATATTCAGCAGACGACATGAACAGACGACATTTTCAGATGCAGTTTTTCTTGGCGCTTTAAAGGTTAACCTCATTACATCCCAGCTAGCATTCTACATATTTTTACAGCGGGCCGTTATCGGTCCATCAGCTACCCTGACCGGCCGTTAACGGCCCGCTATAGATTTATGTAGAATGTTTACTGGGATGTTCCAGCTTTAGCCGTCTTTAGCAGTTTAGGCTTTAGCCTCTGTACAATATATCATCAGATGAAAATAAGATAATAATACTTGATATTCCATTCATATTTCCGCCGATAAATATAATTTGATTGAAATGTCGAGTCATATTTGTCTGTAAAAAGAAAATAGGAAAAAATATTCAAAATGCTGTCTGTTTTTATTTATTACCAGCAGATTAAAGTTTAAACTTTCATCCCCTTAACGTCTGTTTCGTCCCATTTTTGTCTCTCGAGATCTTCAAACATGTGGGCTACTCTTGATGGAAACAATATGATCCCTCTATGAGTAATAGCCCCAATGAGAAGGTATGCAAATGTAACATGCCAGAGTTGGGTCCCTTTAAAGTATGTCCATTGCTCAGCGCAGTCACAACTACCTGACTGCATCTGAAAAAAAGGGAATCTACGCTTTGGTTGTTCACATATTCGATAAGGCCGTTTTGTGATACGTGGACACACTACCATGTTTTACCATTATTTGTCTTGCCACCTTTTGGACTAATACAGCAGACGACAAATTGATAATACTTTCTTGTATTTCTCTCAGTAAATATGCTTTGACATTTTATGGACGTCTCCTATGCACATTGTCTCCTAATGAGTATTTCCGGTTAAAATGTGAAAAAAAAAAAAAAAAAAAAAAAAATAATATTTCAAGATGACGGCGGCTGAAATTTTACCCAGCATACAAAGCGTTAACCCATTCTATACTGTGCTACCTCGGTGGCTCAGTTGGATGCGCCGTCCGACTGGAGACCAGGAGGTCGCGGGTTCAACCCTCGCCGAGGTCGGCAAGATACTTTCGTAGAGATTGATCATGAAATATTTTCTACGGTCATTCTCTCCCTTCCGCTGATTCAAGAAGGGCAGTTGTCAGTTTCTGACGAAAGAATGTGCACAATACTGGTTAACCGCTTAGAGGACTAAGTCTGCCCAGTAAACGTGTGGTTAGGTAAACTGACCGCGCTCGACATGACCCCATTGGGTTGACTGGGCCGTAAAACCTCAACACAAACATTATATACTGAATAGAATCTCCCACACTTTTTACTGGAAGAGTCCAATTTCAATTTTAGGTACGTCTGGCTATAAGATTTAGATATTCCTTTAGAAAGAAAAAGGCTAAACTATTTGCAAACAGTGGAGACCTTGATAAGATGCCGCGTTCTGTGGCATCTGATCTGGGTCTGTATTGTTTGCTAGTAACCCGTTTAGGGGTCTCCAGACTACAATGAGTTAAAGAACTTACAGAATGATGTATGTTTTCTAACACAATATGGGTCATGTAACGACAAAACTTATATTCTGGATTATGCAAATTGACTACCGTAAAACACCTAAGTTTATTGACAGACCTGAGTAAACATGTAGCCACTAGTCAAACTGCTTCTAAGGAACAGTTTGATCAGAGTCTACACCGAAATAATAAAAAATAAAAAAAAGACAACACACAAAAAATGTGATGTCCAGCTATATGTAGTTGACACAGGTAATCCTGGAACGTGCATATTTGTAACGCTGCTAGATGCACTTGATTGATTTTTCTTCATTTTAGAGACAACTTTTGTGACTTCTGTTTGCTGTCTACTTTACTAGTTTGCTCTCTTTGGCAAGACTATTTTACTACAAAGTTAACACCCTAGAAAAGTCAACTCCATTATAGGCAACGAAGGCCCAAGTCAGCCTGTGCATTTCTAAAAATGCTTATACATGTATAATCAATGGGCAATCTATAACATATACACATGATGAGGAAGCTGATTTGGCTCATTATTGCTCGCATATAGCAGAAACAGTTTTTGTTTTCTTTTGTGTTTCTCATTTTTTTTTTTTTTTTGCTTTTGGTATTGGACCTTTGAAATTGGATACGTATTTAAAATTACATTTATTATTGTCAGTAAAAAGGAAATTGTTGTCATTAAGACACAATCACTCATTTTCTTACGCGATAGTTATATCTGGAATAGGTTATTCCAAATGGATGGCTCATTTATTTCAAATAACCAATGACGTTAATGTACCTACGTGAAAGATGCTTTATAGCAGAGCCTTTACAGAAATTTAATGACGATTCGCTTGTGCATTGCAAAATTATAAATGAAGTTAAGCAGGAAAAGCCACAGTCGCGAAACACAGCTTTCCCGTGTTATCGAATGAAGAAGTGATCAGAAAAACAGTGCCACCACGAAAACATGCCTATATAATTTTGACCCCCTTAAACCCCACTTTTATTTCGTAAAACTGGGGTTGACAGGGGTATACATTATTTTTATTATTTCTGCTCAAAACATAGATTGTAAGTACGTGTTAGAACCGCCTCACCAAGGCGGTTCTAACGAGTACCCACACTCTATGTTTTGAGCAGAAATATGAAAGATATCAGATTTTATTTATCTGAAGATTTTCAGTTTTTGGTGGTAAAATTTCAGTATATTTGAATAGGCATGTTTTCGTAATGACAATTGCAAGTATTTATGTTTTTGTTTAGACACAAAACGAGTAACAAATAAAAGCTAATGTAATAAATAAATGAATAAACAAATAAACACATCACTTATCGGTCATAAAACAAAAACTTGCAAACACCCATCTAAAAATCTATACCAGTGCATACGTCGTTTGACTCTGTATTATTGGGAAATATGGGATACATAGAACATACATTTGCGACGAAATAGAACATATAATATAAATATATATCCGAAAGTCATATCTAAAATGTGATTTTGCACAGTGAAAACAATTCTCCAGTTTTCTTCTACAATACACTACTTCAGAAGTATCACTGCTATACACGACATATTGTAGTAAAAATGACTTCTATACATACTCTAAACGAGTATCTGAGACTCAAAAACTGATTCCGTTTTGAAGAGCATCATTAAATGTCATAATCGTGACATATAAATCTACAACCTACTCTAGTAAAACTTCAATGGGCTGGATCTCATGTCTTTTCCACTTATTATATCATTATCAAGATAGAAGAAGATAAATTCACTCACTTTGTCAGCTTGTGTCTAATTCTTCATATTCTAGACACTGTTCTTTTTGTTCCTAGAGTTTATACTGAATTTTTAGAAGATATAAAATTACGTGTAGCTGGGATTTTATCAGGATTAAGGGCGAGGGTTGGGTGATCATAAAATAGGTTTAAGACCCCCTAACCTGCTCAAGATGATCATTCGAAGATGGTTTTTCTATAGCAGCTTATCTACTCTGCTTTCGACATATTTCAGAAAGTTACGTTTCTTTCTTTCTTTCTTTTTTTCTTTTTTTTTTTTGTTTTTGTTTTTGCGTCGTGCTTTACTCAGAAGAAGTAAATTTAATTTTACAGTGTTTGTCATGATTGAAATCAAAACCTTTTGTCATAACTACCTATGCACTAAAAGTTTTATTCTGTTCAGCAGTTTAGAAAAACAAAACAAAACAAAACAAAATAATAATAATAAAAAAAACAACAAAGTTTCATTTTTCCGATTATAAAAATGTCTGCAAATGCAAAAAGTGGTAGTGTGAATAATTTAGATGCAAGTTTTCAACAAGTTCCACATTTTGTTGTTTTCAATATGTCTGATATTTTTACAATATTATTACAGAATATCAAATCAGTAAAGAAAAGCTAAAGAAATGTTTTCTAATATTTTTTCCCAAAACTCCAGTTTACTATAGAAACAACACAGGTCAGACCCATTTTTTGGCCGTAAAATTAGTTTACAGTATATATATATTTGAATACATGAACAGAAACGACAAATAGTACTGGAAAAGATATTGTCAATCATAAAGCTTTTTTTTATTTAGAATAAAAGGCTAAGTGAACAAACTTTTTTCCGAATGATGTTGAAAGCACAGTAAGTTTATTCATTCTTTTCCGAACGATGTTGAAAGCACAGGAAGTTTGTTCATTCAATGCTGGAGGAAGTGTTATCTTCTGTTGTCATGTCGTGTTACTAAAACCACTATCCGGTGCTTTGGGAGGACTGCATTTTGTAAGAGTATATCCACATTTAACCCACTTATCATCACGAAAACATACCTATATAATTTGACCTCCTTAAAGGCCACTTCTATATAGTAAACGCTCAAATTTATCTGAGTTCGTGCCGACCGCAAATGTCATGAAGAGACTCACGCATGCCGCGGACTATTTTTATCCCAGATACATCAAACAATATGATGTTTAGTTTCATAATCTACAATCTGGACAGTCCATATGAATATAGAAAGCAGAAATGGACATTTAACAGGCATACGCCTGACACTGAAGCCCGATTGCAAATTGCTCACCTTCACGCCTCGTGTTTGTAAAGCAGAATGAAGAAGTGCAATTTCATCTTAAGGCATTTCACATTGCCACTGACATTGTAAATGAAATACGAAAATGTCAGAGACATTGCTTTGCGCTCTGTAGGTATCCAAACAACTTAACTTGTTTTAGACAGACAGCTGAGATTCTATTTAGAATGTACGGGCGCTCAGAATGATTTGAGTCTTCGCTGGGCGCATTAGCAGCTGTGTGTGTACAGCGAAGTCGTCCAATGCTACGTTTCTTCTTACCTGCGTGTGCTGGCAGTGTGTGGCCGGATGTTCAATAACACTAACTACGAGATATGTTGCTTGTGCAGACATTTGTTAGGTCTCCTTGCTTTGGTCTATTTGTTCAAATTTTTTAACCCATTTATGCCTAACGTGCCCAAAAAGGCACATTAAAAAACGGTGTAGGCCTAGATCAGACGCGCAGGACGCGGCGTCTGATCAGGGTCTTCACTGTTTGCACAAAGTACAATAATTTGAAAAAAAGGTGATATTAAAACTTGCCAGACACACATTCTGTTGCAAATGGGCTTATCCAAAACGTTGATGTGGAAGAGATCAATAGGCATCATTGGGGTCATCACATATAATACTGTTTATCATAGTTTAACACTTTCACTGCCACAGGCGATAATAATAGGATTTTGCAAACAGCATAGATCCAAATGAGACGGCTCAATGAGCCGTCTCATCTGGATCTACGCTGTTTGACATTCAGTCTATCAACTTTACATATAAACGTCTTTCCAAGAGATAGTTTGTTAAAATAAAAAAGCAGACGACAAATGTCGTCTGAAATTTGCTACCGAAAGAGTTAATACATCAGGCTAAATTCTCTAGTAAAAGTTAGCAATTTGAGTCGCAGCGTGAAAACAATGAACCTTACGTTATGCGCGAGAAACCAACCCACGCGGGAGCAACGATGATGTAGATCACCTTGCCTATCCGCGCAGTTTCCCACGCCTTTCACACTTTTTTCAGTAAAGGGATGTGTTAAGGCTTAGCACTCTGCATGAAATCTTCAACAGACAACATTGTGATTGTTTGTTTCCAGTTTTCCGGCGGAAGAGAATTTGACATTCTTTCCAAATTGTATCCAGTGGAGATAATTTGCATGAAATGTAAAATCCTGTTTTCTGAGAAAAAAATATCATTAATATTTCGTGTGCTGAATTTACCTAGAGAGTGGTAAAGGTTAAACTATATTGAGGGGAAGAATGTCTTTAATTAGAATGCGCGTGCGAACAGTTAATGGAGGAGAATGAAATAAACGCAACAGTGTTCTATACCCAAGAAGTTTTTGAACTGAAATACCTTTTTTTCAGATTTATGTATGACTAAACAATTCCATGTTGCACTTTTATTACTTCACATGAATAAGACTCATTCGAACCGAGACTGTTATTTTCTATTGTTTGTTCCGTTATGTATTTCCAAAGTATCCCATATATATTTGAGCCGCAATGTGAGACTATGCACTTTTGGACATGTGCGCCCAGCGAAGATTCAGATCAGCCTACGCATTCGAGCAGTCCGATCAAAATCTTCACTGGGTGCATCAGAGTCCAACGTATCGTCATGTGGACAATCGAGACTCAGTATCGTTATGCGAACAAGTAAGACTCATCAGTGCAAAGTATCGTCATTGGTCAGGTTTGTCAAAAAAAAAAACAAAAAAAAAAAAAACAAACAAAAAAAAAACAAAAAAAACGTTACCCTAGCATCGGAAAGATTTACGGCTGATTTTTTGTATATATAAAGCTTGGATATTGGTTCATACAAAACCGCTGTATAACAATGCGAAACTGATTGCATTTTGGAGAAACGCATGTTTGCATGATGCTTGATGCTGGTTTGTAGTTTAGCCAAGCTACTGTAACTTGTATTAAGCGTATAGCACACTTGTATATACTTACAGGTAAACTGCACCAAATATACACCGAATTCGCGATAAGTTAATCTGTACAGTTGATATCTGAATATTTATAAGCACTGGTTGTTTAAAATTCTAGTCGAGTTTTGTAAAACGACGTGTATTTTATGGAATTTTGATGAAATTACGTCAGACATTATGATTGGCCTTCATACATTCTTACCCAGTATAGTTCGTCAAAAAAGGTTTTGAAATTATGGATATGAAGAAATGCGCGGCGATTCCCCTCAACATGCATGATTAAGACATACGTAAGTACAAAACATTGTTCTATACGAGTATGTTATATTGAAAACCCATAAGCACTAGCGCCCGAAAGATGTCTAGTGAAATTTAAAATGTGTCATTAAAAATGGTGTCATAAAATTTGCAGTCAAACGTTTTCTTACAGGTTTATTGTAGCGGCCATATTGGACGAAAAATCGAACATTTTTTGGTGTTAATCCAAAATAATTTCCCTATACCTTCTATTAAAGGCTATAGAAAACGGTAGATTTTTATTTTAAACGCAATTTGCATGCGAAATTTAAAAATTGATGTTAGACAGGAAAATGGGGTACTCTCCCTTTAATGCCGAAAACAACCGTGGTGTCACTAATGACGTCATGTTTGCATGAAAAAATGAACATTCTGCTTTCTGTTTTGAGCATTTCTTCTCTCTTTTTTATGATTGTGACCTGAATACACAATGTTTTGCATACTTAAATTTTGTTAAGTATCAACTCTACCTCCATAGAAATGTGCAAGTTTTCGCGAAATGCAACGTACACATAGATGCTATACAGTTGTTTTATATACAGACATGGCCAGGTTTTCTTCCTATATTGAAATAAATCATGTATCTTTCCGATGCTAGGGTTAGCTAAAATTGAATACTAGTCCGTACTACATGCGGACAACCAAGACTCAAGGGTACAAAGTATTGTCATGCAGACAACTAACTCTGATCAGACTGCGCGAATGCACATGATGATTTGAGTCTTTGATTGGCTCACATGTCAAAATGTAGGTTTTCTCACGTTGCGTCTCCTAATAATTAGAAACAGTCGTAATTGTTCTGAGTATTATATATCGCTCTTAACATTACAAACTGAGACGCCGTGCCTTGCGGCATCTGAACTAAGTACACAGTATGAACTTACCCAATAAGCATTCTTTTTAAATCTACAGCGGGCCGTTATCGGCCCGTCAGGGTAGCTGACGGGCCGATAACGGCCCGCTGTAGATTTATAAAGAATGCTAGCTCGGTAGTCTTCACTAGCTGAAGGTACATTGTATCACGTTGCAGATGATCTGTCATTAATGGGTCAAAAGACGGGTTACATTTCTTCTGGTACATAGCAAGTCCGTTAGAAATATATAAAATGTGTTCTATTTATCATCATTTAGTTGCTAAAGATATTACAGTTCATATTATTACTGATTAATAATGTTTTAATATTTACTGACAGACAAGGTGTAACAACTCAACGCTAAGGCGGTTTCAAACTCTTTGCTCAAACAGGTAATATGAAATGTACCTTAATATTTACCTGAGGTTAAACTGAACTTAAAACTGACTTGCATATCAGTTCTGAAATAAATTAAAACAAGTTTATGAAAACGAACATTTAAACATTCTATATGCTTATTCTAAAGAAACAGACTGTAACCTGACCTTGATTGGCGTGAACATCATCATATGTATTTTAACTTTGGGGAAAAAAGACAAAAGTATGCCAGAATAATGAAACAGATGAAACAGAAAAAGCGCACAAATGAAGAAGAAAATAAACTGAATTACATACCTATCCAGTAAGCTGCATTAATCCCTAGAGCAACTAAGAATATGAATAGGCACAGGAAATATTTCATTTTGTTCGTTTTCGTAATGGTTTTCGTACCAAACCGCTGTCAGTCAAAATGGAAGCAATAGGTCCTCTTTGATTCTTTTGCAGTTGGAGAGCTACCTTCTGTTAGAAATCTGATTCAACAAACTTGGCTTCTCCTCTTTATATGGTGATTCTCCAATAATACAAAGGACGTGCTGCGAGGCATAGGCTGGGATCAAAGCTTATTGTTCAATATTACTGCCTAGGCACCGCATAGTATTGGAGAAATTCTGAGACAGTCTTTTATAAGTATTTCGTAATGGTTTGCATTAACAATTTAATAAATATCGACAGAATATGACGTGAAAGTATCCAATTAAGAGACAATCTATCTATAAACGACCATAATAAACGATAGTGGTGCAAAAGCCCTTCAAGCACATATGGTAACAGAGTTCCAACCTTTTTAAGAAAGAGTTGCCAACTCTGCTTGTCATCTTAACATTTTGTGGCAGCCATATTGTATTTGTCTGTTTTCCCTTTGGTGTTGGGGTCATGATGTGGGTCTGATTGTATCAGAATGGTATGGGACTCCTCCAACAGAAACATTTGGATATGGAATGAGCGCAGTCTACTCAGAGTCTTTATTGTCCGCATCCACGTATATCCAAAAATGAGTCCAGTTAATATCTCAATTTGACTGCGCGAATTCCCAATTCCCAATCTGGGCCCAGTTGTTCAAAACTAACGATGTCGTTAATTAACGTATCGTTAAATCTTTGATCATCAAATACGGCATATACACTAATATTTTTGCTGAAACAAATGTGAGAAGCTTCAGCAAAAATGCCTGTGAATTAGATATTGTACTGACTAGAACAGTTAACATTTTGACCACTAACGAGCTCGTTAAGCTAACGACGCTTTGATCAACTGTGCTCTGATCTGAATAATCGGTGGGCGCACAAGCCCGAAGGAACGTTTTCGGACGTTGCGGCTCGAATCGTTTCTTTCATTTACTCTGGGGCTACTCTTAACCCTTGTCATGCTGAATAAATTAAGATGCCACGCCCACTTCTAATTTCCAGCCAATCAGATTACTTGCTCCGGGATCTTGATACAAATTTATGTATTTAATGACAAACAGTACATATCTAGATCAGTTGGCTTCAGAAGCCAATTGATCTGGATCTACACTGTTTGCTAAGATAGGACATGTCGTGTTAAACACGAAGAGGGTTAAAGGAAAAGATCACTCTGGAAGCGAATACTCTCTTTTAAATATAACTGAAGATACCCAGGAAATGCTACAGTCACGCAAAAAATGACAGAATAAAAGCTACATATGAAAAAAGGTAAGAGAAAAGTCCAGTGAGTGCCACAATCACAAACCGCAGAAAACGTAAAATAAAAGTCCAGGGAGTGCCACAACCCTTCCCAGACATCAAGAGGAAGAGGAAACCGACAAATCCAAACAACCACAAATCGATCAAGCGTACGAAAAGCACTAAGATTAGCTCTCTCTTCCCCAAGCGAGGTAATCGCAATGCTAAAAGGACTGAAAAACACCAGAACAAAATGGCACAAGGTAAAAAATACAACAAATCGCCTCGCACAAAGCACCAAAGAGTAAGACTAACCATCACGAGAACATGCCTATATAATTTTGACCCCTTTAAACCCCACTTTTATAAAGTAAAACTAGGGTTTACAGGGGTATACATTATTTTTCTCATTCCTGCTGAAAAACATAGATTGTGGGTACTCGTTAGAACCGCTCGGTGAGGCGGTTCTAACGAGTACCACAATCTATCTTTTTGAGCAGAAATATGAAAAAAAAATATGAGGTTTTTATCTGAAAATTTTCAATTTTTGGAGGAGAAATTTTCTACATATTTGCATAGGCGTGTTTTCGTAATGACCGGGACCACCGCCTTAGAATGGTAAGTAGAGTAAACCACCGGGGGGTTTAAAGCACTTTTAAAGCTAGCCAACTTCACTCTGGTTCCCGATGCTACTCTTAATACAGAAATACATAAAAATTCGGTTCGCATAAAGGCTCCCAACTCAGTCCATGCATCAAAGCGAAAACATAAAAATCAAATTAATCACTATAATAAACAAAGACGAGTACTCATGGCTAATTCTACTGTATGCCAGAGTAAATGAAAACCAATAGTTGAACCACGGCGGGCCAAGCCATAGACATATCGCCAAGCCCCAATCCACTGGTTAAAGTTTTACGAAGAGGCCGTCATTGAGTATGAGGCCCGAACCGCCGTCGTGCAATTAAAGAGTGAAGCATAGCCATCAACAATGATTGGGTTGACAACTAGGCATGCAGTTTGCCGCATAATTTCAAGACTATCGCCAATTATTTTATAACGGTTAAAAAGTTTTCTGAATTGCTCCGAAAAGTTAGATTTACCTACATTTTTTTTAAATCTGTACGTTTAGTCACCGTAAAATTCTGGTTCCGATATACCTTGTTGCAGAAGTGTTTTCAGACTGACGCTATATTTTTCTAACAAGGCACTGTGTCTGCGATAAAATTTCGAAAACGCCTTACGAATTTTAAAATAACGATAACCCTGCCTAAGATGTTTGGCAGTAAGGGCTTCATTACGGTAGTTAAAGTCATTAAGATTTGAAGACGCTCTGGCGAATCTAATAAGTTGAGATATGTATACCACATATGAGATACGCCGGGGACATCGCCATCCAGAAAAAGGAAAATGACTATATCAAACTCAATGTCGTCCCGTTTATAATAAATTTTGGTGGAAACTGTACCATTAATAATAATAATAATAATAATAATAATAATAATAATAATCGACTTTATTTATAGAGGGTAACACATTTAGTAATCTAGTACTAATCTTCCATGTGGCCCTCTTTTTTTTTTTCCTGGGTAGAAACCAGTACTAAGCAATGTGGATAAAGTCTCTTGCTCAAGGAAACAACACTTGCTGTTAATGGGGATTGAACCCGGTACCTCTCAATCTCGAGTCCGATACTTTACCACTGCACCACAGCGCTCCACATTTGATATACATAGATTCAAATCCAAAAAAAGGAGTCTCGGTATTGGAAGAATTTGCTTTATTTAATTGGAGTTCTGTAGGGTATATGCGGTCCACCATCTGGTCAAAGTAAATATTGTCAATATTTAATAAATAATCAAGGTATCTTGAAGTTGAATTGAAAGCCTCAATAATGTCAGCCTGATTTTCACGTTAGATAGAGACTACATGAAATCTCTCTCATAACAAAAAAGAATCAAATCTGCAACAAGAGGAGCACAATTAGTTCCCATCGGAATACCAATAGTTTGCCTATAAAGTTTAGTTCCAAACCTAATAAAAATATTATCTAAAAGATAAACAAGGGCCTCACATACGTTTGGCCATAAATTGTGATTATTGTATACATCAGAAGTGAAAAAAGCACATTCTTCGTTGCAAGCCAAATACTGGGTATTCTCCCGAACAAACGTTCGTTTAATTAAATCAATAAGTTTATTTTTTGTAAGAAACCACCGACGGAGAAAGAAAAAAGGACTGCATCGCAAGAACCACCTTGGAACACATATAATCTCAAACACTGAACGAAAAAAAAAAAAAAAAAAAAAAAAAGGAAAGAAATGAAGGGCTCGATGGCGATCTGAAGCCAGAACACAAATAAAAACACAATCAGAAGCACGCTCGGCCTGATCATAAATGCTGATAGTCAAGCGCCAACCATCTGAAACTGATTAATGAGGGAGCTGTCATTTAGTCTGAGGACCGACTCACCGTCGTTCCATGTAAAACTAGAATCAATCTTTCAACATCACGAAAACACGCTTATATAGTTTTGACCCCCTTAAACCTCACTTTTATACAGTAAAACTATGGTTGTGTCAAAAAGTCTGTGATGCCCTTGTTTATCTTTTGGATAATATTTTTATTAGATTTGGAATTTGTCACGTCCCTGTTTTATCTTGAATATATTTTTATATGTACATAGTATAAAAAGAAGTTTGTTTTGATTTTTATTAACCAGGTTAGGTTATTGCATTTGTAACTGGAGCGCTGATAATGATGACTGTTTTACTTTTTAAGAGAGTAGGTACACTTCAGCTTTCAAATAACGGTATTACGGTAATCACGAGATATGTATGCTGAGGGCGTATTTGATTATTTACGCCTATATACTTGAACGGTTACCAGAACATTGTATATTCCGAGTGAACCTAGGTTCGGTGATTAATATCTTCACTGTTCTGGGATTTATTTTTGTCTAAAGGTTATCTTTTGAATGGGGAGACAATTTTCTTTCGTAATTTTGCAGTCTTGTAGCGTTCCGAGAGAAAAATGTTTTTTTTTTTTTTTTTTGCTTCATAAT
Organism: Anodontia alba; assembly: GCA_964016985.1. Lineage (NCBI taxonomy): Eukaryota > Metazoa > Mollusca > Bivalvia > Lucinida > Lucinidae > Anodontia > Anodontia alba. The sequence goes on from OZ024824.1 coordinate 119,129,922, forward strand.
TTGAGCAGTCGCTGTGTAAGATTTTGCACCGTTCGGACAATCGAACAGGTTATTTTAAGTATTGACTATCACGGTATTCTTGTGAATATTACTTTTAGATCTTGAAAATCACAGATTTCTTGTGGACACGTGCTCAAAACGTGCCACACATTACTTTAAAAGTTCCCTGGTTTAGTAGAGCTGTACACAATACAATATTTTTCTTTTAAAGACATTCATGTTGTGATGTTGTGCTGTAACTCGTGGATCTGACCATGGTAAGTCAATAATTTATTTAATTTTATTCTTGCAATATTTTTGCTCGTCTTTACCGCAGCTAAGATTCGAGTAGGTAAATTTATTGCTTTTAAGCATTTACTACGTTGCGATTCATATATCGTTCGTACTTACAAACCCCGGCATGATATGTAGATCTTAATCAGACGGCGAATTATGTTCAATTCAGTAGACCATGATCAGGTGTGCAAGCCGTGTATGTAGACCCTGATCAAATGTACAGACCGCAACCATATATGCAGACATTGATCATATGTGTACACTTTGGTTATATGTGTAGACCCTGATCAGACGAATAAGCCGTGTCGGCTGTGTAGACCCTCACCAGATATGGAAATTAAATTTGGTCGATTCTATAGATCCTGGTCAGCCAGGTGAGTGATCGGTTCAGTAGACCCTGATCAGAATGCATACGTCAATATTTTGAGTAGAGAGATAAATGGATCAGAGCAATTATAGCATATTTTTAACAGAACATATTCTGATCTGGCATATACATAATTTTAACGTTGATGATTACCAGACATATACGCCTGAATGTACGACACAGTTAGGCGTTATGTTAACTGCACACGCTTTCAGTAGTTGGCACAATTGTATTTGTGTGTATTTGTAATACCTACAAAATTGTACTTGTATGTATTTGTAATAATTTATGCAAATGACACATGTGATAATTACCTACACACCTTAACAGAGGTTTTTTTTTATTTGATTATACGCAAAATAAAGGGAAGGCAATGGTTAGGAACCGATACAATTATCCCACACCTCCCATCAGAGACATCAAAGGGAAAGAAACACAAACACGAAATAATTAGACCCTAATAGAAACATCACTAACGGAAAGCCAAACGGACAGTTGCTTTCCCACAAAGTGGCCAAATGGCTATCCAAAACAAAAATATGTAAGTGACATACACATTCAAAGACGAACTATAACAAAAATAAACCATGACAGAAGAACCGCCTTGGAACGGTCAGTCTGTTTGTAAAGAAGTCTGTTTTCTCGAATATTGTACTGTATGATGGCTCAAGCAGCAAGGAGGCATGTTTGAGGCTATGACGATGGCATGGTGATATTGTACCTAATGATTACGTGTGGACGATGTGTGATCGTGTAATCATTGTGATGTAATGGCAGTTATAATTTATTGTAGCTTTTAGCGTTCTAAAGGTTTCTTGCAGTGGAAGACGGATGGGTGTCCTGTAAGAATGTGTAATCGTCGAGATGCCATTCCTCCGATTATTGTAGAATTTGATATGTTAGTTAGATATGTCCTGACTGTGTGTCTGCCTGTGTTAAGTATATGTACAATATTATATGTCATTAACAGCGTCCCTGTGGTTTTTGGATCTGATTTTGCTATATAATAATCAATTGCAACGGACTTGTTGAATTACAACATTTTGCGTACACACTCTGTATACCTTGTGGAAATTAATAAGGCAATACCTTGTAATGTTTGTTATCGAGATTTCTAGGACATGATACTTATTTTCAGGTCCCGTATACGTATTTGTATCCGTCATTGTGTCTGTAACCATGACCTGGTATCTACGTCGCTCTGTAACTATGATTTGAAGTTTATCCTGGAAGTTGAACCCAATTAAGTACAAAATGGTATCCGGTGGATGGCATGAAGTATACATCCGTTTACATCAACAGTACCAGTACTAGATACCAATGTCTACAGTGATAAAGTTATGTGATTATGTTCAATTTTTATCAACATGGTGTAAATTATGAAGCTGACAGCCCCCCCCCCCCTCCCCCCCCCCCCAGAAACATCGCGGACATTAAATTCCTGAAATTTTGAAGATTACTTTATAGTTTTTTGTTAACTTTCTAAATACATGCTTGTTTATCCTCTGATTGCTTGTGATCGTGTCTAGTCCATCGTCACCGGCCCAACGCTTGTCCGTTTATGTGACAGAACTAAACTTTATAGGCATTCCGGTGGAAACTAATTGTGCTCCTCTTGTTGCAGATTGGATTCTTTTTTGTTATGAGAGAGATTTCATGAAGTCTCTCACGTGAAAATCAGGTTGAGGCTTTCACTTCAACTTCACCTTGATGATTTATTAAATATTGACAATATTTACTTTGACCAAATGGTGGACCGCATATACCCTACAGAACTCCAATTAAATAGAGCAAATTCTTCCGATACGAGGCACCTTTTTTGGATTTGAATCTAAGTATATCTAATAGTACAGTTTCCACCAAGATTTATGATAAACGGGACTATTTTAATTTTGATATAGTCAATTTCCCTTTTCTGGATGGCGATGTCCCCCGGCGTACCTCATATGGGTTATACATATCTCAACTTATTAGATTCGCCAGAGCTTTTTCAAAACTTAATGACTTTAACTACCGTAATAAGGCCAAACTTCTTAAGCAGGGTTATCGTTATTTTAAACTTCGTAAGGCGTTTTCGAAAATTTTATCGCAGACACAGTGCCTTGGTCGAAAAAAAAATAGCGTCAGCCTGAAAACATTTCTGCAACAAGGTATATCGGAACCAGAATTTTACGGTGACTAAGTGTACAGATTTAGAAAAATTGTAGGTAAAAAAAAAGGTAAAAGAAAAGTCCAGGGAGTGCCACAATCACAAACCGTAGCCCTTCCCAGACCCCAAGAGGAAGAGGCAATCGACAAATACAAACAAGCACAAACCGAACAAACGTACGAAAAGCATTAAGATTAGCTCTCTCTTCTCCAAGCGAGGTAATCGCAATACTAAAAGGACTGAAAAACACAAGAACAAAATGACACACGGAAAGCCTCTTACCTTTGTTTTATACAACAAATCGCCTCGTAGAATAAACCACAAAGCACCAAAGAGTAAGACTAACACCGGGACGACCGCCTTAGAACGGTCAGTAGAGCAAACCACCGGGGGGAGGGGGGGGGGTTAAAGCACTTTTAAAGCTAGCTAACTTCACCCTGGGTCCCGATGCTACTCTTAATACAGAAACACATAAAAATTCGGTTCGCATAAAGGCTCCCAACTCAATCAATGTATCAAAGCGAAAACATAAAAATCAAATTAATCACTATAATAAACAAAGATGAGTACTCATGGCTAATTCTACTGTATGCCAGAGTAAATGAAAACCAATAGTTGAACCACGGCGGGCCAAGCCAAAGACATTTCGTCAAACCCCAACCCACTGGTTAAAGTTTTACGCGGGTTCAACCCCCGCCGAGGTCGGCAACATTCTTTCGTGGAGATTGATCATGAAATATTTTCTACGGTCATTCTCTCCCTTCCGCTGATTCAAGAAGGGCAGTTGTCAGTTTCTGACGAAAGAATGTGCACAATACTGGTTAACCGCTTAGAGGACTAAGCCTGCCCAGTAAACGTGTGGTTAGGTAAACTAACCGCGCTCGACATGACCCCATTGGGTTGACTGGGCCGTAAAACCTCAACACAAACGAAGTGACCATCATTGAGTCTGAGGCCCGAACCGCCGTCGTGCAATTAAAGAGTGAAGCATAGCCATAAAAATCTAACTTTTCGGAGCAGTTCAGAAAACTTAATAACCGTAATTAACGAATTGGCGATAGCCTTGATATTATGCGGCAGACTGCATACCTAGTGGTCATCCCAATCATTGTTGATGGCTATGCTTCACTCTTTAATTGCACGACGGCGGTTCGGGCCTCAGACTCAATGACAGCCTCTTCGTAAAACTTTAACCAGTGGGTTAGGGCTTGACGATATGTCTTTGGCTTGGCCCGCCGTGGTTCAGCTATTGGTTTTCATTTACTCTGGCATACAGTAGAATTAGCCATGAGTATTTGTCTTTGTTTATCATAGTGATAAATTCGATTTTTTGTTTTTTGTTTTCGCTTTGATGTATTGACTGAGTTGGGAGCCTTTATGCGAACCGAACTTTTATGTATTTCTGTATTAGTAGTAGCATCGGGACCCAGGGTGAAGTTGACTACCTGTAAAAGTGCTTTAAACCGCCCCTCCCACCCCCTTCCCCCACGTTTGGTTTACTGACCATTCTAAGGCGGTTGTCCCGGTGTTAGTCTTACCCTTTGTTGCTTTGTGGTTTATTCTACGAAGCGATTTGTTTTATGTCTTACCTTGGTTCATTTTGTTCTTGTGTTTTTCAGTCCTTTTAGCATTGCGATTACCTGGCTTGGGGAAGGGAGAGAGTTAATCTTAGTGCATTTCGTATGTTTGTTCGATTTGTGCTTGTTTAGATTTGTCTTTCCTCTTCCTCCTGGTGTTTGGGAGGGGCTGCGGTTTGTAATTGTTGCACTCCCTGAGCTTTTCTCTTACCCTTTTTTACATTTATTTTCTTATGTCTGCTCAAAACATGATTGTGGGTACTCGTTAGAACAACCTCATCGAGGCGGTTCTACCAAGTACCAACAATCTAGGTTTTGAGCAGATATTTGCAAACAACCAGAATTTTTCATCTGAAAGTTTTTCTTTTTGTTTTTGGTGGTAAAAATCTCTATATATTTGAATAGGCGTGTTTTCGTAATAAAGGTTTCAGATGATAATGAGGTAACTGTATGTCTGCAAGTTGGTCTCATTTTTGCAATGCAGCAGCCAAAAGTTTCGGGCTATGTATTCCCCTTAATATATCAATCCAGTGCATCTTCTTTGAAGAGCAAAGGTAACGAATGTCTTTCAAGGCCACAAATGTGAATAAAGTTACCCTGAAGCGCCACAGTCTTGAAGTAAATCCTTCGCGATGCACCGAAAGAAACCCAGAATAGAAACAATGACAAAACAAAATAAACCGATTTATGAACTTAGACGAGCTGTTACGGAAGACTCGCCCTGGAATGGTTAGCAGGAAAAACTATTGGTGTATTTTCTAATGGCGGATATTTTCCAGGCGTTTTATACGGATTTATATAGTTTCGAAGAACAGGCTATTTTAAAGGTGGCATTCTGATTTAAGATGGTTGCGAAACACTAATAGATTACCTGATCCAATGAGATTAAAAGAAGAAACCTAAGAAAACTTGAGAGGAGCATGTTTTGACTATTGCTTAGAACAGCAACAGAAAGAATAACTCGTAAAAAAGACGTACAGAATAATATTTGATGGGACGTCTACCTTTTGATTTGAGTGGTTAAACTGAGAAAATACCGCTTGTTGAAAAGCAACATTTAAAATGGTTATCATTTGTAGAAAAATAAACACTTACCACAAGAGAAAGAAAGTGTGAACAACAATAACACATAAAACATTGCTATGCCTAATCCTATTTCACAAAATACACACCGACATTGAATAACTCGTCCTGATATGTAATGAATAAAGGTAAGAAAAACTCCAGGGAATGCCACAATCACAAGCCGCAGCCCTTCCCAGACACCTAGAAGTAGAGGAAACAGACAGAACCAAATAAGCGCAAATCGAACAAACTTTGCTCTCTCTTCCCAAAGCGAGGTAATCGCAATACTAAAAGGATTGAAGAACACAAACGGGTAAAGGTGGCTGTTGTTGTAAACAAGGAAATAAAGTCGGTGACCACATAACTTTCAAAATTAAGCAACAACAACAACAACAACAACAACAAAAGAAACCAGCACATTGCATTGACTGACATTGGAACAAAGAATAGATGGTACAAACGGCGCTTGAATATTCAATAGAAAGAATATAGGCTGGTGTGGTGGGCATCGTGTGTTTGTTGGGAGATGATTATTGTGGTGGTATATATTCCGGGCTTTTTATACGGATTTACATGAAGTTATAATACAGAAAAAAAGGTAAGAGAAAAGTCCAGGGAGTGCCACAATCACAAACCGCAGCCCTTCCCAGACCCCAAGAGGAAGAGGAAACCGACAAATCCAAACAAGCACAAACCGAACAAACGTCCGAAAAGCACTAAGATTAGCTCTCTCTTCCCCAAGCGAGGTAATCGCAATACTAAAAGGACTGAAAAACACCAGAACAAAATGACATACGGAACGATATACAACAAATCTCCTCGTAGAATAAACCACAAAGCAACAAAGAGTAAGACTAACAAGACTAACACCGGGACCACCGCCTTAGAACGGTCAGTAGAGCAAACCACAGGGGGTGGGGGGGGGGGGGAAGGGGGGTTTAAGCACTTTTACAGCTAGCTAACTTCACCCTGGGTCCCGCTGTTACTCTTAATACAGAAATACATAAAATTCGGTTCGCATAAAGGCTCCCAACTCAGTCGATGCATCAAAGCGAAAACATATAAATCAAATTAATCACTATAATAAACAAAGACGAGTACTCATGGCTAATTCTACTGTATGCCAGAGTAAATGAAAACCAGTAGTTGAACCACGGCGGGCCAAGCCAAATACATATCGTCAAGCCCCAATCCACTGGTTAAAGTTTTACGAAGAGACCGTCATTGAGTCTGAGGCCCGAACCGCCGTCGTGCAATTAAAGAGTGAAGCATAGCCATCAACAATGAATGGGTTGACAAACTAGGCATGCAGTCTGCCGCATAATATCCAGGCTATAGCCAATTCTTTTATAACGGTTAAAAAGTTTTCTGAATTGCTCCGAAAAGTTAGATTTACCTATATTTTTACTAAATCTGTACACTAAGTCACCGTAAAATTCTGGTTCGGATATATCTTGTTGCAGAAGTGTTTTCAGACTGACGCTATATTTTTCTAACAAGGCACTGTGTCTGCGATAAAATTTCGAAAACGCCTTACAAAGTTTAAAATAACGATAGCCCTGCCTAAGAAACCGTCTACCGAGAGGAAGTGCAGGATTAATCAGCCCGAATAACCAGTTACATGGCGAGATAAGGGACAAGCGCCCTTTTTCCATTAGTGACATCATTACAAAGCTAGACAGGACAGAGCAAACATAGGACCAATGCACCAAACAGGATGGAACACAATTAACTCTGCAGCCAAGAACTACAAAGTAAACTAAAGAACAATCACTATCAGAACGGCCACTTTAGAATAAACGTCAACAAGATTAAACGTCAAAAACGTCAAACCCTTTAATCTCTGAGTTTCTGAAGTGGACTCTTTCATCTTTGAATCTGGTCGGAACTATTGTTCTAAATAGAGGTTTAAGTTAAAAATCAAAACAGAAAGGTAAACACTGAGATCGTGATGAGACGTTTTACCGTATTCGACCCAATCACCGCACATGCTCCTATAAGCGCACAGTCAAACAATTTAGTAATCTAAAAGATTACAACCAGTGTACTTTTATCTACTTCTTTATGAAAAAGACATATGTTGTGGGTACTCATTTGAATTGCCTCGACAAGTCGAGGCAATTCAAACGAGTACCCACAACATATGATTCTATAAAGAAAACAGAAAATAACATTGCATAAGCATCATTAAATACGCTCCTCATGAAGTCCTCTGTTGCTCTTTCTTTCAAGTGTGCCCTTATTAGGTGGATATTTTACCACAAGTTTCCCCAGTGCTTTTGAAAAATTTAAGCGCACAGTGCGGTAATTAGGTCGAATACGGTATTATAAGCCGCTTCATTAGGAGCTATACTGTTTGCAAAAAAAAATGTTGTGGTATGCAGGGCTGAAGGGTTAAAACAAACTGTCTGGGTATCCCAATGTTTATATTTTTTCATTGTCTTCAAAACTTCAATTATAGCGCAATTCTAATCTATGATTTTACGTTAAACAATGCATGGTTGTTATAGAACGTTCTGCAAATGTCGCGAGAAAATACGTGTGCCGTCAGTTAGTATTCAAGAACATTCACGCATTGAAATTCAGATATTTAGCTTGTACTGAATGATGTCTGTGAAGCTTCTGGAATACATTAAAATAGCCTAATGTTTTTTTTATGTCATCTAGTGCAAGTAAAAAATCTGAATATCAATATTTATATTTACATATTGTTTTATTCATGCATTTTTCGGAAGTATCCTATCAAACAGGAAATATTTTTTTCTTAATACCGCGGTTTAAAGCTGCTTAACGTCATATTTGGAACAGCAAGAAAGCGGCTTGCATGCGCCCTTATGGCAATACGCGTACGACGTCACTATAAATTCAGTAAATGAAGAACACTATTGGCTGACGTCACAAGCAATAATCTTTGTCTCCGCTTTATGCCCGCCTTGAAGAGAGCGTTTGACGTTATTTTTCACCGAGAAATGAAATGCATAGTAATGTTATGCTCCATTTAAGGAGACGGCACTACACATGCAAATATTCATAGATAAAGGTCTTTCATTTCAACATTTATCACTGGTGATATAGCGCGGATTAAAAATAATTGTTGTTGTTTATTCAATCAAAATTATCTGATTTTCAGTTCAATCCTATTAGTGACGATCACGACCATATTCACTTTAAAAATTCGGTTACCTTATCCTCATACCTTATTTGTCTTAAAATTTAAGCTTACCATTGGAAACAAAGAGAAAAAATCGAAAATGGAGTCTCGACTCTTTACATGACTGCAGTGTAGTTTACAGAGCTACAAAAAAGGTAAGATAAAAGCACAGAGAGTGCCACAATCACAAGCCGCAGCCCTTCCCAGACACCCAGAGAAAGAGGAAACAGACAAAACCACATAAGCGCAAATTGAAGAAACGTACGAAAAGCACTAATATTAGTTCTCTCTTCCCCAAGCGAGGTAATCGCAATGCTTAAAGGATTGAAAAACACAAGAACAAAATAACACAAGGCAAGACATAAAACAAACCGCCTCGTACAATAAACCACAAAGCAACAATGAGTAAGACTAACGCCGGGACCACCGCCTTAGAACGGTCAGTAGAATCAACCACCGGGGTTTTTAAAGCACTTTTACAGCCGGCCAACTTCACTCGGGGCCCCGATGCTACTCTCAATACAGAAATACATAAAAATTCGGCTTACATGTAGATCATCTTGATCCGCATCAAATCAAATCAAAGATCCGCTCAAAGCGAAAACATAAAAATCAAATTAATCACTATGATAAACAAAGACGAGTACTCATGGTTAATTCTAATGTGTTCAGAGTAAATGAAAACCAATAGTTGAACCACGGCGGGCCAAGCCAAAGACACATCGTCGTCCAAACCCACTCGTTAAAGTTTTACGAAGTTTTTAATACATGTTAATGTAATCATCACGAAAACATGCCTATATAATTTTAACCCCCTTAAACCCCACTTTTATATAGTAAAACTGGGGTTTGCAGGGGTATAAGTTATTTTTCTTATTTCTGCTCAAAACATGGATTGTGGGTACTCGTTAGAACCGCTTCGCCGAGGCGGTTCTAACGAGTACCCACAATCTATGTTTCGAGCAGAAATATGAAAAATATCACAGTTTTTGTATCTGAAAATTTTAAATTTTTGGAGGAGAAATTTTCTATATATTTGAATAGGCGTGTTTTCGTAATGTAAAGCCTATTGGCTGAGTTGACAGTCTGCATTGTTAGCTCAGGCTTGCTGGTAAATATTAAGGGTAAATATGGCAGTGCATTAATTTGCTTTTTCTTGGTTTTCCATAACACTATTGTCGTCTTTCTTTTAATGTAGAATAAACTAATACAATAAGCCAAACTAAACAAACAATAAAATAAATCACTCGAACGACCTAAAGAACGAATAAATAAATAAATAAATGAAAAGATTAATTAACGTAACTGACTCTCTCAGTCAAGTTCAAACGTCAGAAAATGTACTATTTAAAAGGTCGCATTCACACTACATACTTAATCCGGATCAGCTTCGATCAAATTGATCCGCATCAAATTGCATTCACATTAGGACTGATTTGATACGGATCAAGATGATTCACATGAAGTTGCGTTCACTGACTCTCTCAGTCAACTTCCAACGTCAGAAAATGTACTCTTTAAAACGCCGCATTCACACTACATACATACTCCGGATCAACTTGATCAAGTTGATCCGGATCAAATTGATCCGCATCAAATTGCGTTCACATTAGGACTGATTTGATGCGGATAGAGATGATCCACATCAAGTTGCGTTCACGCTATGAGCCAGCTTGATCCAGATCAAGTTGAGCCGGATCAAGTTGATGCGGATCATATTTACGTTGCTGCAATGTGAACGCAATAACAGGGTTAACACAAATTTGATCCGGATCAACTTGATGCACATCAAATTAATCTGGATCAATGTAGTCCATAGTGTGAACGCAACTTGATGTGGATCAACTTGAATCGGATCAATTTGGTTGCTAATGTGAACGCAATTTGAACTTGATCCGAATCAAATTGATCCGGATCAAGTCTCTAGTGTGAACGCGGCTTTTGATATGCAGGACATTCAACGTAGATTCCGATCAGCCTATGGTGCAATTCATCACTATAGTCTACAGTATCCAATAATTTGGGGGAATGTTTCACTTTCAGGGGAGGCAACTCTATCTAAACAGTTTTGCTGTCCTTTTGAAAAGCGGTCTACTCTAAAGGGAAAGAAAATGGGAGCGTTTCTTCTTTTCAGGGTAGACCCCTTTTCAAAAGGGGTTGTGTGCAGAAAGGCAAACAGGAAGTCAGAAAAGTTGTCTCCCTTGTAAAAAATAACCAGAACTTGATTAGGTGTATCCAGACCAAGCGAACGCATGTTTCGTTGTCCGCATTTGCGATAAGGTCCTTTTTGTCACTCTGTACTTCATAATGTTATCATGAAAACATGCCTATATAATGTTGACCCCTAAAGCCCACTTTTATATAGTAAAACTTGGGTTTACAGGGTATACATTGTTGTTGTTGGGTATAGATTGTTGGTACTCGTTAGAACCGCCTCGCCGTGGCGGTTCTAACGAGTACCAACCATCTATGTTTTGAGCAGAAATATGAAGAATATCAGAATTTTTATCTGAAAATTTTCATTTTTTTTTTTTGGGTGGCAAAATTTTCAGTATATTTGAATAGGCTTGTTTTCGTAATGGTAAAATAGAAAACAAATATTCAGAAAGGGCTGTAATCACAAAGCACATATTCCCGAGTCACGGAAAGAAGGAGTGATAAGGAACAAATAAAACAAAATGACTGACAATTAAGACGGATGAAATAAAAAGAACTAAAACAGAGGAACCATGTTGGAACGGTCAGCAGAAAAAAAAAATACTAGAAGGCTTAAAATAGTTATCTGTACAAAATAAATCATAAGGTTTCGATTCGAGAGTTGGAATTTGCGTTGCCATTTTGAATGACTGATAATAGGATGTCATCGTGACGTTATTAAGTCTTACATGTACCATACTATGGGCAAATTCAGCAGACGACAAACGGGCAATATTATCTTATTTTTATAGGATCTGACATTTTAGGCAAATTGTCTTAAACGGAGACAATTTGCATGAAATGTTTAATTCTATTTTAGGGAAAATAAGAAAAATATTTCAAGATGTCGTCTGCTGAAATGTTTTATCCGGCATGCAAAGCGTTAAGAAGCAAAGACATAGTACGAAAGTCAAACTCCGCTCGGTCAATTGATTTGGGCCACTTCGAGTGGCTTGCAATGACAGTACATTATTAACGTTTCAATAGTGTCAGCTCATACAGATCCTCATTAGGGCTTACCAAACTTAAATACCATATTGATCCTAAATAGTTGAAAACTAACTTCTGATTATACTGAGCAACTTAATCAGTATACCTAATGTTGTCTCTAAAATTGCTATTTTAGTAGCAAAAACTTGTCCCAAGCTTAAAGCAAACACTTATTTAGATTTATCTAGAATGTGAATCAAATGTTTGCAATCTTCAGAAAAGGACAGCATGCATTACGAAAACACGCCTATTCAAATATATGGAAAATTTCACCTCCAAAAAAAAAAAAAAAAAAATATGAAATTTTCAGATAAAAAGTTCTGATATTTTTCATATTTCTGCTCAAAACATAGATTGTGGGTACTCGTTAGAACCGCCTCGGCGAGGCGGTTCTAACGAATATCCACAATCTATGTTTTATGCAGTAATAAGAAAAATAATGTATAGCCCTGTAAACCCAAGTTTTACATTATAAAAGTGGGGTTTAAGGGGGTTAAAATTACATAGGCATTTTCGTGATGAAATTTTATCGCAAAACAGAATACAACAAAAGATGTACACATTGTTACCATCAAAATGTATCCACTATATTTTTCTGTATTCTTTTATAACAAATCTAATATAGATAGCGTAAAGAAGAAATGTCGCAGCTTCACAACGTGTTGATAAGACGATACGTATAGTGTGTATGATCCTAAAACGTTACATCAATTCTGATAACTGTATCATTCAGGTTATAGTGTTTGTTAAACACATCTGTATTTAATAGTCAATGATTTGCTACAGCCAAGCCATTATAAGTATAAATACCTAACACGGGGACATTCTTCCTAACAAATACAAAAATATAAGGGGAAAATATCCAGGAAATGCCACAATTACGAAGCACAGCCGCACTCTCGAGAAAGCAAAAGAAGGGGAGATTAAGAACAAATACGGACAACACAAACGCCGCAGTAGCACAAAAAGAACTGCAAAAGGAACCGCCTTGGAACGGTCAGTAGGAAAACTACTTGGTGTGTGTGTGGGGAGGGGGGGGGGGGCGGGGAGGTGAGCGGGTGGGGCGGCTTAAACCAGCTTCAAACGCGCGACGGGGTGGCTTAAACCAGTTTTACACGCGCGAAACCTACAAAAAGATACGTGTTGATACCCAGGAAATGCCACAATTACGAAGCACAGCCTTCCTGAGGCACTAAAGGAAAGTTAAACGTTAACATCTAAAAAGGCGGATAATTAACCTCCATATGAACAAATGGGAATTCGACAGAGGAAATGATGATTATATGTTAATTAGTTTTTCATATGTAATGCCATAAGGCGGACCAGCGCACTGAAAATATACATATTATAATGAATTTAATTTTTGAGAATTTTGTCGATATATATACGCCTGCCAATCGCTCACTAGCGATAAAATCCACAAAAAATCAATCCTTATAATTTCCACTAGGTCATATTTACGTTGCAAAAGAAGGTAAAATCACTCGTTTTAGATTTGCGCAACGCAAATAGTTTCGAGAATCCTGCTCGGTGGATTTATGGAAGTTTACAAAGTGTTGACCTACCAAAAAGTGCTTAATAAATAGAAAGGAAGACAATGATCAGGAATCGACACATTTACCTCACACCTTCCGTCCAAGACACCAAAGGGAAAGGCGGACGCGCTTAAAGAAACGGCACCACAATCAAAACACTACAAGCAGAAAGCCAAAAGGACAGTTTCTTCCCCTCTCCCTCCACGCCCCCCGCCCCCCTCCCACCCCGACAAAATTGGCCAACCGGCTATCCAAACTAAAGCTTTCACCTGAACGTACATGCAAAGACATATAATGACAGAAATAATAAGCAGAAGATCTGCCTTGGAACAGTCAGTAAAAACCTTACTGTGGGCAGGGAGGTAGGAGGGGGGAGGGGGAAGGGGACCTTAAATCAATTTTACGTGGCCACAACTCTTGCCCTTAATTCTGTCATGGTATACACAAGACATTTCTTCAGTCCGCGTGAAAGGTTTCTAACTCATCAGTGCAACATCTCTGAGAACATAAAATCAAACGAATACAGAGATGAAACAACGATGAACATAAAAATCAAACGAATACAGAGATAAAACAACGATGAGTAAGCCTATTGAGTTTGAATTTAGCGTCCCAGCGTCTCCAAGCGGGCAGCAAATACATGACCTTATAAAATTCCATGTATACCCAAGCTGCTCTGAGCTATCCGAGCTCATATATGTCATACGGGCATTCGTTTCATACTATGGCATATATATTAGGACACATTTGTACATCAGGTCAACTCAAAATATCCATTTCATTTCGAGAATAAGAGAAGCTTTGCAAAAAAGACAAACGATGCCAGCTGGACATAAATATTTTTATGGGTCTACCATTGCTACTTAACTGTTCGGCTCCTTAATAATCTAGTAAGAGCGTGCCACATGCATGACCATACATTACGAAAACATGCCTATATAATTTTGACCCCCTTAAACCCCACTTTTATATAGTAAAACTGGGGTTTACAGGGATATACGTTATTTTTCTTATTTTTGCTCAAAAACATAGATTGTGGGTACTCGTTAGAACCGCCTCGCCGAGGCGGTTCTAACGAGAACCCACAATCTATGTTTTGAGCAGGAATATGAAAAATATCAGAATGTTTTGTCTGAAAATGTGTAGTTTTTAGGGGTGAGATTTTCTATATATTTGAATAGGCGTGTTTTCGTAATGGCTATTCTAAACCACCAAAGGAAGAAGAAGAGACGCTAACAAATGCATTGTAACACTTCTCCGTATCGAAAACAAAAGAACTGGCCAGACTAAAACATAAAAACGTAAAATAAGAATCATATTTGAACGGTTATTTGGCAGGTTATTGTTGGGGGAATGCGAGGGGCGGGTGACTTAAATTTCATAATTTTACAGGAGCCTTATCTCCGATGAGTTTGGTAAATATAATGGAGAGATACTACAGAAATCTTATGTTTCATTTGTTCTGACTTTGAACCGATCCAAGAAGTACACAGTGACTCTACTCCCAGTAAGCATTCTACATAAATCTATATTAGCCGTTTTCGGCCCGTCAGGGTAGCTGACGGCCCGCTGTATATTAATAAAGAATGCTGGGCTATTTCTTTTGCTTCATTTCCTTCTACAGCGCAGGACAGTCATATGCGTTGCGTGTACAGCTAACTCTGTGAATAAGATTCATGCATAACCGACATCATGCCCACGTTCTCGACCTTGTGTAGGAACAATAAGAATACAGCTACAATATGAAATCACAAATGGAAGGAAGGGATTGATTTAGAAATGTAGATAAAGCCAATAAATTGGGAATTATGTCACGTCTTTACCTAACCATCACGAAAACATGCCTATATAATTTTGACCCCCTTAAACCCCACTTTAATGTAGTAAAACTGGGGTTTACAGGGGTATACATTATTTTTCTTATTTTTGCTAAAAAAACATAGATTGTGGGTACTCGTTAGAACCGCCTCGGCGAGGCGGTTCTAACGAGTACCCACAATCTATGTTTTGAGCAGATATATGAAAAATATCAGAATTTTTTTATCTGAAAATTTTCAGTTTTTTTGAGGTGAAATTTTCTATATAATTGAATAGGCGTGTTTTCGTAATGCACGATTTGTGGATACTCATTAGAATACTCCTGGGAGTCACTTGTTTACATATTCAATATAAGCTTTGTTTACTCCTTAGAATTTCTTTGTGTTTCGAAGAAATGCGTAAAACACTCCTTATGTTTTACGTTATCTTCATCTGGGACTGTTGTTATCGTGAGATAAATCTACAGGGGCCCATCAAAACATGCATCGTGTATATGTAGAAATAGTACAATAATTAAATGATTCAATAGGATGAAACATTAGGCGTAACTTACAACTTAGTATCATTTCATAACTTAAAACATAAGGTACTCATTAGAAATGTAATATGACTTAATATATATTTTACCTAAATGTTTGACTGGAAGTTTATTAAATGCATACGAGTATCAACGATGTGAACAGTCTCCCGATTTCGTCTAGAAAATGAGAAACTTGAAGTAGGCTCCACAACATTTAAAAAAAAAAACAACAAAAAAACATGCATGCACTCATGTATAAAGACAGTATCAAACAGACAGTCCTGGACAAACAGTGAATGTCTAGAGCAGACGCCGGAGTACGTGGCGTCTGATCAGGTGCTATAAAATGTTTTACCCATCCAGCAGCTTTGAATACAACGGCAGACAGTAAAAGGACTCACTTAAACTCTAGGACTGTTCTCTGATTAATAACTACACTGAACAATAATAGAAGTGTTATTTTGCCATGTATACATCGCGATATGTAAATGTATAGGAGCAACGCGGGGATACTTTGCATCACGAAAATACGCCTATATAATTTTGACCCATTAAACCCCACTTTTATATAGTAAAACTGGGGTTTATAGGGGTAGACATTATTTTTCTTATTTTGCTATAAAACATAAATTGTGGGTACACGTTAGAACCGCCTCACCATGGCGATTTTAAAGAGTACCCACAATCTATGTTTTGAGTACGAATATGAAAAATAACAGATTTTTTTTTTATCAGAAAATTTTTCGTTTTTGGTTGTAAAATTTTCAATATATTTGGTTTAAACATATTTTATTTGTATAATTTCAATATAATAATATAAACTAGTACAAACATTGATAATTTATACAAATGGGATTCAGAAGAAAGTCAAAAGACTTGTATTAATCTGTATCCCGATGTGTAATCATCAAAGCTTACAATAACAATAGCAATACGTGATTTGAACAACTTACAGCTTAATTAATTGTACTATTTTACATGTTACACCATGCATCAGAATAAGCAGAAGAAACGAGAATACTTGGGACATTTGTATTCCCTTTATTTCTGCATAACTAGGTATTTTATTTACCATTGATAACCTAATAATCTACTATCTAAAATATATGCATGTTCGTGATTATATGAGATGCTGCAGCTCCACGGGGAATGGAGTCTTGATATATTTTCATAAAAAACACTATAACACAACAACCGTAATAACTCTAAGACAAAAACAAAATTTAGCCGTCAGGATAAGTATATAACGGACCTTCGGTCGACTAGCTTGAAATATCTTATTTTGCTATGTTAAAGCATGGGCTGTTTTATATAATTACAGAATTATTTTAGTTTATTTTAATTGCTTATCTAATTTCAAAACGTTTAGATTTTAAGATAAAATTCTGTACTGCTGTAAATATTTGTTGATTCTGCATTTCATTCAATTCTTGGCTTCCATAAAGGAGAACATTAAGGGTCGGTGTATGAAGATGAGTCACTGTGTCCAACATTTCTTGTCTTTGATTGCTAAAACGATTACATTTCAAAAGGAAATGATTTGTGTCTTCAATGGCTCCACAGACACACAATGGGTTGTCTAAAATATTTTTAGAATATAGATGTTCACATAGAGAACTACATTTTGTTCTCAATCGTGCGTGGTGAATCTGTCCCAGGCGTTTACCAGCAAAGAAAAAATTGGGTGGGTTAGTAATGTTACTGTTAAGATGACGTTTAAATACCATTTTGCTAGGTGAGTTGCGCACATTATCTGGCAACTCATTCCAATCTCTGATAACAGAGGGTAGAAAGGAATTATAGTAAAGTTGTGAATTAGCCCGGATAGTATGAAGATTGGCTGCATTACGTAACTGGTAGGTTGTGGTATTTCCAACAGTAGATGGTACGAGAGAAGATAAGTAGTTAGGTGAAAGATTATTTACCATGTTATAGAATACCAATAGCTTATGTTTTTTCCGTCGAGATGCCAAGGGTTTCCATCCTGTTTCTAAATAAAGAGAATTGATAGATACGAGTTTAGTGGCTCCTGTTACGACTCGAGCTGCTTCATTTTTTTTTCTTTTTTTTTTTTTTTTCCATATTTATTCTTTTAAAGATATACACAAACACATATAGACATACACAAACATATATGTGACAATTTTTGTCTTTACAAAGTACATTTAGACATTATCATATAACAAAAAAGTAGTAGTTTCTTATAATTGTATGACAACTTTTTGCAATTATATATTACGAGTATATCTATCCAAGAAGATATTAATGTCACATGCTATATTTAGTACTGAGATTTTCTTTCATAGTTCGCAGGTGTGTAGTCCTGGGTGGGTTATAATTTTTTTATCTTTTACATATGAATATAAATTAAAGGTATCTAAGACTTTGTATACTGTAGAGTGTCAGAACTGTTTTAATTATATAAAAAAAAAAAAAAAAAAAAAAAAAAAAAACGGAACTCATTTCTCACATTGTGTTAAGCGGACGGACCAAGGAAGACCATTTTCCCAGAAATTTATTATACTTATTATTTATTCTTGCAATATACTGTTCATTTTTAAATTTTTTTTTTCAACAATGATTGAAATCCTTGTATACTCAAATGTTTGGATAAAAACTTTGTTTTATAAATATAATACTTAGCTATAATTATGAGATAACTAATTAAGGATGATTCATGTGGCCAAGCAAATATGATATTTTTATCAGTGATACTTAAATTTATGTTCCCATTAAGCTGTAGCCAGTTTTTCAATGTGTTCCAAAACGCTTTTACTTTTGGACAGTCTACAAATAAATGTTTAATTGATTCTATTGCCTGTTCACAGAAGGAACATCTATTGCTGTCTATTTTATTGATTTTGTATAAAAATGAATTGGTTATCAAAATTCTATTATTAATTTTGTACTGGAAATCTTTCAATTTAACCTCTTTGATATCATTAAGGGCTGTATTATATTGACATTTTTCCTCCTTTGAAATATCCCCTAGATCTCGTTGCCATCTATTTGGTAAATCATTTTCGCTTTTTATAAAACTTTCATAAATTTTCTTACAACCTTTTTTATCTTTAAGAATAAGTTTAACATGTTTTGAACATATTACATTATATTTCATATCAATACAGGTTTGAATATTATTGTTTAATAAATTCTTCCAGACCTGTGGTATTCTATTTATTACTCCTTGAAAATCTAAAATTGTGCCTCGAACATTAAACAAAGTTTTGAACTGATTAAAATCATAAAATACCCCATTCTCATTAACAAGATCAACTATATTCCTTATTCCTTTCTCATACCAATTTTTAATGAAGAATTTTCCACCATGTTGCATTTCTGAATTAAACCATATTGGTGAGTTTAAAACATCTTCAGTTTGACTTGCTGGATTGCATTTTAAAAAAGCTTTCCAACTATTTAAAACATCAATCCAAAAAGGATTACTTAGATTTGAAGCACAAAGTTTGGCATAACCATCTCCAAAAATAACAAGTTTTCTAAAGTCAACACGGGAAAGTCTGTTCCAAGAACATTCGTTTGTACTAATTAAAATTCTACGCAACCATGTTACTTTTAGTGATTCGATAAATTTGTTTATTTTTATCATCCTTAGTCCACCCTCCTTAACATCTTGTATAATAACATTACGACTTATCCTATCGGGCCCTGAGTTCCACAAAAACTTATAAAATAATTTCTCTAACTGTTTGACAAACTGTTCCGGGGGGTTTGGAAGAGCTGTAAATAGATGAATAAATTTTGAAAATGCTAAAGATTTTATGATTGTGATCTTGCCTGGGAGAGTCAGCTTTCTTTTTGACCACGATTGTAGTATTTTCTCCATTTTTCGTACTGTTTCTAAGGAGTTAAAATCCCATATATTAAAAACTTCAGGGGTAAATATAACACCTAGTATTTTAATTGGACCCTGCGCCCAATCAAGATTATAGTTATGACATAACCTCAAATCTGATCCTGACATTGAACCTATCCAGAGAGCCTTTGTTTTATCCTCATTTATTTTCAGCCCTGACATTAAGTAGAATTTTTTTAAAATACCTAAAGTTGCTAATAGTGAAGTTTCGGACCCATTTAAAAATATCTGAGTATCATCTTCATATTGACTAAGTAAAAAGGTTTTATCATTTATATCAATTCCTTTAATTGCAATTTCTTTTCTCATCATTAGGCTCAACACCTCTGCACAGAGAATAAATAAGTAGGGGGAGATAGGGTCTCCTTGTCTACACCCTCTTTGTAAATAGAAAAACTCTGACAAGAAACCATTTCGCAGAATACATGATTCTGCTCCATTTTGAAAAAGTTTAATCCATTTCTTGATAGAGGGACCAAAATTAAAATAATCTAAAGTCTTCGAAATAAATTTCCATGAAACAGAGTCGAATGCTTGTTGAAAATCTATAGAAAGTAATAAACCTGGTATATTTTGTTGTTTTGTTTCAAATAAAACATCATATATTAATAGGACATTTTCACCAATAAATCTACCAGCAATAAAGCCTTTCTGATCTTCGTGAATTATACTATCTAAAACTGATTTAATCCGATTTGCAATTACTGAGGAGGCTAATTTATAAATGACATTTAGGAGAGAAATTGGTCTCCAGTTCTTTAAAAAATGCCTTGACTTATTTGGTTTAGGTATGCAGGTTATAATACCCTGTTTTTGTGTAACTGATAAAGAGTCTGTTCTATAAGCATAATTTAAAGATCTCAATATAAAAACACCTACATCTGACCAGAAAAATTTGAAGAATTCCGAAGTAAAACCATCATTTCCTGGACTTTTACAGTTTTTCATCTTTTTCAAAGCAGTAAGTAGTTCTGCATATGTAATTTCACCCTCTAGTTTTATAGATTCATTGTCTGATAATTTTCTTGGAATCCTCCCAATTTCTTCAGAGATAGGTGTATCATCAATGTTTATAGTCTCTGAATATAAAGTACTATAATAACTTTTCTGATAATTTAATATGTCTGGAGTATCTGTAAAATCCTCCCCCTGTTCATTTGTTAAGTTAGATATAACCTTACTGGTAAAATTCCTACTTTCTAAATTTAAAAAATATTTGGTTGGCTTTTCCCCGAGATCTTCATATCTACACCTCGATCGTAATAAAACTCCCTCCATTTTTTTATTTCTTATCTCATATAATCTATTTCTTTTTTCTTCTAAACTATTCAAATCATTTATGTGAATATTTAAGGTATTATTATTAATGTTTTCCTCTATTTCCAAAATTTCTTTTTCTAATTTAATTTCTTCTTGCATATTTTCCTTTTTCTTTATAGAACTATATTTAATGGTTTCCCCCCTAACCATAATAAGTAATGTCTCTAAAAATAATTGATCATTTATTGTGAATTGGATATTATCATCGGGAACAGTATTATTATTATTATTATTATTATTATTATTATTAATTTTATATAAATTTATTGTATCGTCAATTACAGTTTTAACTGTTGTTACATAATTTGTGTCTTTTAATAGTGAATTATTAAATTTCCAGTATCCCCTTCCACGTTCATTTTCCTGTAATTTGATTTTCAAAATAATACCAGAATGGTCAGTTCGATAACCAGGCACTATATCACTGTCATGAACTAATGTGAACATATCTTCACTTACAATAAAAAAATCTAACCGTGCTTGTTTTCTATCTGGAATTAGTCTTCTCCATGTAAATTTCTTTTTTGTATCATTTAAAACCCTCCAGACATCAACATATCCGTTTTCATCTATAATATTTATAACAGTATTCCTGGCTCTTGGATTATTTATATTTTTATAGTTTACTGTGTCGAGATCACTATTAAGGACCAGGTTCCAATCTCCACACCATACAACATGTTCATTACCAAATTCAGAAATATACTGTTGTATAGTATTATAAAACTGAGGTTTGTCATCATTGGGACCATACAAATTTACTAATGTAATTTTTTTACCCAAAATTGTCAACTCTATGATAATAAAATTACCATTAGGATCCTTTTTTATTCTTCCTATTTCATGCTCAAAGGTATTATTTATTAAAACCATAACACCTCTAGAATTACTCTTATAGGGACTCATGTACAATCGGAACCCCCACTCACTTTTAACATATAACTCCATCTTTTCTTCCAAATGAACATCTTGAAGACAAATAATATCATATTTTTTCTTTCTTAAATAGTGAAATACATCCCTTCGTTTTTCCATAGTATTCAAACCCCTGCAGTTCTGACTGTATATACTTAAAGTTTCAGACATTCTCTTTCAACAAGTTTAATTTTAAATTCCATTCCCACACCAGTAAAGCTACAACCTTTGAAATATGCAACACTACACATATACATAAAATAACGTAAATATGGAAAAATATGAAAACGAAAATAGACAGACAATAACAAAACATCTTCCAGTTCTGATGTATGGGGCACCATATCTAGATTACTTAATATACAAAATAAAATAAATATTTTGATACATCCTAGTACAGAACAGAGCAACTGGAGGGACACTTAGTTGCTAGTACCAGAGACAACACCATACGTAAGAGTAACTGGTATCAAGCAGCAACCAAAAACTCGCAATAATTTTAAGGACAAAGCTGCTTCATTTTGTATTTTTTCAAGTTCGTTTACCTCGTACTGGGTGCAATTATCCCATACAACATCGGCATACTCAAGAAGTGGGCGAATAAAAGAGAAGTACATAGTTTGGAGTGATTTTCTGTCGTTTAAATTTAAATTTACGCATGACATTAATGCGGCTCCATGCTTTTGATTTAATGTAATCTAAATGATCATGCCATTGGCAGTCACTTGAAAGAAACACGCCCAAGTGCTTGTGTGTGTGAACTTCATTGATAGGTTGATTATTCATAAAAATGGGAGGATGATTGGGTTTATTAAGTTTTCTTGAAAAAATAATAGACTCAGACTTTGTAGGGTTGAATGTAACGAGCCACTGGGTAGCCCACTGATGAATCATTTGCAAATCGGTATTTAGTTGCCCAGCGGTATTGTGCGGATTGTCTACTATAATGTAAAGGCTTGTGTCGTCTGCAAACAGTCTAATAGTTGCTTTGATGTTATCTACTATATCATTAATATATAGAAGGAATAAAAGAGGGCCTAGAATAGAACCTTGAGGGACACCAGCCGTAACTGGTAACCAGTCAGAACAAGCACCAGGTATAACTACTCTTTGTTTTCTATTGGCTAAATAATCTGAGCACCAATGAAGAAGAGAATCAGTAACACCTACAGATTTAAGTTTGTACAGAAGTCCTTTGCGCCATACTCTATCAAAGGCTTTGCTTATGTCACAAAAGACTGCTCGGACTTCTTTACCTTCATCGAGAGCTTTACAGAAAGTGTTATAAATATCAACAAGCTGATTTACGGTTGAGTCACCTGGGATGAAGCCAGATTGCAAGGTGGTTATGACTTGATGATCACGAAAGAAATTAAGCAAATATTTAAACACAATTTTCTCAAGAACTTTGCCGGCAGCACTTAGTAGTGATATTGGTCTATAATTGGATGGACACGAAGGATCATTCTTTTTGAAGACTGGTGTAACATTGGCCTGCTTCCATATACTTGGGAATTTACCTTTTGCAAGAGAGAAGTTAAAAAGTTCACACAGAGGGAAAGATAATGATTCAACGAGCTCTTTTAATAATCTGTTATTGATTAAATCGGGTCCTGTGGCTTTACCTATAGGTAACGACTTTAGAACTGATTCCACTTCCTGTGGTGTAGTAATAATAGTGTTGATTGTATCTAGTGGAGTGACTGTAGCTGTGGGCAGAGAAGCGTTAGTTTCGTCTATGTGTGTTTGTTCAGTGAAAAAAATATTTAGGACGTTTGCTTTTTCCTCTGCGGATAAGTAAATTGTTCCATCTTTATTAAGTGGGGGAATAGATGATGTTTTATCTGGCTTTATATAATACTTTAACGTCTTCCACCAGTCTTTTGGACTTATGTTGTTATCTTCAAGTTTTTTTGCTAAGTTATCGACTTCTGCCTTTTTGGACTTCCGTATTTCATTTGTAATTTTATTTCGGACATGTTTGTAGTTTTCAGAATCTAATAATGATTTGGATTTCTTATATTTATCGAAAAGTCGTTTTCTTTTTCTCATTAATCTTTTTATACTGTTAGACAGCCAAGAAGGGTCCGAATTTCGTACACGTATTGTTTTATTAGGTATATGTTTACTTGCAAGGGTCATTATTCTTTCGGTTACTTTAGCTGCATATATATCTACATTATTATTCTTAAAAGAGTTCCAGTCAGTTTCACTTATATCACGTGATAAAGATTGGTAATCAGCATTATCATACAGCCATATATGCCGTGTATAAGAATGCGTTATCTTTTTATCAAAATTGAATACACAATATATAGGACAGTGGTATCTTATGTTCTGGTCTAGGAAGGGATCGCCAACTCCACTCAGTAGGATGTTGTGTGGATTAGTGGTTAAAAAAATATAGAAGACGTGTTTTCTGTGTAGTGTGTAGGCTCGTTTATAAGCTGCTCAAGATTGTAATGTTGGCATATATCAACTATTTTTTTTATTGGAAGCTGCTTTTAATATATCTAGATTAAAATCCCCGGTGATAAGAATGTTTTCTACACCGCTGTCAAAAGCAATACCTGTAGAGTCTTCTATAGAGGTGAGGATTGCTGGAGCAGAATTAGGAGGCCTATAGAAAGTACCAATTAGCGCTTTCCTGTGCTGCGTGTATACCTCTATCCAAAGACACTCAATATTAGGAAGCTCAAGATCAAATCTGCGACGCGAATAAATGTCTTGTTTGGCATAAACACAGATTCCACCATGATTATCACCAGGTCTGTCACGTCGGTATAAGTTAAACCCATTAATATTTAAATCGTCATATGAGGTTCTATGGTCCAGCCAGGTTTCCGTCAGACTGATGATATCGAACATGCCAAGTTCAGATTCAATTAAATCAACCTTGTTTGTAATACTCTGGATATTATTATGGACTATAGAAAATTTACCTTTCCTGTTTAAATTATCTAGGAAGGAACTAGATTCTGTTGAACTATAAGAATCCTCGGATGAGGGACCAGGATTGCGTTCAATACCCGCTATCAACAATAATGACATGACTATTAAAAATTCAAATAAATTTAGAAAGTCAATACCTTTAATCTTAAGCTGACGACCATAATGTAGTCCTATCCGTATCCTGTAGATCTGAATTTCAATCATTATGTTATACAATCAGTTAAACAACGAAACAGTCTGCAGCATACGGATAGGTCTTTCTTCTCGTACGATTGATATGCGTGAATAGTGTATAGGTGTAAGTACTTTTCCCCGTGGAGCACCAGCAGCAAACACAAAAACAATGGAAACATAAATAGAACAACAAACATGTTTGTTTGTTTTACATTATTGGGAAGAGGATAGGACTCGCAGTTATGGAAATAGTAGACGAATTTGCAAGTGAGTGTTGAGTATTTCACAAATAGAAGGTAACAGTGTTACAAGGTAACCTATTACAAATAATTCGTTTTTTAAGAATATTTGTACGATGATACATTAATCGTTCGCGGGCAAGTAAGTTCTGATCATAGGCAGTACGACATCATACCATTAATCAATATGTACTTTACACTTTCAAAATTATACTGTTTATAGGTCCTACTGAAGATAGTTTGTGATAGTTATATGACAGAAGCAAGTAATAACAAGCAATTTGTGTTGTTGTACAAATATTGACTGGTGAGGGACCGAATTTGATGTGGTATCCACCGAAGAAAGCCAGATGACAAAGGCGATAGCCGAGGTCAACGTTGGTGCTCTGTGGCGGACACCATCGTCACATCCAGTACCTCAACAGCCAACAAATGTTTCATTATATAATTTGTCTTGTCTCTCGATAACTGTGGCAACAAACAGTCAGCATCAGACCCATTAACATAATGACCGCGCGTAGACGTCGATGTCAGTAATAGCAGCATCACTAAAACTGATATCTTATTTTAGAAACTAATATGTAGTGAATAGCACGCGCAAGCAAGTATATATCCCGTTCTGTTGTTAAGTCCGATATAAAAGATAGAGGGAAAAAAAAAACACATCATGTCAAGTCAAACAAAAATATTAAGCGAAACACGCATACACATACATATGCTCACACATACTACCAACAATATAGACCTTCATTCAAAGCTCAGATAAACGCTAGTTAAATATGAGAAAAGTGTGATGTTCTGATACACCAGTACACTAACCAAGTGGTCAGACAGCGCCGAAACATGTCAGATCAATGTCGATTCGACGCTGTCAGTCTACTGTGGTTGCCATATTTGTAGCATTGAGGCGTCTTGAAATTTATTATTTTTTAGAAGTTTGTACTCCCATCGGAAAATATCTTGATTATTTTTAGATTATATACCAGTGCCAAAAAATCATATATCTAACAAGAGAGAGAGACAGATAGACAGACAGACAGAGAAACAGACAGACAGACAGACGTAGTCAGGGAGACATAAGGAGAGGAAAGAGAGAGAGAGAAACAGACAAACAGACGTAGACAGATAGACATACGGAGAGAGAGAGAGAGGGAGAGAGAGAGAGAGGGAGAGAGAGAGAGAGAGAGAATGGGAAGAGTCTGAGAATTAAAACATCTTGCCTCCACAATTATATACAAGTTCTATGCCTTGAGCGTGACCATGTAATCATTTACAAACGTTCCTGGCCACCGACTGCCTATATAGGACACGTGTTGGCAGCACGCTTTTCTTGTGGTTTGTGTGGTCATTGGAGTTTTCATTGAAGAAAATTGCTACGCAGACACCACGTGGTTGCATCGGTGACCCAGTTCGCGTGTGAATTGATTACTTGTTTTCATAAAGGGAAAAGAAAAATGCGTTCTGATTCTAGAGAAAAAAAAAACGAACTAGAAACACAGGATAAATTGAACCATTCAGTGGGTATACGAGGGATGTTCGAAATGAATTGCTTATTTCTATCTGGAGACTTCAAATTTCAAGTTAGCCCAAAAGTACTCATTTCATGCCCTCAAAGTACTCCCCGTGGCTAGAAATGCAAAGTTTCAGCCGATTTTTCCACTTCTTGAAGGCGTCACGGTACGCTGATTTGGGCACAGTAATAAGGTACTGATGAATGGCAGATCCAAGTGCCTGTCGGGACTGGTATTTCCGCCCAGCAAGGAATGCTTTCAATTTCGGAAACAAAAATAAATCACATGGGGCAAGGTCTGGGGAATACGGGGGATGAGGCAAAACAGTTACTTTTTCTTTCTTCAAAAACGCCGTAACTATTGCGGAGGTATGAGCTGGGGCATTGTCATGTAGAAGACGGATATGTTTAAAACCAGTGGCAGGGCGTCGTTTCTGATAATACTTTTTCAGTTTCTTCAGTACTACGTCTTTGTAGTACTCTCCGGTGATGCTTTTGCCCTTTTTCACTGGCACTTTTATTGCGACTCCTTCACCAGAGAAGGAGATTGCATACAAAACCTTCTTTTTACTCAAAGAACGTTTGGCAATTATTGGGCGTTTGCTGTGTTTAGTGGCCCAGATCTTATTGCTAACCTTTCTGACGGGCTCAAAATAATGGACCCAGGTTTCATCACCTGTGACGACACTGACAAACTGCTTTTTGTCATATTTTGGAAACATTTGAAGCAGCTTTTTGGCCACTTTAACCCGTTGCCTCTTTTGCTCGTCAGTCAACAGATGTGACACCCATCTAGCAGAAATCTTTCTGACTTTCAAATGCTTCTTCAAAATAAGGTGAACCGTTGATAGTGATATGCCTACCTTTCATGCAATATCACGAACTGTAAATCTGGCATCTCCTTCAATGATTTCCTTTATTTTGGGAACGATTTCTTTACGAGATGCAGATTTTGGCCTACCTGATTTCGGTGCATTTTTGATGGACTCTACACCAGACTCAAATTTCTTTTTCCACCGCCGAATTGTGTCATAAGACACACAAGAAGGTCCAAAAGCAGTAGAAATTTCAGTCATCAGCTTCTTCAAAGAACAACCAAGTTTTGAGCGAGCTTTGATGTAAGCCCGTATTTCATCTTTTTTGTCGACACTTCTACCAACCATTTTTACTGCAGTGGTCAATGACTGCGTGTATTCAAATGGCAAATTTTATGTCTTACACTTAGTCTAACATGTACATTTATACACCATTGTGTAGATATTGAATAACCCTATACAGGTATGTATTGGTTTTTATTCTGCCCCACCCACGTGTATATCGAGCTAGAGGACAATAAGCAATTCATTTCGAACATCCCTCGTATAAACAGCGGGTAAGTATTCGCATATTTCCCGGCAGTCACACAGCGCAGAAACAACGTGGTTTCAACTTCGACGACGTTGCATCAACGCCGTGAGCCTGTCTGGATATACGTTTTATATCATTGTTGTATATATATATACTTTTACCATGCCGCCGGTTTGTTGTTTTCATCATCAACGTTGTTACATGAATCGGACTGTCTCCCCAAACGCATCCCTTACATAAAGCAAGAGATGCGACAATAGCGAGACAGCCGCCGACAGTACCATAATCCCTCCACTATACCCTTACCGAAACGAAAATGTAAGG
The DNA here is from genome assembly GCA_964016985.1 of Anodontia alba. Classification (NCBI taxonomy): domain Eukaryota; kingdom Metazoa; phylum Mollusca; class Bivalvia; order Lucinida; family Lucinidae; genus Anodontia; species Anodontia alba. Next base: position 119,158,224 of record OZ024824.1, read on the forward strand.
GTATCAGTGGTTACGGGATAGCCCCCCGGGTACTTTCCCTTTAGTGTTAGCCACTGGAAATATAGGACATAATACAACACTATTGGTAATGTTCAATTGTGTCATACAATATTCTGTATCCGATGGGCTTTGGGGCTTGTGTTGCCAACAGCACAGACTTTTATTCAAAGCTCAGATAGTACAAGTTACATACGAACAAGTATTGTATAGCTATAAATAAGGCTAACATGGCGACTGACATTTGATTAATAGTGAAGTAAGGCACACACAGAGAGAGAGAGAGAGAGAGAGAGAGAGAGAGAGAGAGAGAGAGAGAGACAAGAGAATAATGTGATGCACCATCAATATATTTGAATAGGCATGTTTTCGTAGTTTGTTTTACTTATATGATCTGCTTTATTTGTTATCAGGACCGTCTATATGTGAGCCACCATCACGAAAACATGCCTATATAATTTTGACTCCCTTAAACCCCACTTTTATATAGTAAAAACTGGGGTTTACAGGGGTATACATTGTGTTTCTTATATCTGCTCAAAACATAGATTGTGGGTACTCGTTAGAACCGCCTCGTCGAGGTGGTTCTAACGAGTACCCACAATCTATGTTTTGAGCAGAAACAAGAAACATATCAGAATTTTTTATCTGAAAATTTTCATTTTTTGTGGTAAAATTTTCAGTATATTTGAATAGGCTTGTTTTCGTAATACAAAGTGAAAAACGTACCTTCTAACATATGCTCCTCCACGACGACTCAAATCAGCATGTGTATCCGCGCAAAATCAGCGATTTTGTTGCCCGCATGTAGAAACTTTGCGTCCTGGGCTATCCAAAACGCCCCACGTGAGAAATTGGATCAGACTACCCGAATACGCAGGCTGACATGAATCTTCGCTGAGCGCACCTGTTCGAATGTACATTATCTGACGTTGAACTGAAGCTCACAATATTCTGTTCTATTTTGACGTCTGACAGCCAGTGGGGACTTTCTGTTTTCATTAAGGGCTATAGAAATAACACAGTGGATTTGACTGAGGAGCTACAAGAGACCCATACAGAATCATAAGCATTATGCATCGCACCTGACACGATATAAAACTGGTCTGGTAGAAATGGTGCTTGCTCAGAAAAAGCCATAACCGCAAACCACGGCATCCCTACGGCTAACTGTAAAATCACGGTACCACCTCCACAAGTCACTGAATGTTTACACTGTTGCCTTATTAGCCCATCTGCAGAGCTGGTACTTCACTTTAGATTATTTTATCGTTTGCATTCATTTTTTGATATCCGGTACAATTGGCCGCGCAGTGCGAAAACGTGTCTTCAGATATATGCGTACAGCGAAGGCCCAGATCAGACTGTGCATCCGCAGTTCACAGGATACTTTACAATCATCAATGGAGAGCAAAGGCACGGAACAGACCTTGCACATGCGCAGGCTGTTGTGAATCCGCACATTTTGCGCACGCCCGAAGGCAATTTTTCGCTTGACGCAGCCCAGACGATAAGAATATAATATCCAACTGTTAGTAAAAAGAACAAGAACACTATAGTGATTATTACTATCATGAATATTTTTTTTTTCCTGGTGGTTTTTCAGAGGTCTATTCCAAACAGACACAAAGCGTTGTAACAACGTCAATTCAACTTTGATTCAACGTCATTGACGTTGAATCAACGTTGAATCGACGTTGTTTTCACATTTTTTTGTCTGCTGGGTTGGTTTATTCCCGGTATTTATTCTACTGATCGTTCTAAGGTTCTGGTGTTGTTCTTACTCTTCGTAGCTCTTTGTAGCTTTGTGTTTACCGCGTTGCTTTCTGTTTTTTCTATATTTGTTGTGATGCTGGCATTGTGGTCACCGTCTTCGATAGCTGCCCACTTTTTTTTTCTGTTTTACTAGTTGTAATTAAGAGTGGCATCGGGACCCAGGGTGAAGTTAGTCGGCTGTAAAAAGCTTTAAACCCCCCTCCCCCTCCCACCCACACACACACCGGTGGTTTATTTTCAGTCCTTTTAGCATTGCGATTACCTCGCTTGAAGAAGAGAGAGCTAATCTTATTGCTTTTCGTACGTTTGTTCGAGTTGTGCTTGTTTGGTTTTATCGGTTTCCTCTTCCTCTTGGTGTCTGGAAAGGGCTGCGGTTTGTGATTGTGGCACTCCCTGGACTTTTCTCCTACCTTTTTGTTTATTCTACTGACCGTTCTAAGGCGGTGGTCTCGGTTGTTAGTCTTACTCTTTGTTGCTTTTTGGTTTATTCTTCGAGGCGATTTGTTTAAAGTCTTGCCTTATGTTATTTTATTCTTGTGTTTTTCAATCCATCCTTTCAGCATTGATTCGTGCTTGTTTGGTGTTGTCTGTTTTCTCTACCTCTTGTGTCTGGGAAGGGCTGCTGCTTGTGATTATGCACTCCCTGTACTTTTTACTTACTGTTTTTTTTGTTTGTTTTTTTTGCTGATGGATTTTATTTTATTTCTATGCGTTTGTATCATACATCCCTTGTGTGAGTAACTACGATGCCATTCAAATGAGTTTTGTACCATCTTATCTCTTAATCTTTAAAGCGCCAATCACAACAATTGTCGTCTGCTTTGTCATCTGCTTGTGATTTTAAAAGTCATTTTTGCAAACAGTGTGGACCCAGATCAGAATGATCCTTAGGAGCAGTCTGATCTGGGTCCACAATGTTTGCCTGTATGCAAAAATAGGTTTGAAAAATTTGTAAGAATATGTAGCAGACGACATAAACAGACAACATTTTCAGATGCAGTTTTTCTTGGCGCTTTAAGGATTAAATCTTTACAGAGTGGTATGTAATTTCGTTAAAACACTATACATAAACCAGCAGTAGTGTACAAATATATTTGGACGAAAATAATTTGTACTTCATCCTCCGCATGGACTTGATCTATTGTCATGTAATGTTTGATGCAACCGCTGATAAAGGTGCGTTTGATGAATCGCCATATTGATTTCTAGAATGCAGTTTATTTGTCGTTTAGATATTCAGAAAATGAAGCTGGTATGTGAACTGTCTATCATGGTGTGTTTGATCTTCTTCTTGATATAATAAATAGTCTATGTTCTGTGATCATAACTCTACACTTTCAAAATGTCTGCAGGCGTATATAGAAACTTTTTATGAAGGACAATAAATCGGACTTAGGCTCAGACTCTATGACGGCTCCGGCCTAAAGATTTTTAAGTAAGTCGGTTGGTGCCTGATGCTCTGGCTCTGGTTGGGCCTACCAGAGTCTGACTGTTGGTTTTCTTTTGCTTCAGCATTTCAGTTATTTCTTGCTATTGATTCATCATTATTTTTTCATCTCTGCATCACGAAAATATGCCTAAATAATTTTGACCCCCTTAAACCCCACTTTTATATAGTAAAGCTGGGGTCTACAGGGGTATACATTATTTTTTTATTTCTGCTCAAAAACATAGATTGTGGGTACTCGTTAGAACCGCCTTCCCAAGGCGGTTCTAACGAGTACACACAATCTATGTTTTGAGCAAAAATATGAAAAATATATCAGAATTTTTATCTGAAAATGTTCAGTTTTTGGTGGTGAAAATTTCAATGTATTTGAATAGGCGTGTTTTCGTAATGGTATTCGTTTGATTTTTATGTTCTCGGAGATGTTGTACTGAGGAACCCTTCACGCGGACTGAGTTAATGTCTTGTGTATACCACGTCGAAACTAAAGGCGAGGGTTGTGGTCACGTAAAATCGCTTTAAGCCCCTCAGTAATATTTTACTTACCGTTCCAAGGCGGTGCTTCTGCTGCGGTTTACTGTGTCTGTCATTGTGTGTCTTTGCATGTATGTCTTGGTGAAATGTTTATTTTGGATAGCCGTTTGGCCATTTGTTTGGGGGAAAACTTTTGGCTTTCTGCTTGTGGTGTTTTGATTGTGGTGCCATTGCTTTAAGGTGTCCTTCTTTGCCTTTTGTGTCTTTGAATGGAAGGTGTTAGGTAATTGTATCGATTCCTGATCATTAGCTTCCTTTCTGTTTGGGTGCACTGTTACAAAACAAAACAAAACAAACAGCTACAATCCTTTATCTTTAAACAATAAAAATAGCCAGGAGGTACTACAACCATGGGGCATATCCTACAAATGACACTGAAACGAAGAATAAACATGAAGGCCAAGATGGTCCTGTATCGCTCACCTAATTACCAGACAAGTTTCGAGTCAATTGGACTTTCAGTTCAAGAGAAGAAGTCCGATAAAGATTTTTAAGATGACGGCTATGGCGGCCTTCTTAGATTTACAATCAGAACGATTTTAGCTTTTTTTTTTTTTTGATCCACATATCTTGATACCTCCAATAAAGTTTCGAGTCAACTGGCATTTTGGTTATGCAGAAGAATATGAAATACATTTTCAAGAGGGCGGCCGCGGTGGTCGTCTTGGGAATTCCGATTGAAATGATTTTAACTGTTTTTGACCTACAGGTGGCCCCGATACTTCCTATTGAATTTCGAGTCAATTGGCCTTTGGGGTTAAGGAGCAGAATTTCAAAATATATTTTCAAGACGGCAGCCGTGGCATCTATCTTGTATTTCTGATATAACGATATAGCTATTTTTGATCAACCAGTCACCCTGGTAATTCCTACCAAGTTACCTGTCAATTGGTCTTTCGGTTCAGGGGAAAAAATCGAAAAAAATTCATTTTGGCGGTTGTGGCGACTATCCTTGATTTCCGGTCGGAATAGTTTTAGCTACAGTCTAACCTCGTTATCTCGAACTCGCTTATTTCGAATTACCGCTTATCTCGAAGTGAAAATCTGGTCCCTGTTTTAACATGAAACTATGACAACAGGTAACAAAATAATGTGGAAAAGAGGAGAAATTGCTCCTAAGCAATTTCTCCTCTTTACCAAATTATTATATATATATATATATATATAATATATATATATATATATATATATATATATATATATATAGATATATATATATAGTGTTTCAGTGAGTCCCTTGGAATTCGAGATAACGGGAGTCGACTGTATTTTGGTCAAGTTACCCTGCTACTACCTTTCTAGTCAAATGGCCTTTCCGTTCAGGAGAAGAAGTTAAAACCAAGTTTTAAAGATTGCGACTCAGGCGGCGTCTTGGATTTCCGCTCGGAACGATTTTAGATTTTCTAGTCTAAAAGTCACCTGGATACTACCTAGTATGGTATTAATAAAACGCGTTAGCGGACATGTGAAAAACAATAATATATTGATAATCTTTTATTGAAGTTACAAAGAAATTATTTTTATGTATTTAGGACAGTAAACCACACAACTGGAAAAACAGCTGGTTATATTCATATAGGACGTCGATTGCATCTACTTCATAGAAAAAAAGGAAACCGAAAGCACACTTTTTTGCGGGAAATGTATAATTATTATAAATTGTATGATATACACACAAATGTATAATACAAATAATAAAACTAATTATAATAATAATAAGTTGTTAGTTGGGCGTATTTAGGAGACGGTTTTATGCAAATTGGATGAAGATGAACTGCGCATACCACAATCGGGTTATATAGATACACACTCGAGCCGATCTAAATCAGTGGAGTTTGTGCATTTCTTTAGTCTGTACTGCATGGCATTTTATGTCTGTAGGCAATTAATGTATAAAAGGTTTAAGCCCGTTTATTATATTAAAGACGTAAATAGTAATATCAGACAATTTTAATTGGCACGCTGTTTGATTTCGCTAGCTAATTCCAGACAGAGTGTGTGACAAGATAAAATATACCTTATCATATATGCAAAATACGAAGACCGGGATCCGCCTGCGCATCCTTTTATATTTTCTGTTATGTGCATTTCGCGTATGCTATGTCTGACCTTAAACCTATGGCGTAGGCACTAGGCAGATTCAAACGCTGTGACAGGCTATCTGATTCACACATTCGTAAAGCAGCCATTGATATGTGACTTAGTTCGTAACATATTTAGACGACAGAATACCACATACTTGAATGCTATTGATATTTGCCTACGCAAGCTGTAAGAAATATCCTGATCTAAAACATAAATACAATCTGAGAAACAAAAAGAGAAAGAATTAAGCATATTAGTATCAACCAGAATTAGTCTGTGATATAAATCATTTGAGGTGATACATATCTGATGGCCAAAGTAGGAAATGATTGATTAAACACTCTTTGTGAAATATGAACCAGAACTACAGACTTACAATGGTCAGCAATAAAAAAAACAGGTATGGGTTTAGATCGATTTTAGTGGCACCAAATTTTCACACCAGTTCAAATGTTGTGAAAATACAAAGCGATCGTTTGGCTTTAAATGCTAAACCTCTAAGTGAACCGAACCATGTTATACAATATAAGTACAGTCGAACCTCGATGGCTCGAACACCGATTGCTCGTTTACCATGGCTAATTCGAACTCGTTTTTGAGTCCCTACGAAATTCTTCCGATAGCTCAAGAAAACAAATATTTAAGGAATTTTTCTTATTTTATCATGAAATTGTATGTTGTGTGTACTCATTAGAATCGCCTCATCGAGGCGATTCTAATGAGTACACTCAACCTACAATTATTGTGTAGAAGATCGATAGATTTCCCAGAATTAGCGATATTTGATTCCTGACCTGGCGCCATGATTAACCTTCAATGGCTCGAACTACCCATGGCTCGAACACTTTTCCATGGTCCCAAAGGTGTTCGAGCCATTGAAGTTTGGCTGTAATGTCTGAACCTAACTTGAAGTTTTGGATTCCTGCAAAACTGGTTTCAATGTTGTGTTTAGTTGTGTGTGTGTATTCATGGCTCTCAAGCGTCATTCGTTTTCGAAGATATTTAATCTTTACTACAGCGGGTATGTGTGCCGTATGGCGGCTGTATAACTTCTCCCCGTACTCCACTATAGTGTAGTTTCTATTTTCATGCAGTTTGTGGACACTGAGTCCATTAAAGGGTTTAGAAAATTTATGTAAGGATTCCTGATGAGGCCTAATTGGCCAAAACTTGCCAGTCTGGTCCTGTAAACTTGACACTTCAGCTGACATTAGTTTTGTGAGTGTGTTTCTTTAGAAAATCTATTTATCTACACTATAGTTGTATAGTTGATTTTTGTGCCGTGTTGAGGCAGCATAATGTCTCGCCTTACTTTACTATAGTGTACTTTTATAATTGATGTTTTTTTGGTTTTTTTTGTTTTTTTTTTGTTGTTGCTTTTTTTGTTTTGTATTGTTGAATAGTTTTTTATTGTTTTGTTTTTGGTGACCATTGAACACATTCCGGGATTTAAAAACTGATGTAAGGGTCACTGACTAGGCTCATTTCGAAAACACGCCTATTCAAATATATTGAAAATTTCACCACCAAATACTGAATGTTTTCAGATAAAAATTCTGATATCTTTCGTATTTCTGCTCAAAATATAGATTGTGGGTACTCCCTAGAACCGCCTCGCCGAGGCGGTTCTAACGTGTACCCATTATTTATGGTTTTGAACAGAAATAAGAAAAATAATGTATACCCCTTTGTTATGTTTGCTGCAGATCGCATTGTAGGCCCCACTGTGTTAGGGCAAGACGATTAAAATGTTTACGGAATTTCCATATGAATATTTATTTGAATCTGTATAAAGAAGAATATCCCGAGTGTCAGCAATCTGATATGTTATTGTATACGCCATGGGCGTAGACTATCTTAGAGTTTGCTTTTTTCGTGGACTGTTCAACGTTATCATAACTAAGTATTAGCTTCCACAAACAAGTTTGGACTACGTTAGCACACATTGTGTGCCTAGCTTAGACCAAGCTTTTTATGAAAGCTTATACTTGTAAGAAGTATTGGTTTAAGTAGACATGTATACACATATCTCATCACGGAAACATGCCTATATAATTTTGACCCCCTTAAACCCCACTTTTATATAGTAAAACTGGGGTTTACAGGGGTATACATTATTTTTCTTATTTCTGCTCAAAACATAGATTGTGGGTACTCGTTAGAACCGCCTCGGCGAGGCGGTTCTAACGAGTACCCACAATCTATGTTTTGAGCAGAAATATGAAAAATATCAAAAAAAATTTATCTGAAAATTTTCATTTTTTGGTGGTAAAATTTTCAATATATTTGAATAGGCATGTTTTCATAATGTGGTATCTTTTTCAGTGAAGAGAGGCACACTAAGTAGATTCCTTAGATTTTCTGTACATAGGAAAAGATATTGGTAGGCATGTTTAGATATCACTGTTAAGCAGGGTTAACACTCACGAAAGCTGACGTCCTAGCCTTTACCACCCTCTAAGTCTAACTCAGAAGACGATAGATTCCCGGCTAGCATTCTACACAAATCTACAGCGGGCCGTTATCGGCCCGTCAGCTACCCTGACGGGCCGATAAAGGACCGCTATAGATTTATGTAGAATGCTTACTGGGTTGGTGATATTGATTTTATTATTATTTTTTCCAGCAAGTATGATTTGACCTTTTTAATGCAAATTGTCTCCATACGAGAAAATTTGCATGAAATGCCAAATCCGGATTTCTGGAGAAATATTTCAAAATGTCGTTTACTGAAAATGTTACCCAGACTGCTTTAACTCTTTCGGCGCCAAATTTCAGACGACATATGTCGTCTGCTTCATTTTTATTTTAACAAACTATCGTTTGGAAAGACGTTTATATGTAAAATTGAAAGACTGAATGTCAAACAGCGTAGATCCAGATGAGACGGCTCATCTGGATCTAGGCTGTTTGAAAAAGCAAAGCATATTATTATCATCTGTGGCAGTGAAAGAGTTAAAAGCGTTAATCGAATTGTGTTGTGTGTGCTTATATAAGGTTTCATAAAATGTGACCATACATTAAGTATAACTTTGACATTGACATGTACACAAGAAATATTATGTTCTTTTTGTACCTGCTGAACTTTCTTTCTTTCTTTATTCTTTCTCCTCTTCTTTCATATGTATCAGCCGAGAGCTCCAAACCGAAGATTCTATCCAAGACTGCTCAGACTACAACGGCACTAGCAATCTGTAGCGTCAATGGAAGACACAACCCAGCGGGCACATGACATTTATACAACGTCGCATCGACGTCGATGCAATGTCATCGTCATGACATTACATCCACGTTGATGTGACGTTTTATAAACGTCATGTGCCCACTTGGAAACATCAAGCATGTCTCAAACATCAAGTGCCTGTCCGCTTTGCTTAAATCCAACTCCCGTATGTCTACGCGACTCTATTGCAGTTCTTTTTTGTTCTGTGTCGGTGGTTTTATATGTGACTTTTGTTCCATCGTTTTTTTTTGTTTTTTTTGTTTTTTTTTTGTTTTGTTTTTTTTCCTTATTCCTTCTTTCGTTACCTCGGGAGGATTGTCCTTCCTGCCTGTAGCATTGCATTGGTATATATACACTTATAATTTTAGACACTGACAGTAAAAGTCTAGCAACTAATACGCTACCAACGAGTTCGCATAAAAGTGTCCTAGGTTCTGATGATGATCTTCACACAATAGTCAAGAAACGGAAGCGCGGGTGATACATCTAATATTTTCTAGTATGGAAAAATATCCACAAGGAACAATTGGACTAACTAAACTAAGATGATGGCAAAACAATGAAAAGACAACATCAAGGATGATCAGTGGTGCCCAAACAGTCGACTGAAGTAAAAATAAGATGAGGCAGATCAATAATCCAGAATAGTGTATTTACTAGACTGGCTCCAGTCTCCAGTGACTAAATATTTTTCTTATATTTCTGTTTGTTAATACACTAAAATAAAACCAAAATAATATCATGACCATAAAGGCTGGTCACTAGACCAGCCTTTCTAGCCATGATATTATTTTGGTTTTATTTTAGTAGATGTGACCAGCCTTTATAATCATGATATTATTTTGGTTTTATTTTAGTGTATTATCAAACAAGATTAAAAGAAAAAGAATAATCACTGGAGACTGGAGCAAGCCTATGTATCAACCTAATTACAATGAAATTTTCAAGCTCGAACACCGATGGCTCGTGCACCATGGCTGTTACAACCTCGTTCTTTAGTCCTTAGGGAATTTTTTACATAGCTAAAAATAAGAAATAATTACGGGTAATTTAGGGAGATTTCATTTCTTTATCTTGAAATGTGTGTTGTGTGCACTCATTAGATTCTAATGAGTACACACGACATATCTTTATTTAAGAAAGTCGAAAAAATAATCCTAAATCGTCCCTATAATGCCTCTTGGTCTGGTGCTATAATTAACAACTACCCCTACCTCGAACAAAAGTTAATGGTCCCAAAGGTGTTCGAGCCATTGCAGTTTGACTGTAATCCAACATACTGATCTAAGTAAAACGCGTAATTCCACATTACAAACGGCGTCTAATCAGGATATAAACTGGTTGTATTTGATCCGGGCACAACAATTCCAACAAGATTGCATCTGGACTCAGCGAAGACTCAGATCAGCCTGTGCATTTGCGGAGCCTTATCAAAATCTTCGCTATACACCTGCATACGCTTATGATCCTTGGCTATCCACAGGGCTCCCTGCAAAGACACTGATCAGACTGCGCGGATGCGCAGGCTGATCTCTCTTCGCTGAGCTCACATTCAATCTTGTAGGCTGTGCCCCGCCGCATTTTCGGTTCTTTCTTCGGACGCTTTATAGTTTATTCAGCTCTGGCTGCCAGTGTCATGTGTTTGCCACGAGTCATCGTTGTTTCATCACAATGATTAAATTTGATCAGTATTTGTTTTTTCTGCGATGTTTCATGGATTGAGTTAGGATGCCTCTACCCAGCAGACACATGAGGTCTATACAACGTCGCCTCAACGTCAATGCAACGTCATGACGTTGCATCGACGTTGATACGACGTTGTATAAACGTCATGTGCCCGCTGGGTATTAAAGCGAACAGTCATTGCCAGACCATTTTATGTGTCTATGACTCTTTCTGGCCAGAATGTCAGTTTCAAATTTCAGAACAATTTCGGTACGTGGTAAAGGTATTCGATTTGGCGTGAAATATAAGTGAAGCTACCCAGGAAATGTCACAATCACGGAGCACAGCCTCCCCGAGGTACCAAAGGAAGGAGAGTTGAGAACAAATAAAGACAAAACGAACGCCACGTGTGAAACCACAGACGCACGAACAAAAAAGAACTGCAACAGAGGAACCGCTTTGGAACGGTCTGTAGGAAAACTGGGGGCTAAAATCAGTTTTACCCTATAAATACACAGTATCTTTCTCTGGACATGTGCGATCGATTTGTCTGTTTAATGTTTGTTTCTATAGTTTCAGCTTACAATTTATTGTCATTTGCACATGATTATCTGCAATACATAAAACCACACATCAAAAGAAACATTTACCAACATTGATCATAATTTCTGCTGTCAACAACCAAGCCAGTGCGATATGTACAGAATACATCTCATTAAAATGGAACACCGATTTAGACTTGGCCATAAAACATAAGAAATCACCTATTAAAGTGCAAATGATAAATTCACAAGCAGACACTTGGTATTAAAACAAGTACCGTATCATGTTCTATTGTCATTTTATCTCTGTGAAATTATGTATGTACTTCAGCGGCTTTACAATCAATTACAAATGCAGCCTTGGATAATTTTCTGTTTATGTACAGGCATCATAGACTATTTTGTACTTATGAGAAGCCTCAATTGCAATAATGAAGGAATTCATTTTCTGTAACAATCGCCTACAACGTATTCTGAAGCAAAAAACTAACCTAACAGGTTGCTTGGCTGTCTACAAGCTGTATGATCTACTACTTTATGCTTTTGTGTACCACACAGACACAGCTCATTACAAAAACAAGCCTATTCAAATAAATTGAAAATTTTACTACCTAAATATGAAAATTTTCAGGTAAAAATTCTGATATTTTTTTATATTTCTGCTAAAAACATAGATTGTGGGTACTCGTTAGAACCGCCTTGGCGAGGCGATTCTAACGAGTACCCACAATCTATGTTTTTGAGCAGAAATAAGAAAAATAATGTATACCCCTGCAAACCCTAGGTTTACCATATAAAATGGGGTTTAAGGGGGTCAAAATTATATAGGTATGTTTTCATGATGATGAAATATTGTGTAAACGTATTAGCGGAAATAAGCCACAGAAATACTTATAACAGTAGCATAATACCACGGCACAGTGGATAGGAACTGCTTGAACCGCCGAAGGTTGTTCGGCGTTCTCGCTGCATGCCAATAAACTTGTCGTGTAAGTGTAACCAAAATGTGGTTGCAAAACGCTTTTTGTTTCGGTGCTAATGCAGTATTGCAAGCGTGCCCAGAGTGTGTCCCACTGAGCCCACAGCAGAGGTTTTTACAGGTTTTGACATGGCGGACGGGAATTTCAAAGCGTATAAAAGAAGCCATCAATTAAAAGGAAATCATTTACTACCCTCCAGAACAATTTATTTCCTTTTAGATTTGACCCCTTATCAGAAAGGGATTCGTGCACAGAAAAGCAAACAAGAAGTCACAAAAGTTGCCTCGCTTCTAAGAAAGGCAGAAAATCTACCTTGAGTATCCGGTTTGTGTGATGTTAAAAGCAAGTACAGAGCTTCATAAGCACCGTATTAAGCCTAAATATAGGGACACCTTAACTCTTTACCATGATTGTTAAAAACATTATATAAAAAAATGCTATTTTACTACCGATTGATCTGTCTAATATAATGCTGGGTGAGTGGCAAACAGTGTAGACCCTGATGAGACGCCGCGTTCAATGTACGCTACAATGTTTCATAAATACTGAATTTTAGTATCACAAAATAACAGTCAGATTCTTTAAATAAGATCAAAGAGATTAGATACACCTAGCAGATTTTCAGCCACTTCTCGTCAAGGGAGAAGTTTTTTTTTTTTTTTTTTTTTTTTTTTTTTGTCTTCTTGTTTACTTTCCAGTACAACAAGTCATGTCTGAATGGCAGGAAAAAAAAACAACAAAAAAAAAAAAAAAAAAAAACACAAAAAAAACCAAAAAACAGCTGCAATCAAAAATGACGCATCAAGTGAAAATGTGCACAGGTTCAGATTCATCCCGCGCATGCACAAATTCTTGTCCGGGCACTTGCGCTCAATTGATACATTCTGTCCAGCGCTTTTGTTAGCGGACAGAGAAAGCCCTGATCAGACTGCGCGGATGTCCAAACTGATCTGGGCCTTCGCTGTCCGCATATGCTCGAAGACACGTTTATGCATGGCGAGGTCCATATGACACAATCTCCCCAAGGGTAGCACATTATTTGCTTGTTGAGTAGATCCTAGTTTTAGAAGGGAGACAAAACCCACTTTTCATAGAGTTGATTCCACGGAAAGAGTAGGCATTCCCTTCAGTTTTGAGAAATAAATGTTGCATATTGCTAACAAACTTCTAAATATTGGCCCGCTATGGTTCAACGTTACTCTGGCATACAACAGAATAGCCATGAGTAATCGTCTTTGTTTATCATAGTGATTAATTTGATTTTTTTATGTTTACGCTTTGATGCTTTGACTGTGTTGGGAGCCTTTATACGAACCGATTGTTTTAATATATTTCTGTATTAAGAGCAGCATCGGGACCAGGGTGACGTTGGCTAGCTGTAAAAGTGCGTTAACCACCCCTCCACACCCCCTCCCCTCCCCTTCCCCCCCACCCCCCGATGGTTTATTCAACTGACCGTTCTAAGGCGGTCTTACTCTTTGTTGCTATGTGGGTCATTCTACTATTCTACCAGGCGATTTGTTTTAAGTCTTGCCTCGTGCTATTTTGTTATTGTAATTTTCAGTCCTTTTAGCATTGTGATTACCTCGCTTGGGGAAGAGAGAGCTAATCTTTGTGCTTTTCGTACGTTTGTTCGATTTGCGCTTGTTTGGTTTTGTATGTTTCCTCTTCCTCTTTGTGTATGGGATGGGCTGCTGCTTATGATTGTGACACTCCTTGGATCTTTTTCGTACCTTTTTACCATTCTGGTTTTGCATTCCATTATTTTGTTATTTATTGACACTTCAGAATAATGTATGTTCAAACTAACTTAAGATCACAGTATCTTACCATAAAAAGCATTAATAAGACGCACTTCTTGCATTTTTACTATCATGTTACATTGTAGATTGGCATAACTATTAACAATTGTCATCATTAAGCAACATCAGCTGGGAATTCACCTCGGGAAAATAACACAAGACGAAAATCCTGGATCATTTGAAATTTGCAATTCCTCTTTTGAAAAAAGAGAGAAAAAATAGGGATCATATGCACACATAAACATCGAAAGATAAACATTTAAACGCATTCTTATAACAATTTAAGGACAATTACTCCATCGGTATCAACAGAATTAAAAAGGTTTCTTTTGATAACATAAGAAAATATAGGGATATAAAGTGACAGTTCAAAAGCGCTGGCAAGCAGACCGAAATTCTAGATCTTTCCAATATTGCAATTTTTCCGCAAGGAGAAACACGAGTCACAAATACGCATCAACACAAAGCAATAAGCATTGAAATATGCACTAGAAAGCTAAATAAAATATACGAACCTTTGCTGCGATGTTTACAAACCCAAAGCTAGTGTGAAACTGTTGTTTCTTTACCAACTTTTTGCCGTGGTGTTTACACGCTCAACGCTAGTGTGAAACTGTAATTCCTATACAAACTTCGCCGTGGTGTTTACACACTCAACGCCAGTGTGAGACTGTTATTTGTATACAAACCGTTACCATGTTGTTCACACGATCAAAGTCAGTGTGAGATTGTTATTTCTATACGAACCTTTGTCGTGGTATTTACACGCCCGACACCAGTGTCAGACAATTGTTTCTATTCGAACCTTTGTTTGGTATTTACAAGCCAAACACCAATATGAGACTGTTATTTCTATACGAACTTTTGTCGTGGTATTTACACGCCCAACGCCAATGTCAGACGATTGTTTCTATACGAACCTTTGTCGTGGTATTTAGAAGCCAAACACCAGTATGAGACTGTTATTTCTAAATGAACCTTTGTCGTGGTGTTTACACGCTCAACGCTAGTGTGAAACTAGTGGTTCTATACGAAACTATGTCAAGTCATTTCTCGCTCAACGCTTATGTGAAACTGTTATTTCTATACGAACCTTTGCCATGGTGTTTACACGCTCAACACTAGTGTGAAACTGTTGTTTCTATTCAAACCTTTGCCGTGGAAACTACAAGCTCAACGCTAATGTGAAACAACGCTAATGTGAAACTGTTATTTCTATACGAACCTTTGCCGTAGTGTTTACACGCCAAAACTAGTGTGACTCTGTTGTTTCTATTTGAACCTTTGCCGTGGAATTTACACTCAAGGGTATTATGAAACTGTTATTTCTAACCAAAACTTTGACGTGGTGTTAAGGTGTTTACACGCTCAAAAATAGTGTGAAACACGGTCATTACACGTTCAACGCTTATCTGAAACTGTTATTTCTATACGAACCTTTGCCATTGTGTTTACACGCTCAACACTTATGTGAACTGTTGTTTCTTTTCGAACCTTAGCCGTGGTGTTTACGCTTAACGCTGATGTGAAACTGTTATTTCTATACGAACCTTTGCCGTAGTGTTAACACGCCAAAACTGGTGTGAAACTGTTGTTTCTATACGAACCTTTCTCGTGGAGTTTACGCGCTCAACGCTTGCGTGAAACAGTTATTAATATACGAACCTTTGCTTTGGTGTTTACACGATCAACGCTAGTGTGAAGCTGATGTTTCTATATGAACCATTGCCTTGGGGACTTAAACGCCCAATGCTTGTGTGAAACTGTTATTTCTATACAAACCTTCGCCGTGGTGTTTCAGTGCTCAACGCCAGAGTGATACTGTAGTTTCCGTACGAACCTTTGCAGTGGTGGTTACACGCTCAGCGCTAGTGTGAAGCTAATGTATCTGTAGGAATCTTTACCGTTGTGTTTACACGCCAAACACTAGTGTGAACCTATTGCTTCGATAAGAACCTTTGCCGAGGAGTTTACACGCTCAACGCTAATATGAAATTACTGTTTCTGGTAAACCTTTGCCGAGGTGTTTAGGTGTTAACACGCTTAACACAAGTGTAAAACTAATCTTTCTATGCTTGCCGTGGTGTTTACACGCTCAACGCTAGTGTGAAACTGTTATTTCTACACGAACCTTTGCTCTGGTGTTAACGCGCCCAACACTAGTGCGAAACTGCTGTTTTTTACAAACCTTTGCCGCGGTGTTTACACGCCCAAGTATGAAACTGTTGTTTCCATACGAACCTTTGCCGTAATATTTACACACTAAACACTAGTATGAAACTGTTGTTTCTATACGAACCTTTGCCGTGATATTTACACACTAAACACTGAGAGTGTGTATATTATACGATCCTTTTCCGTGATGTTTACACGCGCAACGCTAACATGACCTATAAGAACCTTTGGCGTGGTGTTTACACGGTCAATGCTTGAATGAAACTGTTGTTTCTATTCGAACCTTTGCCGTGATATTTACACGCTAAACACTGAGACTGTGTATATTATACGATCCTTTTCCGTGATGTTTACACGCGCAACGCTAACATGACCTATAAGAACCTTTGGCGTGGTGCTTACACGGCCAATGCTTGAATGAAACTGTTATTTCTATAAGAACATTTGCCGTGGTGTTTACACGCCCAACACAAGTGTTTAACATTTTTGTTTCTATGCGAACCTTTGATGTGGTGTTTACACGCCCAACACTAGTGCAAAACTGTTATTGTTAAACATACCTTTGTCCTGGTGTTTACAGCTCAATGCTGGTGTGAAACTGTTGGTTCTATACACACCGTTCTCGTAGTGTTTATACGCTCAACGATAGTGTGAGACTATTATTTCTATACGAACGCTGGTGTCAAACTGTTGTTTCTATACGACCCTTTAGTCAACGCTACCGTTAAACTGTTGCTTCTATATGGACAGTTCTTGTGGTGTTTACCTGGTCGATGCTAGTGTGTAACTGTTGTTTCTATTCGAATCTTTGATTTGGTGTTTACATACTTAACACTAGAAAGAAGCAGTTGTTTGTATATGAATCTTTGTCGTAGTGCTTACATGCTAAACTAGAAAATAGCTAGTGCTAAATTGTTATTTCTCTACGAATCTTTCGCTAGTGTGAAACAGTTGTTGTTTTTGCAAACCTTTGCCGTGGTGTTTACACTTTCAGCGCTGGTGTAAAACGTTTGTTTCTTTACGAATCTTTGTCGTGATGTTTACACGCTCAACACTTGTGTGAAACTGTCGCTTTTATACGAACCTTTGCCGTGGTGTTTACATGCTTAACACTTGTTTGAAACTGTCGCTTTTATATGAACCTTTTTTGTGGTGTTTACACGCTCAACACTAGTGTGAAACTGTTGTTTCTATATGAATCTTTGCCGTTGTGTTTACACGCTCAATACTAGTGTTAAACTGTTGTTTCTCCACGAATCATTCTCGTGGTGTTTATACGCTCAACACTAGTGTGAAACTGTTGTATAAAGTCAGGGCTTCTACCAGAAAGCCAGTGTGGATTCAGGAAAGACAGAGGACCAATAGACACGATCTTCGCAGCAACACAGCTTCAAGAGAAATGCCAGGAACAGAATGTTGACCCCTACATGACCTTTGTCGACCTTACAAAATCATTTGACACAGTCAGTCGTGATGGACTTTGAAAAATTATGGCAAAGTTTGGCTGTCCTGCCAAATTCATAGCAATGGTGCGGCAGTTCCACGATGGTGTTTGCAATGGTCTAAAATGATGGCGAATTTTCCGATCCATTCCCTGTGATAAATGGAGTTAAGCAAGGCTATGCTTCAAAACTGTTCAGCATGATGTATTTTTGCCATGCTTACAGATGCTTTCCAGGATGGTGACAATGGTATACCGATTTGGTATCGCTTTGATGGGAAGCTGTTCAACCTAAGAAGGATGCAAGCTCAATCCAAGGTGCAGACAGAGATGCTTGATAAGTTCTCTTTTGCTAATGACATGGCAAAGGGTGTTCTAATATATGAGAAAATGCAAAAAACGGTGTGGATCAAGTATCTGATTCCTGTGACAGCTATGATCTCACAATCAGCATCAAAAAGACTGAGGTCGTATATCAACCAGCACCTAAAAAAACCTTACGAGCTCGAACAAGGAGCCACAATCACAGTGCGAGGTTAACGATTGCAAGTGGTAGACAAGTTCACATACCTTGGAAGAGTCTAGAGTTGTGCACATTGATGATAAAGTCAGTGCCAGGATTGTCAAAGCCAGTGCAGCATTTGGCCGACTACGTGGAAGTCTTTGGGATCAAATTGCAATAAGACGACACAAAGCTGAAAGTCTACAGATCCGTAGTGCTGCCAACACTACTATACGTATGCGAAACTTGGATAGTTTACCAACGGCATGCTAAAAGACTGAACCACTTCCATACAAAATGTCTTAGGAGACTTCTAAAGATCAAGTGGCAAGACAAGATTCCAAACACAGAAGTCCTGAAAAGGGCAGAGATGCAGAGTGTATATACTCTTCTGACATTGTCACAGTTAAGATAAACAGGCCGTGTTACCAGAATGCCTGATGAACGGTTGCCAAGGGAAATCCTCTGTGGAGAACTACAAGTCGGAAAACGCTCCCATGGTGGTCAGAAGAAGCGATACAAGGACACCCTCAAAGCCTCCCTTAAAGACTTCAACATACTAACGGAGTCGGGGGAACAGATTGCACAGGATCGAGCAAAGTGGCAAGGCCTCATCAGAAGGGGTGCAGCAAAAAGAATCTGTGAAGCCGAACAAAATCGTGCATAGTGGAAAGCCAGAGCTAAGGCGTCACCAACAGAGCTTTCTTCCTCAAACCTCTCTTGTTCTATCTGCAACAGGCATTTCAAAGACTGGTCTCATCAGCCATCTCAGAACACACAAACAATAACACTTCACACATTTGATTAGGTTTGGTCATTGTCGGTAATGACAGACAGACGAACGAACTTTTATGCCACTGTTGGTTGATATAAATGCAATTTATTTTGCTTTCTACTGGTAAAGCACAAACACGGATCCTATCTAGCTATAGGTTTAGAGGTATGTCGAGGTAAAACCTAACAAATAAAAGTTGACAAGTTACGAGGTAAGTATATTCTCGTTGTGATGTAAATAATGCAACTATGTATTAACTCATTCATTGTTTATGTTAAGATAATCATTTTACTAGCAAAATGGCAAAAACCTCCCATTATATCAACAAGGTTTCCAAGATGGCTGCATCCTTGGTCGTAAACAGAGATTGCGTTACAAGTCACATGATCCCCGACCATTATTTTTTTTTATTGTTTTGCTATTATCAGATATTTGGTTTATCTGTTTAATCGTGTTATTTAAAATCTAGCTGTGGGGGTGGTTCGGGGCGGCGGCGGGGGTAGGTAGTATTATGTTATCTCTGAGGACTTATGGTATATAGATGCTGATGATATATCTGAGTTTGGTCTGTAAACTTTATAAAGGAGTTCAAGCTCTACAAATCGACGTCAGGATATAAAAAACAAAACCGATGAACATTTATACGAAAGTTTTGAATTATGTCCAATGTTTGGAACAAGATGCATTTTTGTCAGGCATTGAAACAAACCATTTACATTACGCTGAAATAATTTCACCAATTACGAATAGAATAAAAGTAAATCATAACAATCGGATATTTTATATACGACATCCAAAGGAAAACGATATAAATCATTCTAAAATTGCCAGAGGTCTTCATATCCTTCACTTAATACCATTTACTTTATATGGAAAGTAACGTCAGAAAGCGTACCTTCCGATGTGTAGGCTCAGCGAAGTTTCAGATCAGTTTGTGCATTCGCACAACCTGATTAGAGCTTTTAATGAGTACATTTTGGATAGCCAAGAATCCAAGTGGTTTTATATGGACAATGAAGACTGATCAGACTGCCCGGAAGTGCAGGCTAAGTTGAGTCTTCGTTTGGGCTCACATGTCAAATGGTACGTTTTCGCGGGCCGCAGCTTGTATAATACAACTAATAATCTATATTCTGTTAGCAACTTTAATAGATGGCAAACCGTTCGGAATAATTTTATGTATTACATAATGTATTTGAATGGCCTAAAATAGAAGTCTGGTGATTGTTTATTATTGTTCTACTGCACAGACATGCAAATGTGTCTGTCGCTGAAGCGTCGACTATCAAAGAATGATATAGCAGGCGTGGGAGTACTGTAAATTGAATTTGGGTCAGTGCACTTAAATGTTTGTAATAAAGTCGACCACACGGTATCGGATCATGTACGATGAAAATATCATTCCACCTGCAGATTGCCACCTAATTTTGGTTTGAGTATCGTATTTGTAAGTATTTGGACAAACAGGCCTGAGTAAACTGTGTAGACCCAGATGCGACGCCACAAAATGGCGTCTAATCAGGGTTTATTCTGTTTGCTACTCATCCAGAAGTTTTAGATAGAACTACAGGTAGTAAGTTGTACTTGTGCAAATTTTAGAAAAAAAGTGTGGTAACCCAGCAAACATGTATATATGGGACCTATATGGGCAGAATCTGGGCATTTATCCCATTCGGGTCCTGCATGGGCCCCATATAGGCTTTTTTGCCCATATAAGACCTATATAGGTCCCATATTGGTAAACTTTGACTAGCAAACACGTATATATGGGAACCATATGGGCAGAATCGGGGCATTTATCCCATTTGGGTCCTATTTGGGCCCCATATAGGCTTTTTTGCCCATATAAGACCCTTATAGGTCCCATATTGGTAAAATTTGATAACTATAAAAATACATTTTAATATATGGGACCCCCGAGATAAAATTGAAATAATCCTGGAAAAGTGATATTTTCTAGATACATAATTGGGGCCCAAATGACTCCCATGTGATACAGATATTGGATCTCTATGGTTCCAATGTTGACCTCTCATTACTGTATGGGACCCATATGGGTTCAATATGGGTATTAAGGGGAACAACTCTACCACTATTTAAACATAATATCAAAAAATAGTAAATTTCCTGATATAAATGCAAATAATAATGATAATAATAAAATAAAAATAATAGTTTGTTCATTACAAAATGAAAGTATCTATTAAATTTTATCTTAACTATTTTCCCGACATGGACGTCGATTCATGGTCATATTTTTATTTTAACTCGTATGTCCCTATTATTTTTAAAATTGAGAGGTATATATAAATACGCATGATGCCAACATTTCCAGCGTGAGCTGGGTGGCCTAGTGGTTAGTGCACTCGACTTTCAAGCGGGATATCGTGGGTTCGAATCCCGCTCGGGTCGAGACAATTTTCAGATCATTATTACGCCTAGCTCATACTCGACGTGCCCTGGGTTGAGTATAAAGTGGACAGGGCGGCGCCAAGTGTGCATGGGTGATCCATGAAAGCAAGGCTGTACAAATACATTTACATCATAGCAATCGCCGCTGCCTCTATGTGCCTCGGGTGCCTTGTAGCGTTAAAAATCCGCACAACAACAACAACAACAACATTTCCAACTATTAAAAAAGACGCCTATATCTTTAAGGCAATAACTTGCACACGTACATAGGTCTCTATCGGTTGGGACCTTACCAGTCCATCAAATGGGCTGGGACTGGGGACTTATAATCTTTTGTGTAAAAATGTGTAAAAATTGTTTTTCTGGAAGATAAATGTGGGTTGATTTTTCCCATACTGGACCCATATAGTTCCCACATGGCTTTGCCCATGTGGGTCCAACATGGAACCCTGTTGCAAATCCCTCATGAGTCCCTTATGGGTTGCCCATGTAGGACCCATATAAATACCCATTTAGGGCCAATGTGGGTCCTATATTTTTTGCTTGCTGGGAAGGAGTTAAGGTGTCCGAATACTTAGTGTATGGTATACTGGAAACAATTTGCTGGCTGACTGCGATCAGAGGGCTGATGGTGTTTCTTTTTTTCTTTTTTTTTTCTTTTTTTTTCATCATCTAGACTGATCTTACTTATGTCCCTTAATGTTGAGGTAATACTTGTTTACACACCGTACATATAGTGCATCAACATTAAACTGAGACATTAACACATTCCGTGAACTCAATTCGGTAATCATCGATTTCCGAATGACAATACATTATGGTAAACCATTACGTACACCCCCAGTCAGCATTCTACGTAAATCTACATCAGGCTGTCATCGGCCCGTATGGGTAGCTGACGGGCCGATGACGGCCCGATGTAGATTTACGTAGAATGCTAGCTGGGATATAGCCTCGCTTGATTGACTGCAATGAACAACCCATGAGGGTCTAGAGGAGGTACCAAAATTATCTTAGCTCCCCAATTAGTAATCGACAAAGCTATTTTCACAACACTTAGTATAGTTTGGATTGTTTGAGCTGAATCGTTAAATCCCACACCTCAAAAAAAAATCAGCAGTTACCTAAACGTTAGACCACAACTCAGCAGTCAATAAAAATTAGGTCATTAATAGGCAATCAAAAAACCACATCGATACCCTCTTCTGCTGAACATAAAATCCGATCGCCGTTTATAACGGAAACCTACGAAGACGTTTACGGAAACTAATTGTCTCAGTTTAATTTTGTCGTACTATACACATATAGATATTATTATTGTAACTTCAAAGTGCCAGTTCCGTTTGGTCGGCTATATTTAACCCATTTAAGCCTAGCGGCCCATAAAAGGGACATTGGCAAACAGTGTAGACCCAGATCAGACGCCGCAGAACGCGGCATCTGATCAGGGTCTACATGGGTTAATTTTAGAAAACTCAAAGCACAATATAGCACATAGGATATAATGACTGTGTTGTGCGTTTTGTTTTTTTTCCCTTTGGCTGAGCGGCACAGTATTGAGTAAGCAGCATATCGTAGGTTCCAACCTTTCTCAGTAATAATTAAGTGTGTCCGTTTATTAAGTAATAGACCTTGAAAGTGTCCTATGTACAGTAGAAACTGACAGAATATTTAATGTCCGTTGACACAACCATCTATTTCCAATAATGCTAGAAGGGTACAATAAAGGTCTTGGGTTAGTCTGCGCGAATGCTCAGACAGAGCTGGCCTTTGCTATGTACATATGCCCCACTGACACCATTCAGCATGGACACCTCAAGTATCATCATATAAACAGGAGTAAAAGACCAAGATTAGCATGAACATTGTCTTGACATGGCTTGCTATATTTGCACATAATATTTGACCTTGCTTTCATATATACTGACCTTACATTACATTATAACTACTGAACATCCTGAACCTTGACGAGACTGTGTCATATCGCAATTTTCCTATATTTTTTTCACCCCACTCCCACCGATTCCCTGTTTTTACTGTTTGAATTGTGAAGGAATCCTGAATAAAAAAAGAGCATTTATTTTATTTTACTTTATTACAAACGGGATGACTTCAACTTTCCCGTAGTTGATTTTCCGTTTCTGACAAGCAATATCCTTCTGCACCAGCATACGGTGTTTACATTCTGCACGAGCATACGCTGTTTACGTTTCACAGTTATCTTTTTTATAATCCGTTATGCTAGAATCTGCTATCTGAATATTAGGACTTTATCGAACGAGGTATGTTGCTCATTTCAAAACTGTTGAATGCAGGGAGCCCATCTTAGCTCCAGTACATAAGAAAGGTTACGAATATTAAACACCAAAATGCTGATTATAATTAAAGGAGACAACATTCTGTAATATTTTTTCTTTTATCACAGAAATTAAGACTTGGCATTTCGTTAATTTCTTGTGAAAAATAAGAAAACTATTGTTACACGTTTCATTGATGGTTTAGCCTCCATTCAGCTAAAGCTTAAATGTATATGAGACGAAATACTGACTGCAAAAGCAGATATTGTTACTGGCCTTTATTTTTTCTCCTTGAGGAATACTATAAGTCTCTTCACCCTCTGGCGGACTATTGTACATTACTTCACCATCTTGTGGAATACTGTACGTTGCTTCACCCTCTTGTAGAATATTATACGTTACTTCACCATTTTGTGGAATACTGTACGTTGCTTCACCCTCTTAAAGAATATTATACGTTACTTCACCATTTTGTGGAATACTGTACGTTGCTTCACCCTCTTGTAGAATATTATACGTTACTTCACCATTTTGTGGAATACTGTACGTTGCTTGACACTCTTGTGGTATACTATACGTTGCTTCACCGCTTGTGAAACACTATACGGTGCTTTACCCTCTTTATACCTTGCTTAACTATTATGTGGACTACTATACGTTGCTTTACTATTTTGTGGATTACTATACGTTGTTTCACCATCTTGTGGAATACTATACATTGCTTTACCCTCTTATGGAATATAATCGTTGCTTCATCCTCATAGGAAATACTATGTAACGTTGCTTTACCCTCTTGTGGAAAACAATACCTTCCTTCACCGTCTTGTGGAATTTTATACTTTGCTTCATCATGTGGAATACTATACGTCGTTTTACCAACTTATGGTACACTTTACGTTGTTTTTCTCTCTTATGGAATACTATATGTTGCTTCAAACTTTTGAGGAATACTACACTTTGTCTCACCTTCTTGTGGAATACTACACATTGCTTTACCGTTGCTTCACATTTCAGTTTTGTGATGTGAAAGAAATTAGCCAATATGGTTTAAGTACATCTGCGTACAAAAAACGACTAAATCCGTCAGTACATTTGATTGTAATCTGGTCACTGAAGGTACTTTTAGCGATCTAATCATTATCTGTGCTTTAAGCATTCTGAAAGCAGTAAGAGCACTGAGGCTCTCGCCTGCTGAATGCAGTTTGATCGCTGAGCGTGTGATCGGTTACGACGTTTTTGTTTGTCATCTGATCTATAAGCGCGCTCTTCGCCAACTGATTACAATCTTAGCATACGTCGTAATTTTGCCAGCTGACTGCTCTGAGGGATATTGTACAAACTGATCATAGTCTAATCATTGTAGGTGCATTTTCTCCGTCATACTGTAATGTGGTCGCTGACAGCTTATTTTGCCAGCTGATTGTGGTCTGAACATTGATGGTACCCTTCGCCGAATGATAGCAGTCTAAGTAGTAAACATACCTTTAGCAAGCTGATTGCGGTCTGAGTAGTCTCAGAAGTAGTAAGAGTACTTTTCGCCAGCTTACTGCGGTCTTACGAGTTCCACAATCTATATTTTGAGCAGAAATAAGAAAACTAACTGCTGTCAAAGTAGTCGAGTACTGTCTGTCAGCCGATTACGGTCTGAGTAGTGAGGGTAGTGTCCGTCAGCTGATTGCAGTTTGAGCAGTAAAAGTTATATTGGCAAATTGCGGTCAAAGTAGTGGGGGTACTTTTTGTCAACCGATTACGGTCTGAGTAGTGAGGGTAGTCTCCGTCAGCTGATTGCAGTTTGAGCAGTGAAGGTGTTTTCGGCAACTTATTGCAGTCAAAGTACTGGGCTACTTTCTGTCAGCGGATTACTGCCTGAGTAGTGAGGGTGGTTTCCGTCAACTGAATGCCGTTTAAGCAGTGAAGATGTTTTCGGCAACTTATTGCAGTCAAAGTAGTGGGGGTACTTTCTGTCAGTCGATTATGGTCTGAGTAGTGAGGGTAGTTTCCGTCAGCTGACTGCAGTTTGAGCAGTGAAGGTGTTTTCGGCAACTTATTCCAGTCAAAGTAGTAGGGGCACTTTTTGTCAGTCGATTAAAGTCTGAGAAGTGAGGATAGTTTCCGTCGGCTGATTGCAGTTTGAGCATTGAATGTGTTTTCGGCAACTTATTGAAGTCAAAGTTAAGGGGTTTCTTTCTGTAAGCCGATTACATTCTGAGTAGTGAGAGGTCTGCGTCAGCTGATTGCAATTTGAGCAGTGAAGGTATTTTTGGCAACTTATTGCAGTCAAAGTTGTGGTGGTACTTTCTGATAGCCAATTACGGTTTGAGTAGTGAGGGTAATTTCCGTCAGCTGATTACAATTTGAGCAGTGAAGGTGTTGTCGGCAACTTATTGCAGTCAAAGTAGTGGGGTACTTTCTGTCGGCGGATTACAGTCTGAGTAGTGAGGGTAGTTTGCGTCAGCTGATCGCATTTCGAGTAGTGAAGGTGTTTTCAGCAACTTATTCCAGTCAAAAGCGTGGGGGTCATTTCTGTCAGCCGTTTACGGTCTTAATAGTGATGGTAGTTTTCGTCAGTTGACTGCAGTTTGAAAAGTGAATGTGTTCTCGTTAACTTATTTCAGTCAAAGAAGTGGGGTACTTTCTGTCAGCCGATTACGGTCTGAATAGTGAGGGCAGCTTCCTTCAGCTGATTGTAGTTTGAGCAGTGAAGGTGTTTTCGGCAACTTATTGCAGTAAAAGTAGCGGGTGCTTTCTATCAGCCGATTACGGTTTTTGTAGTAAGGGTAGTATCCGTCAACTGATTGCAATTTGAGCAGTGAAGATGTTTTCGGCAAACTTATTGCAGTCAAAGTTGTGGTGGTACTTTCTGACATCCAATTACGGTCTGAGTATTGAGGATAGCTTCCGTCAGCTGATTACAGTTTGAGCAGTGAAGGTGTTTTTGGCAACTTATTCCAGTCAAAGTAGTGAGGTACTTTCTCTCAGCCGATTACGATCTGAGGAGTGAGTGTGGTTTCCGTTAGCTGATTGCAGTTTGAGCAGTGAAGGTGTTTTCGACAACTTATTGCAGTCAAGGTTGTGGGGTAATTTCTGTCAGCCGATTACGGTCTGAGTAGTGAGGGTACTTTCCGTCAGCTGATTGCAGTTTGAGCAGTTAAGGTGTTTTTGGCAACTTATTGCAGTCAAAGTAGTTGGGTACTTTCTGACAGCCGATTACGTATGAGTAGTGAGTGTAGTTTCCACCAGCTGATTGTAATTTGAGCAGTGAAGGTGTTTTCGGCAATTTATTACAGTCAAAGTAGTGGGGTACTTTCTGTCAGCCGATTACGGTCTGAATAGTGAGGGTAGCTTCCATCAGCTGATTGTAATTTGAGCAGTGAAGGTGTTTTCGGCAACTTATTGCAATCAAAGTAGCGGGTGCTTTCTATCAGCCGATTACGGTCTGGGTAGTACGGGTAGTATCCGTCAACTGATTGCAATTTGAGCAGTGAAGGTGTATTCGGCAAAGTTATTGCAGTCAAAGTTGTGGTGGTACTTTCTGACATCCAATTACGGTCTGAGTAGTGAGGATAGAATCCGTCAGCTGATTACAGTTTGAGCAGTGAAGGTGTTTTTTTGGCAACTTATTCTAGTCAAAGTAGTGGGGTACTTTCTCTGAGCCGATTACGGTCTGAGGAGTGAGTGTAGTTTCCGTCATCTGATTGCAGCTTGAGCAGTGAAGGTGATTCCAGCAACTTATTGCAGTCAAGGTAGTGGAGTACTTTCTGTCAGCTGATTACGGTCTGAGTAGTGCGGGCAGTTTCCGTCAGCTGATTGCAGTTTGAGCAGTGACGTGTTTTCGGCAGCTTATTCCAGTCAAAGTAGTTGGGTACTTTCTGACAGCCGATTACGGTCTGAGTAGTGAGGGTAGTTTCCGTAAGCTGATTGCAGTTTGAGCCTGCTGATCTGTTGATTGCAGTTCTGAGCATTTAGGTCTCCTTTGCCATCTGAAAGTAATCTGAGCAGTGACGGTACTTTCCGTTAGTAGTAGTACTTGTATAACCTGGGCCTTTGCTCGTTTGCCCTTTTTGTCGCACCTGCTTTAGCACAGCGACTTAGGCGTGCAAGTGTCCATCCGTTCGTCCGTCCATCCGTCCGTCCGTCTTGTGAGCGCAACTCCTCTAACAGTTTTGTACCGATCATGTTGAAACTTTGGATGTGTTATCTTCATGGTATGAGGATGTGCATGTGGTTTTGGTATAATTGTTAGATTATGTTTTGTCACTTTTTCCACATTGTGAACTTAGTCATTTTTCACTCTCAATATATAGGTACCTTGTCAGCACAACTTCTCATACAATTTTATACCACTTTTTTTTTTTTTTTTTTTTTTTTTCTTTTTTTTTTTGTTGTTGAAACGTTGCAAATGTTTTTTTTTCCATAGTCTGAAGATATGCATGTGCTTTTCATATAATCCTTGCTTTAATTTATGTCACTTTTTCTTCTGCTTTTTGAACTCTGTCATTTTCTGATCTCAGATGTATAGATAGTGGGTACCTTGTGATTGCAATTTCTCATACAATTTTATACCGGTCTTTTTGAAACTTTGCAAAGGTTTTCTCCCGGGACTGCAGAAGTGCACGTAGTTTGGATATGATTTTGAATTTATTTTTGTCGCTTTTTCCACTTTAACTTTGTCATTTCCTCGCCTCAGATTTTATGAAAGTGTACAGACTGTGGTACTTTTCGAGTTCAACTTCTCATGCATATGAGAAAATGCTTATGCTTTCGATGAAATTCCTATATTAATTTCTTCTACCTAAAATAAACATAACTTATTTATTTATTTATTTATTTATTCATTTATTTTTTTTTTTATTTTTATTTATTTATTTATTTTTTTTTTTTTGGCTGGGTTGATTGGGGGATGAGTGGGTGGGGAGCAGGTGCGACATAAACTTCACCGAAGTTTGATCTCTTTTATCTTAACATTAAGCAAAACAGACACTGATTAGAAAATGCTAGACGCGAGCAACCCTAGTGGGTTATATCTTAGCAAAAAAGCTGGCATAATAGCATATCTGTTGCAACGTGAAAAAAGGCTCATTTGGCGTATATAATGCAGATCGCCTACTTTATTTTAGTTTAAACATATTTTATTTGTATAAATACAGATACAATTCATATTAACATGAACATATTTCAACTAGGAAATAGAAAAAAAAGGTCAAGGACATATGAATCTGTCTCCCACTTTATCTTCGCGGTTTGACAAGGGGATTCTACCTTAGCCTAAGATTCTGTATGTAAGTTACACTGATCAGAATATCATCACGAAAACATGCCTATATAATTTTGACCCCCTTAAACCCCACTTTTATACAGTAAAACTGGGGTTTACAGGAGTACACATTATTTTTCTTATTTTTGCTCGAAAACAATGATTTTGGGTACTCGTTCTAATGAGTACCCACAATCTATTTTCCTGAGCAGAAAGATGAAAAATGTCAGAGTTTTTTTATCTGAAAATTTTTAGTTTTCGGAGGTGAAATTTTCTATACATTTGAACAGGCGTGTTTTTGTAATGTGGAGACGCGCAGGTTGATCTGAAGCTACCCTTATAGTCATCCTGCCGCGCCATGCGAAAACGTACCTTCGGGGCATATGTGGACAGCGAAGGTCGAGATCAGCCTGCGCATCCGTGCAGTCTAATCAGAACCTTCACTTTCCGCTTATAGAATCATCGGGTACTGCAGAACATAACGAAGTATAGCAAACTTCTGTGATCAGACTGTATCCCTGGTTGATCTGGATCTTTATTGTTTGCATTCATCTATCTTTCATGTCGGTGCTCCTATAAGGGTCTTTTTTATTGTATGGATCATTATAATAGAGACACTGAATCTGATCGTGTATCTATGGATCTATAATGGATCAGGATAAACTAAAAAACCACGTAAGTAAACGTCAAAAACATTGCCTTTGGAAACATACTACAAATTATAAAATGGGAGTCTCGGTTTTACTGAGACTCTTCATAAGCAGTAAGGAAGTTTGCAACACTGCTTACGCCCTTAGCAGAACTCCATTTTCAGAGATACTACAATGGACCCAATGATCCCAAATGAAATGAAATAAATATCGTCGCTTTACTTACAGTTTATATTTTATCCTGATCCGCCTGCTTAATAGAATACTTTATTCCCCAGCCAGCTAATAAGTATAGAAGAAAAGGTGAAGTGCCTCACCAAGACAACATAATGCCAATATAGACGTTAAAAACTCGTAAGCACAAAATATGTGAGGAATGCTCCCTATAAAACAAAACCTATATTTAGTGGGTTTGACGAATTTAGTACGTTTGACGTACTGTCTGGCTATGCAACGCCTTCCGGGAAAACATGTTGAAAATTTCGACGCCGTCTAAGGATATCGTTACTTACGAGGAAACGCCCTCATACGCTGCACAGATGCATATTCTGTTCTAAGAGTGCATGTCAGACGTCAACCATGCTTTCCCAATGGCACATCCGATATACCGTATTCGATCTAATTACCGCACATACCCCTATAAGCGCACAGTCAAGAAATTCCGTAGTCTTCAGATTACAGCCAGTGTAATTTTTCTTTACTTCTTTTTAAAAGCATATGTTGTGGGTACTCATTTGAATTGCATCGACTTGTCGATGCAATTCAAATGAGTGCCCACAACATATGCCTTTATAAAGAAAATCAGAAACAATCACATAATCATCATCAAATGTCTTTTTTCTGATCTTTTTTATAGTGTATCCTTAGTAGGTAGATACACATTTTACCACAAATGAGTGTTCCCAGTAATTTTGAAAAACCTAAGCGCACAGTGCGGTAATTAGGTCGAATACGGTAAGCCTGCAGACTTGGAATGCTAACTTCTGCATGGGCGCGAGCATGTATGTATCCCACAGTCTCGTGGCTGTAGGATCAATGGGAGTTTTTAGATCTCGCCGTGACTTGGGGGCAATAATCCGTGTGCGAAAAGCGAGACCCTCTTCTTTCTTTTCGCTCCCTTAAACCTTCCGCTGAAGGATATTCTGCTGGAAAGACATTGTTTTTCAGTTGGTGCTGTGAGCTGGTCAAACGCTCGTACCACTCTGTTAGCCTCATGTATGCGCCAAACTATATAAACATTCTACTTTATATTATGCGTGAACATTGAAAGCTCTGCGTATCATGATTCTAATCAGAATATTGCTTAACAAAGTAAAAGTACACTCATATAAAGTCATAAGTCTTCATCCTGCCATTTCTATGTCCTTAATTAATAGTCCTAGGTTTTAATGAATGGCCATCGGAAACGGAAACTGGCATTAACTCTCTAGCTTTTAAATATGTTCTGTGGGCAAAATAGAGAAATAAATGGGGCACAGCATTTCCTATAAGATTGCATATGTGCCCAGCGAAGACTCAGATCAGCCTGCGTTACTGCGCAGGCTGATCGGAGTATTCGCTGTCCGCCTGAATACACTTTGGATTTTTGACATAAGTACCCTTCAAAGACTGATCAGAATGCGCAGATGCGCAGGCTCATCTGAGTTTTCGCTGGGCGCACATGCAGTCTAGAGGAAAATGCTGTGCTCTGGGTAAAATGAAATATGGGAATACTCTGTGAAAGCCAGGGCCCAGTTTTTCAAAGCATCGTTAGCTTAACGAGCTCGTTAGTGGTCAAAATGTTAACTGCTCTAGTAAGTACAGTGTGTAATTCATAGTTATTTTTGCTGAAAAAATGTGAGTAGCTTTTGCAAATGCAAAAGCTACTCACATTTTTTCAGCAAAAATATTAGCATATATGCCATATATAATGATCAAAGTTTTAACGAAACGTTAACTAAAGACATCGTTAGTTTCGAACAACTGGGCCCTGAAGTTTTTAATTACATGAAATCGACAGCAGTTCGTGTAAAAGAGAAAAAACAGACGAAAAATAGATATAAAGAACAAACGAAGCAGAACTGCAACGGATTGGACAGACGATTTTGGACGCATACGAACAAACAAAAAAGTGCATGAAGATACCCAGGAAATGCCACAATCAGAAAGAACAGCCCTCTCGTTGCATCAAAAGAAGGAGAGATTAGGTACATACAATGCCAACACATAGGCCACATATGAAACCACAGACGCACAAACAAAGAATAACTGCAACACAGGAACTGTCTCGGGCCTTAGAGCGGTCAGTAGGAAAACTACATGAGGGCGAGGGAGTGGGGTAGGGGGCTGGTCTTAAACCAGGTTTAGTCTAGGAGAACCTCCTCCTTAATTCTGATGCAGCTCCTAATGACAAATATCTCTTCGGTCCACATATGGGTCATAGATTTTTACCCTGACATTTCTATTACCTTAATTAACAGACCTTCTTTTTAATGAATGGGTAGCAGTAACGGAAACTATTAAGAAGCTTCTAGGAGAAGAGAACAATTCTATGTGTTTCGAACAATGTCGGAATCTTCGGTGAAAATAAGGAGCCTACAAAATTGACTAAATCTCCCCATTCTCCGCGTCCGCTCCGGCCCATGGCTGTTTTAAGCGATAATTATTCTATGGAATGATTCTATTATCAATCATTCGCTTTATTACATTTTGGTCACTGGCTGCAGGACTATGTTTTTTTTTTTTTTTTTTTTTTTTTTTTTTTTTTTTTTTTGATTCTGTTTTCATCATGTTTGGTACCCCGTCCTTGTTCTGCCTTATTTAGCTTCTTGATAACCTTCTGAAAAGAGGTCTACCCTAAAAATATTTTTAAGCATTTTTGTTTTCCTTTTAGAGAGCTCTTCAAGCCTTTCGTGTACAGTTAAGTAATCAGGATGTCAAAACATTGTCTCTATTGTAACTCATGGTGGAACATACCAAGTATACCAAATTACATTAAGATTAAAATCATTTTCAATTTTCTTTTGTACAGTAGTGCCACTATCAAAGAAAATGATCGCGCAACAGGAAAAGCTGTCTTTGGGGTATATGAGAACAACGAAGGTTCTAATCAGCTGTCGGAGCCGCACTGACCGAATAGTGCCCTTTACTACATACATCAATATATTCTACAATATTCAGGTATATGTGTGTGTGTGTGTGTGTGTGTGTGTGTGTGTGTGTGTGTGTGTGTGTGTGTGTACACTTGTTCGCTTTGTGCCATTTTTACAGTCGAAACAACATTTGAAACGTCCTGCTTTTTCATGTCCCTTCTGAGAAGAGGTTTACTATTAAAATGAAAGTACAGAGGCAACTTGATGAAAATTATTCGTCCTCCATTTTGAAAGGTAGGGGTCTTCTCTAAAAGGAAAGTAGCGGGATAAACATTCTCAAAATTGTCTTGTCTTTCATCTAAATAGGTGTTTACTCTAAATCAAAATAGAGAGATAACTTGATCAGACTTATCTTGCTACATTCTGAAAGGGGGTCTTTTCTAAAACGAAACTAGGTAGGCGAAGGTAAATTTAGGCTTTTCTAAAAGCAGAGAATTTGCTACCAAGGGGAGCAAATTCTTTCCTTTTAGAGTAGATCTTTTTTCAGAACGAAAAAAATAAACATTTTTTCAGATTTGCCTCCCTCGATAGTGTATCGGTTTCCCAACAAATTAGAGCCAGCGCTAGAAAACATCCAACAAAATGACATGTGCGCCCAACGAAGACAGATGAACCTGGGCATCCGCTCAGTCTGATCAGATTATTTGCTGTCCGCATGACGAAAGCTTGGGTCCTTAGCTACCCACTGAGCGCACAGCAAAGACTCTGATCAGACTGGGCGGATGCCCAGGCCGATCTGAGTCTTCGCAGCGAAGGCCGGAATCAGACTGCGCGTTTGCTCCCGAAGGTACATTTCAAAAGGTGCGACATATATATATATATATATATATATATATATATATATATATATATATATATATATATATATATATATATATATATATATATATATATATATATATTAAAGCAAAGGCACACAATTTCATTAAGAGTCTTTATTGTTTTCAAAGATAATTATTTTTCCGACGCTATTCAGTTATTTTCAATAAATATTCCCAATAGAGATAGTTTACAATTCAACCGTTGATATCCTGATTCCCATTATTGTTATTCTTAGAGAGAGCAAATACAAAAAAGGAAAAGACTTATTAGGACATAGAGCTCCAGAAAATCATTATGCTAGCCATACAAATATTGAAAAATGTCGGTTTTGCTATGAGAACACATCAAAGGACCTCAGTAATATCAAATAACATATCTGAAGCAATTAGATCTTATAATATATGTATCATTATAGAAAATATGCAGGTTTTCGTAGAGAAAAAAAGGTAGTACTAAACCACGCATTTTGTTTGTCTGGAATCCATGGAACATGGTGAGAAAGGATATGAAAGTAGCAAATTAGTATTGCAGTCACGTCTCCCCGACAGGTTGGGAATCAAGCAGGCTTCCAGAGGAAATCTGAGTGACATTTGTAATAGCATGTTGGCAGCAAGTGTTTCCGCGCCATAGTCTTGCCTGTCCATGCATACAGATTATCTAGATGGTTATTTGAACAAACGAGCGCCTACGGAAGAAAACGGCTAGCATATGAAATGCAAACAGTGACAACCAAATCAGCCTGTGTATCAATAGTCTGATTAATTACATTTGTTTTCGGCTCATACCATACTTGTATATTCTATAGAAGCCAAAAAATTCTGTTAGCGATCAGCGGGAAGGCCTCCGATTGGTTTGTCAGTATATGCCTAGAATACGCAATGTCGCCTGGCACAGCCAAAATGATTTTTTTTTCAATTCTGAATGAATCTGGTTTACTCCATCAGCTTGAATTAGAATATAGATCAATCCTTGCACGAGGAAAAATCAAGGCCCCAGATAGGTTCAATTTTAAGTTTTTTTTCCCAAAGAGCTATATACTGATAATAGCCTATCAGAATCGTATTATTTTTGGTATTTTACGCCATTTCTATACATGGTGAGCGATTTTGAGGACGGCTTGTGTCCTCAATAAGGACTAAGGACCTTAGAAAAGAAAACTGCACTCAAATTGCTTTAGAGGAGTTATTCTATTACAGTTTACTTTCATGCATCTTTTAAACTTCCAAGCCTGGTGTTGACTCAAACCATTCAGCTTTAAACTTTAAAACCTAGGTTGAAAAAAGAAAACAAAAACTTACGTTGTGTGCCGTGTCTGTGGCCTTTCTTGAGTAAGACCATATTTATTTCATGGTCAAGATACAACCCAACGATTCAAATATTTTAAGTAAAATTAAACCTGGACAACGCAGATGTATTTTATTTGGTTGTCACCGCTACAGCCCGGGTTCGATTCCCGGCACTGGCCTGTGACAGGATAATGGTTGAAATCCATGATCGGTGGTATTCCCCGGGTACTTCGGTTTCTTTTACCACTATGAACACGAAACGCTAACATCTGCGCCTTTGAGAACGCGTCTATACCTTCCTAATAGCATTCTTTATAAATCTATATTTATATATATAAATTTATAAATCATGGTAGCTGACGGGCCGATAACGTCCCGCTATAGATTTATACAGAAAGCTTACTGGGTTTGCTGAGCTTTCTGTGAAATCGAAGTAAAATAAAGTTTAAACCATGGTTTAAACTGGTGCACATATGTATAGAGGATGTCTAAGAAGATCCGTAATCACAGAAAATAGCTTACCAGTGACATAAAGAGGAAGAGCAAATAAACGACGGACAATACACACCTTCCAAATCAACGGAAGGCATGCAACCCGCTGCCTCGTCCACAACGAGCAGATCTCAATGCCCGACAGGATCTACTGTACTTACCTTAAGTTTTGGGAGAACTTATCTACAGTCGACTCTCGTTATCTCGACTCCGCTTATCTCGAATAACGGCTTATCTCGAAGTGAAAATCTGCTCCCTGTTTGAACATTGAAATCTAACAACAGGTAACAAAATATTGTGGAAAAGAGGAGAAATTGCTCCTTAGGAGCAATTTCTCCTCTTTTCTACAATATTTTCAATAAATCTCTAACTTAAGGAGTCAAATTCGTTTGTGAAATGGTTGTTCGATTTAATTTTCCTCAATTCTGCAAATCTGATATGTCGAGGTACGGATATCTCGAAGTATTTCAGAGAATCCCTTGGACTTCGAGATAACGGGAGTCGACTGTACTTACCATACTTGTCCTAAAACTAGAAATAGTCCATTCTACTACCTGATGATGTGTCTAAATATTGCTGTATGTATGGCAAACAATGTAAATCCTGATCAGACGCCGAGTTCTGCGGCGTCTGCTCTGGGTGCACTGTTTGCAAAGGCCTAATTGTCTCAATACGTAGGGTTATTACAATACAATACAAAAGAAATACAACAACAGTAAGACATCAAGCAGGACAAAAGGTGTAAAAAAAAAAAAAAAAAAAAAAAGCAGAAGCAAGCAGCTAAAATGGCCCACGAAGAACTGACAGCACCTTAGAAAAGCTGACTTAGAACGGCAAGTAGTGAAAAAACTGTCGGGATGGGTGGAAAGGTATATCGACTTTACTGGCACCAAACCCTCACTATAGGTTCTAGGTTTAAATGTTGCAAAAATACAAACTATTTTGGTTCGCAAGGAGTCTCCTAATGCAATCAATTAAAAAAAAAAAAAAAAAAAAAAAAAATGGTAAGAGAAAAAGTCCAGGGAGTGCCACAATCACAAACCGCAGCCCTTCCCAGACACCAAGAGGAAGAGGAAACCGACAAATCCAAACAAGCACAAATCGAACAAACGTACGAAAAGCACTAAGATTAGCTCTCTCTTCCCCAAGCGAGGTAACCGCAATGCTAAAAGGACTAAAAAACACTATAGAAAAGCATGTAAATCACTTGATGTCACAAAGATGGGTCTCATGGCGAACACCTCAGACACTGACAGCCAGAGCTAAAGAAAACCACTACTTGAAATACGGAAAGACCGAACAAAGACACAACATCAGCAACCTATATCAGCCCCTAATATATGTTTATGGTGACACCGCCGTGCAATTAAAATAGAAACATAGCTATAAACATAGTTGTGGTAAAAGCAATGAATGCAGTCTTCCGCATAATGCCCAGCTTATATCCTATCCTTATTAACGCATAATACTTTTTTCGTTCTTTTAAAAAATAGACTCAGTAAGTTTCCTAATTTTATAAATTAGGTATATATAGTCGGGAGAAGGAGGATAACATCTTACAAAAATAGTTTTGGTAGCACTGGATCCAGAAAGGATCCTAAATGACAGGGGTTAAACTACATATTGAGAGTAAATCATTAAGCAAAATGGGCAGCTGTTGAAGGTGACTAAAATGCTAGTACCACAACACAACTAGTAAAACAGAAAGCAAAGTGGGCGGCTATTGAAGACGGTGACCACAATGCTAGCACCAATCTTACTCAATCACCAGATAGCATAATGTTGACAGGAATTGCCAATCATATTCTTTAAATATTTTATTCTGATAATAAGCGTAGAAAATAAGTATTTTAAGAACTATTTTGTAATTGTTTGCATGATCTGAAGCAGAACTTTGGCCGTCTGTTATAACGGTACGAAATGATCTGCTTCGAAACGTTCCGCCTGTATCACCGAGAAATATAGGTCAAATTGTTCAGCTCAGCTTTTACTAGGGCACTAGATAAGTAGAAAGAAAAAAGAAAGACATGCAGAATATTTAATATGAGTTAAAGCCTCGCACCTTGTGGATTTTGACCCTTCCCACCCCTCTCTGTGTCTCACTGGGGGAGCTCCCCCTCTATTGCAAATTCTTAAAATCACCTCTGCTTATTAGACAACGCTGTAGATTTGGTTTGGTTTACTGGAATACTAGAGTATTCATATTCGTCTGCCTATATTGTACACAATACAATCAAAATCATATTTCTTGAAATGTTTGACGTTTCCTTTGCTTTTGTTCATTTATTCGCTATTTATAAGCATCGGGGTGTATAAAACTAATATGTTCAAATGCAGAATTTAGCGTTGTAAGCGTTAGCAGGGAACTAATACCAACATCTTGTTTTCCACATTTGGTGCATGTTATAAGGTAGACAATATTACTCGCCTTACAACTGGTGTTGCACCCTAGCTTAATGACTGCCCCAGAGGCTGACTTCGCGATTTGTGTGGGGATTATCACTTTACAGATTTTGCATTTGTTCTGCCGCACGGTCGCGTCTCCCCAAGTGGTTCGTTATCACATGTGTCTGGTTTGAGCTTAGCACGTTCAAGAAGATCCCACGGACTCTTCTGTCGTCTGTAGTCCACGATCGGTCATTCCGTGAAGATCTCGCTCAAAGTACAAGAGGACTCAATAATGGGCCAGTGTTTGTTGACTATATCCCTCCATTTGGGTAAGTCTGGGAGATACGTCAACGCGAAGGGGAGAACGCTAGACTGAGATTTAGGCCTATGAATAAGTAGGTCTACTCTGTTCTGTTGTCGTGCTCTCTCAATGGCAACTGAAATTGCCTGTTTCTGATAACCCCGTTTGCAGAAGTGGTCAGTCGATTCTCTTACTATTGATTCAAAAGTGTCCAAATCAGAGCAGATACTTTTTGGGCGAACTGCAAGGTTGTAAGAAACATATTTGCAATCATTTTAAACGTTACATTCGACAGGTTCTCGTGTGCACTAGCATTTACAAATGATTCCAAAGAGCTGCCATTAAGTGCTAAGTGACCATCGTAAAAGGTCTCACTGTATTGCATTTTAGTGCAGTCTATAAATAGTAGTCCTTTGGGACCACTAAACACATTTGCGAATAGAATATTTATTTGAAAAAAAGGTATCACTCAGTCTAAGGTTATTAAGCATAAGCAGTGTTGCAGGATAAAGACTACGATTGATCTTTTGTTTAGCCTAGTGGCCCATAAAAAAGGACATTGGCAAAGAGTGCAAACCAAGATCAGACGCCGCAAAACGCGGCGTCTTATTAGGGTCTACACTGTTTACATTAAACACAGTTTCTATAAAAGATCGTAATAATGAAAATAAAACTAACAAGACATCCCTTCTGTTGGAAATGAATCTGTCTAAAGACTTGAGGCAGAAGAGTGTACTCGGCATAAATGAGTTGAGGCACGCCCCTCCAGTAGGTTTATCGCCGTTTATTCGTCTTCGATAAAGTGTCGTTTTGTGGTGTCGTTTTACGTCACACACCCCATATCCGATGCCTTTAAAAGGCTGTGTTACGTGATTGTGTTCTTTCTTGGGTACCTTCTTATATAGTATTACTGACCGTTCTGTTGTGCCACTGTGTTCCTTCATCAGTTAAATAAAAGTCAAAAAGGATAGCCTTTGGAAACAAAGAACACATAAAATCACGAAAATCGGAGACTCGGTTTGATTGTCTTTTCATATGCAACACTGTAATTTGCGAGGCTGCAAACGCACCCCCACTCCCCCCCCCCCCCCCACACCCCCCTGCCACAACCCAGCGCAGGCTTAAACGGTATTCATTTTTCAAAATAACCAGGATGGGCTCAACGATCCCAAAGGAAATAAAATATAACGTGCACTATGATGATGTTCGAGGAGACTTTTTACGGACGCAATCTTCTACCTTAATTCTTTGGACCGATCCATTTCCAACAGAAGGAATGTCTTGTTATGTTTTATTATTACTATAATTTGAAGACATTTCTGAATTTATTGCAAACCTGACCAGACGCCGTGCTCTGCTGCGTCTGATCGGGGTCTGCACTGTTCGTCAATGTTTTTTTTTTATGGGATGCTAGGCATACATGGATTAATGTCCAAGTATTGTTTACATATTGTACTTGCATTTCCTACACTACTTATCGTGGTTGAGTAGAGGGTTGACATCTACAGCCCCTCCAACACCCCCTCCTCCCCGCTTCGAAGTTGGCTCCTCTGTTAACAATTCTGTTTTGTCCGTGTATCGCTGGTTTCATACGTAGCGTTTGTTTTGTCATTGATTGTTCCTCAATCTCTCCTTATCTTGCTGCCAAGGGAACGTTATGCTTTTCATTGTAGTATTTATAGGTACCTTCAGTCATATTTTTCCTACTATCTGTGGATGTTGTGTTCACGGGTAATAGCAGTTCATCACGAATACATTCCTGTATAATTCTGACCCCTTTAACCCCACTTTAATATTGTAAAACTGGGGTTTACAGGGGTATATATTATTATTTTCTTATTTCTGCTCAAAAACACAGATTGTGGATACTCGTTAGAACCGCCTTGTCCAGGCGGTTCTAACGAAAACCCACAATCTATTTTTGAGCAGCAATATGAAAAATATCAGAATTTTTATCTGAAAACTTTCCGTTTTGGGTGGTGAAATTTTCAATATATTTAAATAGGAGTTTTTTCGTAATGTAATGTGCGCTGGGTTGAGGTTGTACGCTG
This sequence comes from Anodontia alba, assembly GCA_964016985.1. Taxonomy (NCBI): domain Eukaryota; kingdom Metazoa; phylum Mollusca; class Bivalvia; order Lucinida; family Lucinidae; genus Anodontia; species Anodontia alba. Next base: position 119,198,252 of record OZ024824.1, read on the forward strand.
CTAGCAGACACCTGCTCTTCACTTTTTTCATTTGAGCTGAGTTTAAATGTACAACTTTCTACAAGATTGCATCTGCGCCCACCATGCACTTAGATCAGCCTGATTAAATCTTCGCAGGTCACTCTGTAGGTAGCCAAGGATCCAAAGCACATTCAGGCGAATGGCGAAGATTCTGATCAGACTGCGAGGATGCGCAGGCTGATCTGAATCTTCGCTGGGCGCGCATGATGTAATATACGAGGGATGTTCGAAATGAATTGCTTATTGTCGTCTAGCTCGATATCCACGTGGGGCACGATAAAAACCAATACATACCTGTATAGGGTTATTCAATATCTACACAATGGTGTATAAATGTACATGTTAGACTAAGTGTAAGACATAAAATTTGCCATTTGAATACACGCAGTCATTGACCACTGCAGTAAAAATGGTTGGTAGAAGCGTCGACAAAAAAGATGAAATACGGGCTTACATCAAAGCTCGCTCAAAACTTGGTTGTTCTTTGAAGAAGCTGATGACTGAAATTTCTACTGCTTTTGGACCTTCTTGTGTGTCTTATGACACAGTTCGGCGGTGGAAAAAGAAATTTGAGTCTGGTGTAGAGTCCATCAAAATGCACCGAAATCAGGTAGGCCAAAATCTGCATCTCGTAAAGAAATCGTTTCCAAAATAAAGGAAATCATTGAAGGAGATGCCAGATTTACAGTTCGTGATATTGCACGAAAGGTAGGCATATTACTTTCAACGGTTCACCTTATTTTGAAGAAGCATTTGAAAGTCAGAAAGATTTCTGCTAGATGGGTGCCACATCTGTTGACTGACGAGCAAAAGAGGCAACGGGTTAAAGTGGCCAAAAAGCTGCTTCAAATGTTTCCAAAATATGACAAAAAGCAGTTTGCCAATGTCGTCACAGGTGATGAAACCTGGGTCCATTATTTTGAGCCCGTCAGAAAGGTTAGCAATAAGATCTGGGCCACTAAACACAGCAAACGCCCAATAATTGCCAAACGTTCTTTGAGTACAAAGAAGGTTTTGTATGCAATCTTCTTCTCTGGTGAAGGAGTCGCAATAAAAGTGCCAGTGAAAAAGGGCAAAAGCATCACCGGAAAGTACTGCAAAGACGTAGTACTGAAGAAACTGAAAAAGTATAATCAGAAACGACGCCCTGCAACTGGTTTTAAACATGTCCGTCTTCTACATGACAATGCCCCAGCTCATACCTCCGCAATAGTTACGGCGTTTTTGAAGAAAGAAAAAGTAACTGTTTTGCCTCACCCCCCCCTCCCCCCTTCCCCCCGTATTCCCCAGACCTTGCCCCAGGTGATTTCTTTTTGTTTCCGAAATTGAAAGCATTCCATGTTGGGCGGAAATACCAGTCCCGACAGGCACTTGGATCTGCCATTCATCAGTACCTTATTACTGTGCCAAAATCAGCGTACCGTGACGCCTTCAAAAAGTGGATACATCGGCTGAAACTTTGCATTTCTAGCCACGGGGAGTACTTTGAGGGCATGAAATGAGTACTTTTGGGCTAACTTGAAATTTGAAGTCTCCAGATAGAAATAAGCAATTCATTTCGAACATCCCTCGTAAGTTTGTAGAATTTTTAAGGGTATTTGCTGTACATCGATATCTTTAACAGTCTCCAATGATTCTGTAAGCATAAGCAGGTAACGCTCTGGTCAGTCTGCGCGGACACGCCGCCTAATTTGGGATTTTGCTGTCGACAAATGGCTCGATAGCACCTTTCCATATGGTGCGCCTCAAATGATCTGGTTTAAGTATACAGTCAAACCTCGATGGCTCAAATCTCTTTGGGACCATGGAAATTTGTTCGCGACATGGGTGGTTCGAGTCACTGAGGGTTAATTATGGTGCCAAGTCAGGAAGCAAATGGCGATAATTTAGGGATTTTTTTCGATTTTCTACACAATATTTATATGTTGTGTGTACTCATTAGAATCGCCTCATCGAGGCGATTCTAATGAGTACACACAACATACAATTTCACGATAAAATAAGAAAATTTCCCTAAATATTTTTCTTGAGCTATCGGAAGAACTTCGTAGGGTCTCAAAAACGAGTTCGAATTAGCCATGGTAAACGAGCAATCGGTGTTCGAGCTATTAAGGTTCTACTGTGTTTCATTTCCAAATATTCCATGACAGTACACATTGTAGAACATAAGAAACAGAATCAGAACGAAAGTATGACAACTTTATTTACTTCTCCATAAATTGTTAGGCGATTTTCTAGCTGTAGTCAGTAAGTTTGAAGAAACCAACGATAGAAGTCAGTCTGTTTGGATTGAATTGTACGTATTCTGGTACATTAAGAGTAAATTCTAGTAAGGTACGCTAAGCCACATCTCGAAAACATGTCTATATAATACTGACCTCCTTAAACCCCACTTTTATATAGTAAAACTGGGGTTTACAGGGGTATACACTATCTTTCTTATTTCTGCTCAAAAACATAGATTGTAGGTACTCGTTAGAACCGCCTCATCGAGGCGGTTCTAACGAGTACCCACAATCTATGCTTTGAGCAAAAATATGGAAAATAACAGATTTTTTCACCTGAAAATATTCTTTTTTTTGCTGGTAAAATTTTCAGTATATTTGAATAGGTATGTTTTCGTAATGATATATCCAGTAATATATATTATAGCAGCTAGCGTTTCTCTCAGGACTGTAATACTTATTGCATCGGATGTATGATCCTCTTTCTGTTGTATTTTTTTTCTTTTAACACTCACGTCAATAGTTTGCAGGCATTGGAATCGTAAACTACTAATTTGTCCTGGTATGAGACGAAGCTAACTTATACTTGATAAGATTGAAGAAAAATATCTAAACAATAACACATAGTACAGTATTTAGTAGTAGTATAAAGTTTATAAACTCATGACATACAATGATACAATGAACTATTTCAAAGTCCAGGGAAAGTCACACCCTGTGCAGGTTAGAGAACCCTACGGTAATTCGAAATGGTTACTTGTAGGCCTGCAGCCCGGAGTTTTCAATGTACACCTGCCTAGAATGTCCGAGAGGGCGTATGGCAGTATACAGAGAAAGAAAACAAAGATTTTGTTGTAAGAACTGCACACAGTCGAACTTCCTTTTAAAGTTGACACTTTTTTCAGAATGGAGGACAAGAAAGCACACAGTTAGTCACAAAAATTGTCTTCCTTGTATAATGGGGTTGGGCGGGGGAGGGGGAGGGGGAGGGGAGTGTAGCCAGCTTCCTTCAGAATATTATTTTGACACTCAAATTAGCAACTTTGGATGCTGTTTAGCCGCGGATTGTGCGGACTGCCAAGGAGAACCTTTGTTATCCCCAAACAGAATCATTAGAACCGCAGTCAGAAAACCTACCTTATGATGTGTGCGCCCAGTGAAGATTCAGATCAGCCTGCGCATTCGCGCAGACTGATCAGAATCTTCACTGGGCGCATTTTAGATAGCCAGGGATGCAAACTTTCTTGATCTTGACAACGAAAATTCTGATCAGCGGCCGATGTGACTTTGCTAAGAAGTTACGTTTTCTCACGTTGCGGCTCATTAGATACTGTAGAATCTTCAAAGAGAAAATTACCTTGTTACATATCAGACAAGACATGTGGACATTGCCAATACCCACACCGATGGATACTTTTCACATGAAAGTGGCATGAAGCCCAAGGCGATGTACAAAGGGGAATCCAAGAGGAGAACAAATCTGCCAAATTTCTGAGGACAGAGACCATTACCATATCGTCCTTCAAAAGCGTTGCCCTTTTGTGGGAATAGAGGGTGAGAGTGGGGCTGGGAGGGGTGTGTGTGGGGGTGGGTGGAAAGAGAGAGAGAGAGAGAGAGAGAGAGAGAGAGAGAAGAAGAAGAAGGAGTGAACAATCCAATTTCTTTCCAATGTCCCCTTTCACAGTGTATAATCTTACGACATGAAAGTCGCAACAAAGGAATGAAGCATAGCTGAAAAAATTTCCCGCCGATCGTGGGATTCGAACCCGGTCCTTCAGGAAGTCATCATTTTTGATGACGCGAAGCCATTTTCGGCTAAATAAAGTCCTATTCCGGACGAGCCCCCATCTTACGACATGAAAGCCGTAACAAAGGAATGAAGCATAGCTGAAAAAATTTCCCGCAGATCGTGGGATTCGAACCCGGTCTTCCCGGTTAAAAATCCAATGCTCTAACCACTGAGCCAAAGAGTCGACTCCCTGACGCAGTTGTCAAAGATTGAATATATACTTAGAAGCTATGCGTAATCTGCCAAGGCAGATAATCGAAGGTAAGAGTGCTCGGTCGTAACAATAATTTGAACTGAACACCTTGAATTTTTTTTTTTTTTTTTTTTTTTACATATTTATGAAAAATATACTGAAAGTGTAAAAGGGGGATAGTAGGAAAATAAGGCAAAACAGAATTATGGTTCTTAGATACAGCACGATCATTGAATGTCCTCTCACTTTGTATGCAATTTGAATTAATTCCCTTTTAGCACTCTGGAGTTATGCCCCGGCCAAAACAATTAACAAAAGAAAATAATTCAAAACATCACGAAAACACGCCTATGCAATTTTGACCCCCTTAAACCCCACTTTTATATAGTAAAACTGGGGTTTACAGGGGTATACATTATTTTTCTTATTTCTGATCAAAACATAGATTGTTGGTACTCGTTAGAACCGCCTCGCCGAGGCGTTTCTAACGAGTACCCACAATCTATGTTTTGAGCAGAAATATGTAAAAATATCAGAGTTTTTTATCTAAAAATTTCAGGTTTTGTAGGTGAATTTTTTATATATTTAAATAGGCGTGTTTTCGTAATGTGTAATCAAGGTAGTGTTATGATTATTGTTTTCTGCATTTTCTCTTAACGTCCGTTTTCATTTTCTAAAGTTTCAACACAAGTCCTTAAATAATTATGCTCCAGACAAAAGTGTGACGGACTGACAAAGAGACGGAGACCATTACAACATTTCTTAGACATTGTACTTTCACTGAATGTCATCTACCTTTGTATGCAATTTGAATTAATTCCCTTCAGCACTACTGGTATTATGCCACGGAGAAGAAAATTTGATAAAAGGAAATAATTCTAAAACTAAGCAAAGTAGAGTTAAAGTTCTTATATGCTGCACTTCCTCTCAACATCCTTTACTGTTTTGTCGAGGTCTTACAAAATCCCTTAAATCGTTTTGAAATTATGCGCCGGGCATAAGTGTGACGGACGGACTGCGAAGACTATTACAATACTCCCTTCTTCTTCGGAGTGTTTTTTTTGTGTGTGTGTGTGTGGAGGGGGCGGGGGAGGGGGGGCGATGGGGATAATTGCGTAGACTTAGAATAGTTACCAGAGGTGCTGTCTGATCAAACTACGCTGTTCACTAATAAAATATATTAATCTAAATATTTTATAAGGGCTGTCTACGCAGGTTGCCAATGGCACAGGGCGACTTAGTATCTGGCAAGGTTTGTTTATTAACTGTAGTCATAGAATCGTACGTGCAAAATGATAAGTACTTGCACATTTCGCATATGTTCGAAATCGACCTTCACTTACGAGGTCACCTGTGTTGTATAGAAAATAGGACCCTGTCAGATTTATTGCGAAATTGTGGGCTGTAAGCTAAACAAATTACAGAATGTTAGATTCCATACTTAAGTCAATACAGAAATGAAGGGGAAATAACCCGGAGATAAACACAACAACACTGTATGTAACATTTATTGTGACTTGGTGTGGCATTGCCTTACTTAATGCATTGCTGAAAATATCAATATATAATGCAGTTTCCTGTGCGTTTCTGTAATTGCTGTTCGACGAAATCAGTCTTACAAACTTCGGAAAATTGTTATGATACCAATATCGCATGACTGACAAGATTTTTCTTTTCTTTTAAATGCCTTTATAGATAGCATATACTTCGACACCACTCACTATCATGACAAGATAAGGATACATCTCGTCAAATGTTGAAGTTCGTGAATATTGGAGTAAATATGATATTAGCTGTTATTAAAATCAACTTCAGTGAATGTCTGCTAAGCAATTACTCGGTGTTTCTGTTTTTAAAATAATCGTCTAGAAACCATGTGTTTTCATCTGTTTCTGGAATGCAAAGCGAAGATAAGCCGAGGCCAAATCGTTCTTGTTTAGTCTCCCAAACGCCAGCGACACATTCCATGACCATGGTACGGTGATTTCGAAAACCATCGTTACACTTCGGTTGTATTTCAGCTCGCCGGTTTTCGTAGTCAGAACGGTCGCTACGTCCACCCTCTATGTAACCATTCGGTATTTCTTGAGGACAAAGATGACCATCTAAGAACAAAGTTAATATCTTATTTATGTTAACCCTTAAAGCGTCAATCACAACTGCAGCAGACGACAATTTCTTTTATTTTTTTTTATTTATTTTTCAGAGAAAATAAGTCTTGACATTTCACGTGAATCGTCTGCTTTGCTTGGCAGACGATTCACTTGAAATGTCAAGAGTTGTTTTCTCTGAAAAGTAAAAAAAAAAAAAAAAAAAAAAATTGAACGTCGTCTGCTACAAATTTTGCTTGGCGCTTTAAGGGTTAACAGAACCATACCACATTTATCTTTTACCACTCTTTGGGCAAATTCAGCAGACGATATGATATTTTTTCTTATTTTTTTCCATAGACTAAGCTTCTACTTTTCATGCAGGTGGAGATAATTTGCATGAAACGTCAAATCCTATTTCTAGGACAATAAACTAAACATCCAAATATGTCGAGATCTGCAATTTGCACCATGCATGCTAAGAGTTAATGCTCTTAACGGACGCATAAACATTTCTGTACTTAAGTTCCCTCGTAACACGTTTACCTAACTAATTCCAACTCAACAGAAATGCAATTATTTACGCAATTTGATTGGCCGAGAGTAATCTGTAAAGCGCCGTGTAAACTCCGGTGAATCACTCACAAACGTAACTTAACCCTTGGCATGCTGAATAAATTAAGATACCACGCCCACTTCTAATTTCCAGCCAATCAGATTACTTGATCTGGGTTTTTGATAGAAATTCACATATTTAATGACAAACAGTGCAGAGCCAGATCTACACTGTTTGTTAAGACAAGGCATGTCGTGTTCAGCAAGAGAGGGCATGTCGTGTTCAGCAAGAGAAGGGTTAAAAGCCGCCCTTACGTATTCAGTGTGTGAGTGTTTAGCCGGCGTTTACACATCGATAAAATTCACAAAATTGAATTAATTACTATAATATATGATGCGTAACGCACGAAGAAAACTCTCATATAATTTGCGGACAACGTGGGTCCAGATCTGCATGCGCTTCCATACAGTCTTATCTCAGTAGTGTCTGTTCGTCGACATATACTACAGTATCCATTTATTCTGTAAGCGGACAATGAAGGCCCAGATCAGCCTGCGCTTATGTGCAGGGTGATCTGGACCAGCGTTGTCCGCACGTTGCATTTGGTCCCTTTTCGTGCGGTTGGCATCATTTGAATATAACCGTAGCAAAGAGAGCTTTTGATCTAGTTGATCACTCCATCTTGCTGAATAAACTTGCATTATACAAACTTAACCCATCTGCCATTCAGTGGTTCAAATCATATTTATGTTCTCGACAACAAGTAATCGAGAGTGATAAAGGGTTGACGGATTTCACCACTGTACAATCTGATGTGCCTCAGGGCTCAATATTGGGCCCGACCTTATTTCTCATTTTTATCAACGATCTTCCGCCTCATATCAAAAAGAGCTCCTCTGATTTGTATGCAGATGACACGACGATTCACACGCATGGTAATGACATAGATGCTATTGAAGAAGATCTGAATATATAACACAACTTCTAAAACCAGTATCCGAGGTACACACTCTTAACCTCAGGTCATCAGAAAATGGCTCACTTTATGTGCCGAAAGCACGGACAGCACTTTTTGATGGCTCTTTTTCGTGTTCCGCACCAAGACTATGGAACGCTCTACCTCAAACAGTAAAAACATCGGGGTCACTCTCTACCTTTAAGCAGTCTCTTAAAGCAACATTTTAACCCTTATAAAATGTCTTTAACTATGATTTTAAATGATATACCATGTGTAAAATTATCGCTGAAACCGTTATTGTAACTGAATGAGAGCTTTTATGACCTAGCATAATTGTTTTAGATATTGGTTTTATGCGCTCGTCAAATCTTAAAGCACTTACAAAAACTGTGATAACATATAGATTTGTCTTTGATATAATTAAGTGCCATGTTTGGTTTTAAATCACTTGCACATACCTGTTAGCACTTTTTATTTGATAAAAACTTTATATAAGCATTCACTTCGCTACAAGCTACTTTTATCCCATGAATTTCTTAGCTGTTAGTTAAGTCTTGTTGTATATATGTATATAAATTTTAGTTAGAGGACCACAAGGTAGAATAGTAACTTTATAGCTAATTGTGTCATCCTCTTTAAACATTGTTTAAATAAATAAATAAATAAAAACCCAGTAAACACACAACGTCGTAATAATTTCATATGGACATCGATGCGATCATGACCGCGGCGACCTCGAAACGACATTTTGTATATGCTGGGAGTAGCATAAACATTACGAAAACACGCCTATTCAAATATATTGAAAATTTTACAACCAAAAAAAGGGAAATTTTCAGTTAAAAAACGCTAATATTTTTCTTATTTCTGCCCAAAACATAGATTGTGGGTACTCGTTAGAACCGCCTCGGTACCCACAATCTATGTTTTGAGCAGAAATAAGAAAAATAATGTATACCCCTGTAAACCCCAGTTTTATTATATAAAAGTGGGGTTTATGGTGGTCAAAATTATATAGGCGTGTTTTCGTGATGATCTTCTTCCGAGCTTATATGTGCATCAGCTGTCGGGTTTGGTAACAGCCGCAGACCTCATATTATAATCAAAGCACTGACAGCACTGGTGGGTCGACTGTCTCTGAGTGTAGACTGGGAAAATAGTCCTGAACGGGGACTGTATTATTTAACCCTTAACGTCCTGTAATTTATGCAAACAGTGCAGACCCTGATCAGATTGTGCGGATGTGTAGGCTGGTCATTTGACACCACGAATTACCCACTAAATCTGCTAACACGAAAGATTTTCAACAACTTAGCCTCAACGTAAAAAAAAGCATTACGAATACACGCCTATTCAAATATACTGAAAATTTTAGCACCAAAAACTGAAAATTTTCAGATAAAAGATTCTGATATTTTTCATATTTCTGCTCAAAACATAGATAGTGGGTACACGTTAGAACCGCCTCGCCGAGGCGGTTCTAACGAGTACCCACTATCTATGTTTCTGAGCAAAAACGAAAAATAAAATGTATACTCCTTTAAACCCCAGTTTTACTGTATAAAATTGGGGCTTAAGGGAGTCAAAGTTACATAGGCATGTTTTCGTGATGGTATCTTCTGAGTTGTTTGTTTTTCAGTGAAGACTCAAATCAGACTGCATATCTGATCAGTCTTCGTTGTCCGCATGAAGCCACTTTACGACGTCCGTTGTCCAAGGTGCTCCAAGTTAAGATTCTGATCAGGATGTGCAAATACGCAAGCTGATCTGAATTATTACTGGGCGCACACACATAGGACGCACATACATTGTAGGTATGTTTTCTGGCTTCCCCCAGTTCAGTTTATTATGGGGACTCGATAACTTTCTGGACAGGTAACTCAAAATTGTTTTGCGTCTTTTCTAGTGTACTCTAAAAGGAAATTTTAGAGAAGATCCCTTATTAGAGAGAGCTTGGTGTGCAAGAATGCAACTTAAAGTCACAAAAAAGTCGTCCATCACGAAAACATGCCTATATAATGTTGGCCCCCTTTTACCCCACTTTTATATTGTTAAACTGGTGTTACAGGGGTATACGTTAATTTTCTTATTTCTGCTCACATAAATTGTGGACACTCGTCAGAACCGTCTCGCCGAGGCGGTTCTAACGAGTACCCACAATCTATGTTTTGAGCAGAAATATGAAAAAAATATCAGAGTTTTTCTTTTATCTGAAAATTTTCTGTTTTTGGGGGTGAAATTTTCTATGTATTTGAATAGGCGTGTTTTCATAATGGTTCTTGTAAAATATGGCGGAAAATCTACGAAGTGTATCCAGTCTATATGGTGGTATGCATATTTCCCATTCAGTTTATAGGAGAATTTCGAGTTCTACAGCTCAGATATTGGAGGCCTGTTCTAAGAATTTCTTCTCTTTGAGAGTAGTCTTCATTTGTACAAGACAACTCTATTTCGTCAAATTTGTATCACATTGCAAAATGAGAGTGAACTCTTTCATGTGCATCTAGTCACCTTAAGATTAGTCTGTTCTACTTGAACGTCATACATTCACAAAAACAAATTAACCCTATGCAAGATTAGGTAGCACCAAGATTAGATAGCACCAAGATTGCATGTGCGCCCAGCAAAGATGCAGACCAGCCTGCACATTAGCACAGTCTGATCAGAGTCTTTGCTCTACGTCTGAAGATGCTTTGGACCCTTCCCTACCCAAAGAATGCGTTGTGAAGACTCTAATCAGACTCTGATCAAATGGTGGTGTAGTAGAAAAATTATAATTTAGAAAACAAGTAGTGTACATACTAGAATTTGCAATAAATCGTGTTTTATGGTGTTTGGTAACTGGTACAAACTCATGTTCGTCTGTCATTACTGACAATGTCCAATCCTAATCAACTATGCGATGTGTTATTATTTGTGTGTTCTAAGATAGCTGATGAGACCAATCTTAGCTCTAAACTGGTACAAACTACAAGACAAATAAATACAAAATATACTGACATACTTGGGTGTTTTACGGCTTGTAAGATATCTTAATGGTTACTTCGACATACAAAAGAAATGTAACATTTAAATCTTTTTTATGATTAACTTAACATTTGTTCTGCTGAACAAATTACGATGCCACGCCCACTTCTAATTTCCAGCCAACCAGATTACTTAATCCAGGTTGTTGATACAAATTCAAATACTGAATGGCAAACAGTGCAGATCATAGAAGAACTAATCTGGATCTACACTGTTTGGAAAGGCAGGACATACCCTGGTTCAGCAGGACAAGGGTTAAATTGAAACCCGACAGTAAAGATCCCTGTTTTTTCTATCTGTTTTACTTGTTTACCTTTAGGAAAGCAAACTGAGGCATCATTGTATGGGTAGTTGTCTGTCACCCAGCTACCATCTTCACAGGTTAGACTAGTTGCCCAACGGGGCAACTGATACTCTTCATCACATTCGGGGCGGCAATATATCTGTAGATATAGATATAGCCATATTTGCACTTAGCATTCACAACATTTTAATATTCTTTTATTTTTTTATTTATTTTTTTTTCTTCAGAAAACAGGATTTGACACTTCATGCAAATTGTCTCCAATGGAGACAATTTGCAGGAAATGTCAGATCCTGTTTTTTGGGGAAACAAATATCACCATCTTGTCTTCTGTTGAATTAGCCAAAACAGTGGTAAAGGTTAAATTAGTGTGCTGGATACAGGCACGTTTCTGTAACTCCGGAAATGTTTGAAAGAAACTGAACGAAAAGTAGGTGTCAGCCAACAGTAAGCATCTCCACAGAGAGCATACAAACCGCAATGATTAACAAAAAAAAAAACAGCAGCTGTACAAATCAAACAGGATGCCTACGTAAAAGGAGCAAAACGCACCCGTCCCCCACCGTATTTACCGCCACTGCAACAATTTATGAAAGAAGAAAGTCACAGACATCGTACAGCAAATGTTTACGAGAATAAACACCCACGACGTGACTAAAACAAATCCACAGACGGGAAACGAAACATACAAAGTAAATATACAAGTATTAGCTTTCACAAAAAAGCTTGGTCTAGGCTTAGCACACAGTCTAGACTTGCACACACTATGTGCTAAGCGTAGACCAAACTTTTTGTGAAAGCCAATACTTGGTTATAATGTTGATCATTAGTCCATGGGTGCTTCTGGAGCAATAACAAATACTAAGATTGTCTAAGCCCCTGGCCGTAGATAGTATATATTAGCCCGTTTATCTTTCAGATAAAAATCTTAAAGGTTGCCTTTGGAAATAAAGAACACGTTACAGATAGAAAATGGGAGTCTCGGTGGTATTGAAACTCTTCATAAGCAGAAAATAAGTTTGCAACACTGCCTATGCGCAGCAGTTAGAGAGCAGCGCATTTCGAAAAAAGCTTATTCAATTAAACTGAAAATTTCACCAACAATAAACGATAATTTTCAGATAAAATTCTGACATTTTTCATATTTCTGCTCAAAACATAGATTGTAGGTCCACGTTAGAACCGCCTCGGCGAAGCGGTTCAAACGAGTACCCACAATCTATGTTATGAGCAGAAATAAGAAAAATAATATATACCCCTGTAAACCCCAGTTTTACTATATAAAAGTGGGGTTTAAGGGGGTCAACATTATGTAGGCATGTTTTTGTAATGAGTTCTCCGCCAACTTCAGATAAGTTGATGTAGCCCTGTGTCCTTGACCAGCAATTCACCTTGAAAATGGCTCGTCTGACTTATGTTCGACACCTGGAAAGGAAGAAATTATCCCATGACTGAACGGCTGAACTTTTACAGCGAGGAATGTTGATTCTGATGCAAATTGATACTCACATTGCAGTCGTCCTCCACATGCCCATTTGAAATACTTCTCGGACAAATGCTGACAGTGTCTGAAAGAAATAGGCAGTCACGAACCGGCGTTACTATATAAAACACAAATTGCATTCTTTCCCGAATGAATTCCGAATTCAAAGCTTGTAAAGCGAATCAATAAATCTCGATGAGAAGCGTTTAGTGATACCTCGAAACATGGGTTGTAAAGTAAATAGCTGAATAAGTAAATACTAAGTTTATCTGGAGCCCTGAGATTACCTGAACAAGACAAGCGAACGACTCTGACTGCACGCTATCCACGGGGTATTTCTCATTTGCAGTCAAAGTTAAGCAACCACAAATGAATGAAAAGTCGGTAAGTTTGTCGGTAATGTTGTAAGCTTAAATCTCGTAAAATATAATGGATAGTATAGTATTACAATAGATTGTTGTCGCTCTTTTCAGTCTCCACTCTTTAGGTTTGTGACGTATATAGTATGCTCGATTCTCCTCTAGTCATTTACGCTGTCATAAAATTGTAAAATGGTTGCTATTGTATTGCATCTCATGTTGGTATAAGTTTATAACCTGAGAGCATCGAATAAACTTGGAAACTTAAAATATCTGTGACATGAATACAACAGTACAAATTTGTATCAAACGGAAGGGATATGTTGGTTTTATTTTTTAAGTTGTCGCGACAAGTTATTATCTTGTTCGGACAAAATATCTTGTTTCGACAACTTATTATCTTGTTCGCACTAGATAAGTATGTTGTTCGGACGACATGATATGTTGTTCGGACGACATGATATGTTGTTCGGACGACTTGATAGGTTGTTCGCACACTTTCCGTAAAACAGACTGTTTATCACGTAAGTTTGAATTATGCATTTCCTTGTTACGTACATTGCTGTCACAATTCACATTTTTCATCCAAAAATCAAACAATCGGTCAACAAATGTTATGATTATGAATAATTATACATGTAATTATTTGTGCCACGCGAGGCAAAAAGTGTCCTCAGACATATGCGGACAACAAAGGTCTAGATCAGATGCGCATCCACACACTGATTTAGAGCCTTCACTGTCCTCCAACAAAATCATCGGATACAACCGAATGATTGAATGGAGAGCCAAGGCCCGCATGCACTACACATACTGCTCCATAATGAGAGCACTACTGTTAATATGTCTATCGTTAGTACCTGCATTCTTTACAGCGGACCTTTTTCCTGTCAATTAGTAGTGTGTACATTACAATTCCTTTATTGGTGTTTCAGCCAGTTCTTATCCGTAAAGGACTTGTCGAGTTTTGGCTTGCACTAGTTATTTGCGATTGATTCCTCAAATAAGAGAAAATGTACATTAGTGAAGGCTAAGAATAAGTAATATGAATTCCTGTTAGCTACTAGCGTCATTCAATGGGAACTGTAACTACTAATTTAAATTCTGGTGTGTATGTAAGAACATTTCTTTCTCACTGAAATACCATTTCTGATATCGTAGAGGTAAAAATCCTTGAAATAATTTATACCTCCTATCATTATTGATATTATTCAAAATTTATTTATTTTACTCTCAGACTTTCTTTTTGTTTTCTTATTTACTGTCTGGACCAACTTTCGGGCCTGGGGCCGAGATAAGATACATACGAACACATTTACGTGTACTAATGAGAAAATCCTACAAAACACGTTTGAAACTGGCGGTGTGGGTGATAATGGCTGAATTGTTTCTGTATCTTTCATTAATTTCGTAAGATTTTATTGCAAGATTCTAGCCATTCACCAGTGTGTGTGTGCGTGCGTGCGTGCGTGTGAACTTTATGCAATCAGAATTTAGGCAGACCAGCCTGACCTGTCGCTTTGACCTTTTAAGACTATATATGTGTGTGGAGTAAGTTGTTGTCATGTGGAATGCCAACATCTGCTGGTACCTACCTAGCTAGCATCTTGAGTGGATGTACGTTGGCCCTGATCGGTCCGACAGAATTCCTTTCGGGCCGATGACGTTCCGACGTGGATTTAATGAATATGTATATGAGTATGCGTGTTTTGCTTAATGTTTCTGCTTGACAGGCTGATATTTAATTGATTTTTTCTTCGTTTTTGACTATTCTCTATATTGACCATTTGGTTAGAGTAACGGTATAATTTACTGGTGCATCACATTATTCTCTTGTCTCTCTCTCTCTCTCTCTCTCTCTCTCTCTCTCTCTCTCTCTGTGCCTTACTTCACTATTAATCAAATGTCAGTCGCCATGTTAGCCTTATTTATAGCTATACAATACTTGTTTGTATGTAACTTGTACTATCTGAGCTTTGAATAAAAGTCTGTGCTGTTGGCAACACAAGCCCCAAAGCCCATCGGGTACAGAATATTGTATGACACAACTGAACATTACCAATAGTGTTGTAAAGGGAAAGTACCCGGGGGGGGGGGGGGGGGGGGGGGGCTATCCCGTAACCACTGATACCCTTACATTTTCGTTTCGGTAAAGGTATAGTGGAGGGATTGTGGTACTGTCGGCGGCTGTCTCGCTATTGTCGCATCTCTTGCTTTATGTAAAGGATGCGTTTGGGGAGACAGTCCGATTCATGTAACAACGTTGATGATGAAAACAACAAACCGGCGGCATGGTAAAAGTATATATATATATATATATATATATATATATATATATATACAACAACGATATAAAACGTATATCTAGACAGGCTCACGGCGTTGATGCAACGTCGTCGAAGTTGAAACCACGTTGTTTCTGCGCTGTGTGACTGCCGGGAAATATGCGAATACTTACCCGCTGTTTATATACCCACTGAATGGTTCAATTTATCCTGTGTTTCTAGTTCGTTTTTTTTCTCTAGAATCAGAACACATTTTTCTTTTCCCTTTATGAAAACAAGTGATTAATTCATACGCGAACTGGGTCACCGATGCAACCGCGTGGTGTCTGCATAGCAATTTTCTTCAATGAAAACTCCAATGACCACACAAACCACAAGAAAAGCGTGCTGCCAACACGTGTCCTATATAGGCAGTCGGTGACCAGGAACGTTTGTAAATGATTACATGGTCACGCTCAAGGCATAGAACTTGTATATAATTGTGGAGGCAAGATGTTTTAATTCTCAGACTTTTCCCATTCTCTCTCTGTCTGTCTCTCTCTCTCTCTCTCTCTCTCTCCCTCTTTCTCTTTCCCTCTCTCTCTCTCTCTCTCCGTATGTCAATCTGTCTACGTCTGTTTGTCTGTTTCTCTCTCTCTCTTTCCTCTCCTTATGTCTCCCTGACTACGTCTGTCTGTCTGTCTGTTTCTCTGTCTGTCTGTCTATCTGTCTCTCTCTTTTGTTAGATATATGATTTTTTGGCACTGGTATATAATCTAAAAATAACCAAGATATTTTCCGATGGGAGTACAAACTTCTAAAAAATAATAAATTTCAAGACGCCTCAAATGCTACAAATATGGCAACCACAGTGGACTGACAGCGTCGAATCGACATTGATCTGACGTGTTTCGGCGCTGTCTGACCACTTGATTAGTGTACTGGTGTATCAGAACATCACACTTTTCTCATATTTAACTAGCGTTTATCTGAGCTTTGAATGAAGGTCTATATTGTTGGGAGTAAGTGTGAGCATATGTATGTGTATGCGTATTTCGCTTAATATTTTTGTTTGACTTGACATGATGTGTTTTTTCCCCCCTATCTTTTATATCGGACTTAACAACAGAACGGGATATATACTTGCTTGCGCGTGCTATTCACTACATATTAGTTTCTAAAATAAGATATCAGTTTTAGTGATGCTGCTATTACTGACATCGACGTCTACGCGCGGTCATTATGTTAATGGGTCTGATGCTGACTGTTTGTTGCCACAGTTATCGAGAGACAAGACAAATTATATAATGAAACATTTGTTGGCTGTTGAGGTACTGGATGTGACGATGGTTCCGCCACAGAGCACCAACGTTGACCTCGGCTATCGCCTTTGTCATCTGGCTTTCTTCGGTGGATACCACATCAAATCCGGTCCCTCACCAGTCAATATTTGTACAACAACACAAATTGCTTGTTATTACTTGCTTCTGTCATATAACTATCACAAACTATCATCAGTAGGACCTATAAACAGTATAATTTGAAAGTGTAAAGTACATATTGATTAATGGTATGCTGTCGTACTGCCTATGATCAGAACTTACTTGCCCGCGAACGATTAATGTATCATCGTACATATATTCTTAAAAAACGAATTATTTGTAATAGGTTACCTTGTAACACTGTTACCTTCTATTTGTGAAATACTCAACACTCACTTGCAAATTCGTCTACTATTTCCATAACTGCGAGTCCTATCCTCTTCCCAATAATGTAAAATAAACAAACATGTTTGTTGTTCTATTTATGTTTCCATTGTTTTTGTGTTTGCTGCTGGTGCTCCACGGGGAAAAGTACTTACACCTATACACTATTCACGCATATCAATCGTACGAGAAGAAAGACCTATCCGTATGCTGCAGACTGTTTCGTTGTTTAACTGATTGTATAACGTAATGATTGAAATTCAGATCTACAGGATACGGATAGGACTACATTATGGTCGTCAGCTTAAGATTAAAGGTATTGACTTTCTAAATTTATTTGAATTTTTAATAGTCATGTCATTATTGTTGATAGCGGGTATTGAACGCAATCCTGGTCCCTCATCCGAGGATTCTTATAGTTCAACAGAATCTAGTTCCTTCCTAGATAATTTAAACAGGAAAGGTAAATTTTCTATAGTCCATAATAATATCCAGAGTATTACAAACAAGGTTGATTTAATTGAATCTGAACTTGGCATGTTCGATATCATCAGTCTGACGGAAACCTGGCTGGACCATAGAACCTCATATGACGATTTAAATATTAATGGGTTTAACTTATACCGACGTGACAGACCTGGTGATAATCAAGGTGGAATCTGTGTTTATGCCAAACAAGACATTTATTCGCGTCGCAGATTTGATCTTGAGCTTCCTAATATTGAGTGTCTTTGGATAGAGGTATACACGCAGCACAGGAAAGCGCTAATTGGTACTTTCTATAGGCCTCCTAATTCTGCTCCAGCAATCCTCACCTCTATAGAAGACTCTATAGGCATTGCTTTTGACAGCGGTGTAGAAAACATTCTTATCACCGATGATTTTAATCTAGATATATTAAAAGCAGCTTCCAATAAAAAATAGTTGATATATGCCAACATTACAATCTTGAGCAGCTTATTAACGAGCCTACACGCTACACAGAAAACACGTCTTCTATAATAGATATTTTTTAACCACTAATCCACACAACATCCTACTGAGTGGAGTTGGCGATCCCTTCCTAGACCAGAACATAAGATACCACTGTCCTATATATTGTGTATTCAATTTTGATAAAAAGATAACGCATTCTTATACACGGCATATATGGCTGTATGATAATGCTGATTACCAATCTTTATCACGTGATATAAGTGAAACTGACTGGAACTCTTTTAAGGATAATAATGTAGATATATACTGAAGAGCATTAAAAACGCATCACATATTTTTTAAAAAATATTCCCCAGAAAAGATTTATGAATACAAAAACAACGTTAGAAATATTGATTTGCTTCACCGACTTTCATTAGTCGCACCGAACCACCCCATAATGTCACCCGTTATGTCCCACGAGCTACCCGTGCACGAAATCAATTTGACCACTTTGTGCACGGACTATTGATTTTCATTGAATGGTCAATACATGAAGTGGACATCTGATATCGGGGCTTAAAAGTTTTGTGTGATTTTTTGTTCTTACGAATACCGTTTATCATGCCGAGGCTGAATCCCGATTCCAGGGGACAGATTATCGGACTCTTGCAAGCTAACGTCAGTCAGCGTCGGCTTGCTAGGCAGTTCAACGTTAGCCAGTCGACGATTTCTCGTTTAAGTCGAAAGTTTGCAGTTACCGGGAGCACAAAGGACCGTCCTAGACCCGGGGCTCCGCGTGTAACTACTCGACGTCAGGATAATTTCATTAGGCAACGTCATTTACGTGATCGCTTCACAACCGCCGTTTCAACCGCTGCCGGTATGCGAGGACGTAGAGGGAGGAATATCAGTCGGTTCACAGTAAGCAGAAGACTAAAAGACTATGGAATTCGATGTCGCCGACCAGTAAAAGGACAGATTCTGACTCGACGTCATCGTCAGCTGCGTGTTAGATGGGCCACGGACATGCTACGCGTTCGACGTCAAAACTGGAACAGGGTTGTCTTTTCCGATGAATCGCGGTTTACACTTAGCTTTGCTGATGGAAGACTCCGTGTTTATCGCCGAAGGCATGAACGCTTTGCAGACAGCTGTGTTCTTGAACGTGACCGATTTGGCGGTGGCAGCGTCATGGTGTGGGGAGCCATTAGTTCCGGTTTCCGTTCGGATCTGATTATCGTGAATGGAACACTCACGGCCCGTCGATACATTGACGAAATTCTTGCCCCTGTCCTTGTTCCTCTTCTTCGACGTCAGGTTGGGAATCAGCACTTGACGTTCCAGCAAGATAACGCGAGAGCGCACTCGGCTAGGCTTACGCAAGACTTCCTGAGGGCCCAAGGGGTGGATGTTATGGACTGGCCAGCGGTTTCACCAGACATGAACTGCATTGAACACATGTGGGATGAACTTGGTAGGAGACTACGTAAACGTCTGAACCAGCCAAATAACGTCGCCGAACTCGGCAGGGCTCTTCAGGAGGAGTGGCGTAACATCCCCATGGCAACTGTACGACGTCTAGTCGGATCAATGAGACGACGATTGCAAACTGTCATCCAAAATAACGGTGGTCACTGTCATTACTGAAAAGTGTGACATTTCACGTCGATACCCTTGTTTCATCATGTGACGTTACCTTCTCAATCGGCTCCTTGTTTTTTCATTATTTTTTGTTGTGAGACATTGTCCGGATGCTAATCACTGTTTCAGAAAATATTCAATGAAATATATACCTACTTTGATCATTAAATATGGTATATACGCTAACATGTTTGCTGAAAAAAATGTGAGTAGCTTTTGCATTTGCAAAAGCTACTCACATTTTTTTCAGCAAAAGTAACTGTGAATTAGATATTGTACTTACTAGAACAGTTAACATTTTGACCACTTACGAGCTCGTTAAGCTAACGATGCTTTGATCAACTGGACCAAGGTTGCTAAACATCATTGGCACAGGCATACTGTATATTGCAAAGCATTGAAAGCAAATATTACATTTACGTGTACAGCGATGGAAATTTAATCAGAAGTAGTAATCGTCATGTGGCTATCCCATTTACTGGTACAATCAGGTTATGTTCATCCCAAGCCAGGTGCAAAATCTGCTTCGCCATCCTTAGTCTCAACTGATTCCTCTTTTAAGTCATCATCATCTATATTAGACTCTATTACTCTATCTCGTCAGTTATCCTTTGTTCAGCAAAATGGCCAGTGTATAGTAACAAAATTAGATATACTACATACTGAGTTCCATGATTTTGAAAATTTAGCATTTTCAGAAACTTGACTTAACCCTGCTATATCAAACGATAAGCTTATCTTACAGCCTATCAAACAACCTGAGCGCAAAGATCGCAAAGCTGATAGTGACAAAGGCGTAATGTTGTAGGTTAAAGCAATACCGCATTACATTAGGCGGCATGACATTGACCCCATTGGCGTTGAGTGTATTTGGGTAGAACTCACTCTAAACCTAAAACATTTATTACTTTGACTCTCCAACCGACCTTGAAACTCTGACTCTGTGTATTTTGCTTCAATCTACCTCATTATAGACACCGGTATAAAAATATAGTATGAGTAACTTGTGACTTTACTTTTAATATGCTAAGTAAATAAGTGAACTCAGGAATATGAACTTAACTATACCTATACTAGAGGCCTTTCTGTTATTTAAACTTCATCAATGTGGCTAAACCCCAAAAGTTTGGAAATGAAACGTATGATGTGCATGTCTTGGCAAGCAGCAAGAATTGATACAATCAGACCTACATCAAGCCCTCAACGCCAAATGGAAAGACAGAAAATACAATTAAGCAGCCACAAGATGAACAGATGGTAATTTGCAACTCTTTCACAAAAAGGTGGCAACTCTGTTACCTAAACTTAACTGAATATATCTTAACACTTACATATTTGTTTAAAAAATGTAATAATGAACTAAACGTCAAAGGGATTGCCTTTGGAAACAAAGAACACAATACGGATTAGAAAATGGAAGTCTCGGTTTTATTGAGACTCTTCATGAGCAGTAATGACGTTTGCAACACTGCTTACGCCCTGTAGCATATACATGAGCAGAACTCCATTTTCAAATAGACCACAAATGGCCTAGTGATCCCAAAGGAAGTGAAATATAATTGCACTGTGGTGATGTACAGGGAGACGTTCTACCTCCGTCACACAGCATTAACACCAGCTGCAGTATAGTAAAATAAACGTCAAAAAGATTGCCATTGGAAACAAAGAACACACTACGGATTAGAAAATGAGAGTCTCGGTTTTATTGAGACTCTTCTGAAGCAGTAATGAAGTATGCAACACTTCTTACGCCCTCTAGCATATACCTGAGCAGAACTCTAAAACACACCACAATGGGCCCAATGATCCCAAGTGAAATGAAATATAATCTACTCTGTGGTGAACACTATATAATAATTAACAAAAAGTACCGCTTTCGAAAGGTCAATAATAATTTACTGGTGGGGTGGGGTGGGATTCTCGGTTTTATCTCATCATAAGCAGTAATGAAGTTCGCAACACCACTTACACCCTCTATCGTATACATGAGCAGAACTCCATTATAAAAATAAACACAATAGGTCCAATTATCCTAAAGTAAATGAAAATAAAAACTGCACTATGTTGAAGTAGGGGGAGACGTTCTACGGCCGCCATACGACAATAATACAAGCTGCAGTAAAGTAAAATAAAAAATGTCAAAGATTGCCTTTGGAAAGAAAGAACACATTATAGATAAAAAATGGGAGACAATAGGGAGACGTTCTACGGTCGCCAAACGGCACTAACACGAGACTATAATGAAGCAAAGATAGGGACTCAACGGAAACAACGTGTTGAGACATTTGGAGATCCCTGGATTGTCAAATAACACCACTGGAATACTAGAGCAAAAGAAAAAACCCATTTGAACCCGGTGAGCCGAAAAGTCTGGTAAAATAAGAAAAAAATGTAAGAGAAACGTCCAGGGAGTGCCACAATCAAAAACCGCAGCCTTTCCCAGACACCAAGAGAAAGAGGAAACCGACAAAGCCAAACAAGCACCAATCGAACAAATGTACGAAAAACGAACACCAGTAAATATCTAACCTTCAATGAGGTATAAATAAGAATCATGAGGAAGAGGAATACGAAAGGTGAAAAGTGAAAATTGCAAACTCTGGCTCTTGAAATAATAACACCATTAAATGAATGTACGGGGAGACTTTCTAGGGTCTCCACATGGCACAAACACAACAGGCGTGGTATGCAAAAAAAGGTAAGAGAAACGTCCAAGTAGTGCCAAAATCACAAACCGGAGCCCTTCCCAGACATCAAGAGGAAGAGGAAACCGACAAAACCAAACCAGCACAAATCGAACAAACGTACGAATAACGAACACCGGTAAATATCTAACCTTCAATGAGGTACAAATAAGAATCATGAGGAAGAGGAATAAGAATCTTTGCCATCAGTTTTCTTTGACGCAAACCATAAACAAGCCAAAAAAAAGGGAAAGAGAAAATTCTAGGGATTGCCGCTAACAAATGGGCAAAAGAATGGCTTGTTAAATTTAATCCTAATAAAACTGAAAGTCTCCTGATCTCACGTAAAGTTAATCGACCCTTGCATCCTCCTCGTTCTATCCTCGATCGACAAATAATGAAGTTGAGTCCCAAATATATTTGCATCTGTCTTTCAAATGACTGCACATGGCACAAACACATCGAATGTATAAAAAAAGCATGAAACACGATAAACATAATATGGAAACTCAAAAAAGGAAAGAGAAAAGTCCAGGGAGTGTCACAATCACAAGCCGCAGCCCTTCTCAGACACCAAGAGGAAGAGGACACAGACAAAACCAAACAAGCGCAAATCAAACAAACGTCATATCGTCAAGCCCCAACCCACTGGTTAAAGTATTACAAAGAGGCCGTCATTGAGTCTGATGCCCGAACCGCCATGGTGCAATTAAAGAGTAAAGAATAACCATAAAAAATGCGTGCAACCCTTTCCAAGAAACGTGGCAACTTTGCTACCTAAACTTTACTTAATATACCTTAAACTTACATAATTGTGAAAAGAAAAACATTCGTAAGAGAAACACTACATAACGTTTAAAAAGTGCCATAATAAAACTACTGCCTTGGAACGGTCAGCAATAAATTACTGGAGGACTTAAGCTAACTTTACGGGATCCCAACTCTCGCCCTCAGCTTCCATAATGATAAATCATATATATGTTTGGTGCGCTTGGAAGTCTTTTATCTCATCTATTAATCATTACGGGCAACCAATAAATCACAGTTAAAGCATATAATGAAACAAATATTAGGACCCAACAGAAACAACGTCGAGATACTTGGAGATCCCTGGGATGTCAAACACCACCACTGGAATACTCCAGCAAAAGAAAACCAAACCACCAGTTGAATAAACGTCAAAAAGATCCCGGTAGGATATAAAACGTTCCGGTTCAGACCATCTTATGAATAGCATCTGTCGCGACCATCACAGGGTCTGAACCCTGACTCACCGGCGTACAATTAAAGCGGTAAGCATAATTGTCAGCCGTGATTGGATTCACAGCTAAGCAAGCAGACTGTTTTATGACATCACTGTTATACCTCTTTTGTTTATAATATATGACATTTTACTTATAGAGCCTATTTGTGTGTACTTCGTTGTTAACTCTGTCATAGATTTTTGAGTCGTTGGCATATAACTTTATACAGCACGCAATTGCATCTGGCATATCGTATATGAATATAACAAAAAAATATGGGTCCCAGGACTGAACCTTGAGATATGCCAGAGGTTATATTTGTTCGTTCTGAACATTGACCATGAACCACAACCCTTTACTTCCTGTTTGTCAAAAACTCCTTTATCTATGCATAGACTCTCCTCTGATGTCATCTCCATTATATGGCGTTTTAAGAAGGTACTCATGTGGCACTTTTGTAAATGCCTTTTTAAAATCCAAGTAAATGATTTCGATAACTTTTCTATTGTCTACGGCCTCAGATACATATTCTATGAACTCAAGTAATTGGGTTATACAGGATCTGTCCAAAAAACATCCGTGCTGTGATTTTGCAAACAAAAGGTTATTCTTAGTCATGTCATCTACCAGAGCGTTTCTTACGAGCTTTTCTATTAGTTTACAGGGAACAGATGTTAGGCCTTTTGGCCTGTAACTTTCTGACAGTTTTCTTGCAGCTTTTTGTTTTAAATAAATATGGCTGTCACGTTAGCTTCCTTAGAATTGTTGGGTAAGGCTTATTCTTATAATAACTGTTTGAATATAGTAGTGAAGAGTTTAGATTGTATTTGTTTCGTTTCCTTTAAGAACATGGGTGCATCTGGTCTTGCCTTTGCGATTTCATTTTTTACAACTCATTAAGTACTTGTAAAACGTTTTCCTCAGTAAAATTAATTGTGTTTAATGGTTCTTCAAAATCGTGCTCACAAAAATCAAGTCGGTTTCCCTTATCCTCAACCTTAAATACACTAGAAAAATACTCGTCAGGATATTCGTGATTTCTTGATCAGTTGATGTTAAGGTTCCGTCGGGCTTTTTAAGGCTACAAACATTTGACTTTGCACTAGTCTCGGAACTCATATACTTCCAGAAGAGCCTATTACCTGATTTTATCTTTGCAGCTAGATTTTGCACGTACTCATATTGTTTTGTCTCAGTTTGGCTGTCACCATGTTTTTGCCTATCTTATAGGTGTTAGCATTCTCTTCTGGTCTTGGAAATTTATACATTTGCCATTTCTTTCCTTACATTACGAAAACACGCCTACTCAAATATATTGAAAATTTTACCACCAAAAAATGGCAATTTTTCAGATAAAAAAATCTGATATTTTTCATATTTCTGCTCAAAACATAGATTGTGGGTACTCGTTAGAACCGCCTCGTCGAGGCGGTTCTAACGAGTACCCACAATCTATGTTTTTGAGCAGAAATAACAAAAATAATGTATACCCCTGTAAACCCCAGTTTTACTATATAAAAGTGGGGTTTAAGGGGGTCAAAATTATATAGGTATGTTTTCGTGATGAATCTTTATATACCTTTTTCAGCATTTACAAAGGGGTTCTCTCTGCGCGGGTCACCGGAAAGCTTGCTCACCGGTATATGTTCGTTCATAAGCTATGTAATTTCTTCAGACTAACAGTCCCATGACTCGTTCAGGGACAAGTCCTGTAAAGTGTTTTGAATTTCTTGTGCTGTTAGATTTTCTTCAATTTCCTTGTAGATGCCCCATGTAAAATTTGAATTTGGTGTATGTACAAGGCTTCTTGTTAATGTTGCAGTTATTGTTAAAAGACAACTGTGATCACTTTTGCCTAAACCTGGCGAGTATGTTAAGGAGTCAATCATATTTTTCTCATTTGTGAAAATAAGGTCTATGCGTATAGGTTCTCTGTTGTTTCCTTGACAAGTTACTTTCTTACATGTTTGTATGAATAGCAGCCACGTACACACTCTAGAAAATACTTGCAATGTGTTTTTCTCTCACTGTAGAAGTACCTGAGTTTCAATCCATTTCTTTAATATTGAAATCACACAGAATGTGTGTACCTCTTACTACTTATGTTTTTTCAGCATTTCAGTAAGCGCATTAAAATTGTCAGCTGACCTATTAGGACTTCTGTAAATACATTCTAGTGTTAAAACGTCGTTGTTATTGTTCAGACATATTTGACACCAAACTGACTTCAAAATTACTCTGAGCTTTCAAGTCAAACGAGTTCAATTTACTTTTCACATAGCTAACCACATCTCTACATGTTGTTAAATCACTGCTGTATCTAACCTAGCTCTCGATATTGTAAAACATTTCATTTATTTCATATAATGACCTTTAGGGAAAGAAAGGTAAGAGAAAAGAAAGTCTTCTCTATGGGCGATAATATAGGGATCTTCCTCTTAAATGAATGTTCCCGGAACTTTCAGGTGGTATATTTCGCCTCTTATTCTGAATGTTTGTTCTGCGCTCTTGGTCAAATATTTGGTGATAATAACTCTTTTAAAGCGTGGCAGTGCCTTGCTTTTAATAAAACTTACATTGTCTAGTAAAACATTTCGTTAGGCCTTGGATTCTAGTACCATTCTTAGTGGTCTGGTTTTCCTTTCTCCCTAGTCGATAACAGTTTATAATAAGAATATTCTCGTCCTAGTGTTGCACTTATGGATCGAATGTCTTCATTCTGTTGTTCATTCTCAGTTTATTTTGGCTGAGTGTTCTGAGAGGTTGAAAACTGTCCGGTTGTGATCTTACTTTTTCTCTCTTCCAATTCTAATGTCCTCGCATCGATAACTGCCTCAATATCTCCTTTGATAGTGTTTTGGATTTCCTTCTACATATAATCTGCACTTTGTTTTAGCTCTTCTCCCGTTGGTTGTGCTACCAATTTACTATTTGTTCTGTTCGCCGCCATTTTTACTAGTATTGTCAGCAATTATATTCTCACCTGGTATGTCGAGGCGTTTCCTGGCACACGAAGCAGGAATTATAATTTATAATTGCCTAAGGGTATTCGAGGCATTCCCCAGCACACCCGATGGACCTAATTTATTAAAGGACTCAATTTCATATGCATTCACAGTTATCCTGGTCCTACCTATATTTGTTTGTATATTAGGACGTTCTCCAGTACACATATATGTCCGGGTAGCTTTGTGTGTCGGGGCATTCAAAATTTTCACTTGTTCACCAAGGGTGATTTTTAGGTAAAATTGCTCATATTCAAAGCAGGGTGTTGTTAATAGTATGTCGGGTCATTCCTCGACACATTATATTGGCTTACAGTTCCCACATCTGGAATAATGCAGAAGAGTTGACCGTATGCAGATGAACTTGGTATTCCCAATCTTGAAATGGTAACTATTTTCAAAAAAATAAATAAATAAAATAAATAATAAAAAAAACTTTTCGAAATTATAATGGGGGTTCCTAATCAAAGTACTGCATGGCGGGGCATTCCCTAGCACACATGTATATGTTAGTATACCAACTCTGCTATGCTTCTTACCCAGAACTTGCTTAAGAGGCAGTTAGGATGCATACCAGCTTTGTAAATTGAGACATTATGATAACATTTCGCTCTTCTCTTTTTTTTACTGATTCTTATCAGGACGCACGAGAATTTAGGGGAGTGAGTACTAATTGATGAGTTTTGCTTGTCTATGTCTTCATTAATGACTTGGATGGCATATTCTAATTTTCTGTCTTGTTCATTAAATATCCTAGGGTATGGGAGACCCTTTGATTTGTTATATTTTTTAAATAGATTAGCAGCGCCAGACACGTTATGACAAAGTTGTGCTGTGTGCATTTCCACTGAAAATAATAGCAGAGCTCCATCGTCCAGGTAGTCTTTTTTTAACTAAACAAATCTGCTTAGTTTTTTAGTCATATCAAATGTACCTAAGCATAAACTGACTACAATTTCCCCATATTTCTCCCGTAGTTGCTTAAAGTTTGTCTTTGGCCTCTTGGACCCCGCAGGAGGTGTTTGACCGCTTTTGTATTTCCACTTTATACTTTCCTCTATTATGTTGGGTCTTGTGCAGTCAACTACATTCCCATTCCTGTCCAGAAGAGCATTGCAGGCAGCCTCCTCAAGGTATCTTCCTTTACTGTCGGAAATTACAACACCATGTTTCCTCTTGTCATGCTCTCTCTCTCTCTCTCTCTCTCTCTCTCTCTATATATATATATATATATATATTATATTAGTTGTTGTTGTGTGATTACTTTTTATATAAATACTCTAATACAATAACTTGGTAGTACCAATACATATAAACGGAAATACATATAAACGGATTTCTACCGACGAGAGATCTATTGTTAATACCCATTCTATCGATATTACTGCTAAATTTGCAGTAATGGAAGGCAAGACAGACTTCCTACATTATATTGGTTACTGAAACTTCATAAACAACCTTATAAAATATAGAAGGGAAGGCAATGATCAGGAATCATTGCACATTTCATTGCTAATTCTAGTTCATGTACGACTACTGTTTTGTCCAAACTGCTAACTTCATGCCTTACTGCTGTTCAAAAAATTGGATTAGATATTATGATACTGTTTACGAAAGGGACGGAATTAACTACTTTTGGTCAATTAAAAATTCCAATGATGTTCTCAATAAATTTATATCTAAAAACTATCAGGCTTCTAAATTGTCTACATATGATTTTATACACTGTATACTACGTTACCTCATCATCTTATAAAAGATAAATTTATTGATTTAATTAACCGAACGTTTATTCGGGAGAATACCCAATATTTGGCTTGCAACGAAGAATGTGCTTTTTTCACTTCGGATGTATACAATAAACACAATTTATGGTCGTGCAAAAAAGTCTGTGATGCCCTTGTTTATCTTTTGGATAATATTTTTATTAGATTTTGAACTAAACTTTATAGACAAACTACTGGGAACTAATTGTGCTCCTCTTTTTGCCGATTTGTTTCATTTTTGTTATGAGAGAGATTTCATGAAGTCTCTCTAACGTGAAAATCAGGCTGACATTATTGAAGCTTTCAATTCAACTTCACCTTGATGATTTATTAAATATTGACAATATTTACTTTGACCAAATGGTGGACCGCATATACCCTACAGAACTCCAATTAAATAGAGCAAATTCTTCCGATACCGAGACGCCTTTTTTGGATTTGAATCTATGTATATCTAATGTTACAGTTTCCACCAAAATTTATGATAAACGGGACGGATTTTGATTTTGATATAGTCAATTTCCCTTTTCTAGATGGCGATGTCCCCAGGCGTACCTCATATGGGGTATACATATCTGAACTTATTAGATTCGCCAGACCTTCTTCAAATCTTAGTGACTTTAACTACCGTAATAAAGCCCTTACTGCCAAACTTCTTAGGCAGGGCTATCGTTATTTTAAACTATTCCGTAAGGCGTTTTCGAATTTCTATTTTATCACAGACACAGTGCCTTGGTAGAAAAACATAGCGTCACTCTGAAAACACTTCTGCAACAAGGTATATCGGAACTAGAATTTGACGGTGACTTAGTGTACAGATTTAGAAAAATTGTAGGAAAATCTAACTTTTTGGAGCAATTCAGAAAACTTATAAACCGTTATAAAAGAATTGGCTATAGCCTGGATATTATGCGGTAGACTGCATGTCTAGTTGTTAACCCAATCATTGTTGATGGCTAGGCTTCACTCTTTAATTGCACGACGGCGGATCGGGCCTCAGACTCAATGACGGCCTCTTCGTAAAACTTTAACCAGTGGGTTGGGGCTTGATGATATGTCTTTGGCTTGGCCCGCCGTGGTTAAACTATTGGTTTTCATTTTCTCTGAGATACAGTAGAATTAGCCATGAGTACTCGTCTTTGTTTATTATAGTGATTAATTTGAATTTTATGTCTTCGCTTTGATGCATTGACTGAGTTGGGAGCCTTTATGCGAACCGATTTTTTTATGTATTTCTGTATTAAGAGTAGCATCGGGACCCACGGTGAAGTTGGCTAGCTGTGAGCGTTCTAAGGCGGTGGTCCCGGTGTTAGTCTTACTCTTTGTTGCTTTGTGGTTATCTGCTTTGTTATTCTACGAGGCGATTTGTTTTCTGTCTTACCTTGTGTCATTTTGTTCTTGTGGTTTTCAGTCCTTTTAGCATTGCGGTTACCTCGCTTGGGGAAGAGAGAGTTAATCTTAGTGCTTTTCGTACGTTTGTTCGATTTGTGCTTGTTTGGATTTGTCGGTTTCCTCTTCCTGTTGGTGTCTGGGAAGGGCAGCGGTTTGTGATTGTGGCACTTCCTAGACTTTTCTTTGTGTGTAGGTGTGTGTGGGTGTGGGTGTGTGTGACAGCTTTCAAAATGACCAATGCAAAGCTGAAAGTAGTAGAAATGGTAGAATTTCAGGTTCAAAAACGTCGAAACAGCCAAAATACATGGGAAAAAAAATGATAGTTTGTACAAAACTGTTGTAGCTTGAGAGGCTAAATTGACTAAGTCTGAACAGCTAAAACAGCAGGATAAAAAACATTGAAAGAGTTTACAAAAACAAGAACATCCTCATACCATGTAGCATCATCTGCAACGTTTCAAAGCAGTCAGTGTGCAATGCTGTAAGAGGATTTTACAAAGTATCCACTGTCTATACAATATAATAACATTTTAGCAAAAAAAAAAAGAAAAAAAACAAAACACGCACACACACACACACACACACACACACACACACACACACACACACACACACATACCCACACACACAAACACACAAACACACAAAGAAAAAAAAACTGAGTTAACAAAGCTCAAACAATGGGAAAACAATAATCATAAAAGCATAGGAAACCATACGCACAACTTCACGCCATGTAAGTAACATCTGCAAAGTTTCAAACCAATTGGTAAGGAGTTGATTTCAAAAAATACCCACTGCCAATACAATATGATAGCGTTTTAGAGAAAATGACTAGGTTAACAAAAAAAGATCGAAAAAATTATTCGACAAACAGGAACAAAAACATGCAAAGCTTTACTCCATGTAAAACTTCATATGGTAAACTTCAAATTAATTAGTGCAAAGGTGTAAAGAGTCACAAACTACCCACTACAAAGCATTATGGAATTACAGAATTTCAGATTTTCAGTACTTTGGTATTTCGGAATGTCAGACAGGGCAAATCCAGTAAAGAACACATTTTTTCTAAGCGGGGCTATAATAGATTCTAAAAGAAGTGACCATTGAGGGCAATGAACACACTCACAAGCTTATTTAAGTGTCAAGTATTCAAGGCTAGATTAGTTTGTTTCGGCCAATGAGATATCATCAATGACCTTCATATAAATGTTCAAAACTCCCTTAACTCCAGGAAAGGGCTCAATTATCACAAAGGACCAGACAAAAAACAGACTACATTATAATGAAGTACGGGGAGACGTTTTACGTCCACAGCCCAGCACTAACACCAGCTGTGGTAAAGATACATAGATTCTAAAAGGTACGAATGACTATTGAGAGCAATGAACACACTCACGAAACTAAAAACAGCTAAAGTGCCAGAGTAAATAAGTGACCCCAGGATCTAATACAACATTACGAAAACACGCCTATACAAATACATTGTTAATTTTACCGCCGAAAGAACGAAAATATTAAGATGAAAAATTGTAATATTTTTCTTATTTCTGCTCAAAATATAGATTGTGGGTACTCGTTAGAACCGCCTCGGAGAGGCGGTTCTAACGAGTACCCACAATCTATGTTTTAGGCAGAAATAAGAAAAATAATTGTACCCCTGTAAACCCCAGTTTTACTGTATAAAAGTGGGGTTCAAGGGGGTCAGAATTATATAGGCGTGTTTTCGTGATGATCAAGTGACTTCTTTTACGCCTAAATCTATTAAACAGTAAAATCCATTAAGAATAATTTACTTCTTTTAAATTCTTCATTACACTTATTTTAAGGGAGCAGGATACACATGGTAGATTTTCTGCCATATTTTCCAATTATTTACGTGTCTTCCTGTTTGTTTTATTTTGCAAACAGCCTCTTCGGAAAATATGCCTACTCTAAAAGACAAATGCTTCACTGTATGAGCCGGCCCTTTTCCATCCGGAAGGAATGCAAACACATTTTGACAGGGTTACTCTCTTGAACATATACTCACTCAAACGTGTTTGGGTGCCATATATTGAATTGACGATTAAATGGCCTAATGCGTTATGCAAGCGGAAGTAACATTTTTGTATTTATTGCAACATTTGAATGTTGGTGCCAGCTAACTCGATATACGCCCCGACCCTCCGCTCCCGCAGTTCTAAGGTAGTGGTTCTAGTCTTTTTATTGTTGTTGCCTTGTGGCAGCTTCCTTCGGAGCTTTCTTAGTATTCATTACGAAAACATGCCTATATAATTTTGACCCCCTTACACCCCACTTTTATATAGTAGAACTGGGGTTTACAGGGGAATATTTCTGATCAAAATAATTGTGGGTACTCGTTAGAACCGCTTAGCCGAGGCAGTTCTAAAGAGTATCCACAATCTATGCTTTTAGCAGAAATATGAAAAATATAAAAGTTTTTTTATCTGAAAATTTTCTGTTTTTGGAGGTGAAAAAAAAAAGTAAGACAAAGGTCCAGTGACTGCCACAATCACAAACCGCAGCCCTTCCCAGACCCCTAGAGGAAGAGGAAACCGACAAATCTAAACAAGCACAAACCGAACAAACGTACGAAAAGCACTAAGATTAGCTCTCTCTTCCCCAAGCGAGGTAATCGCAATACTAAAAGGACTGATAAACACAAGAACAAAATGACACACGGAAAGACATACAACAAATCGCCTCGTAGAA
Organism: Anodontia alba; assembly: GCA_964016985.1. Taxonomy (NCBI): domain Eukaryota; kingdom Metazoa; phylum Mollusca; class Bivalvia; order Lucinida; family Lucinidae; genus Anodontia; species Anodontia alba. The sequence goes on from OZ024824.1 coordinate 119,230,592, forward strand.
TAAACCTCAAAGCAACAAAGAGTAAGACTAACACCGGGACCACCGCCTTAGAACGGTCGGTAGAGCAAACCACCGGGGGGTTTAAAGCACTTTTACAGCTAGCTAACTTCACCCTGGGTCCCGATGCTACTCTTAATACATAAATACGTAATAAACAAAAACGAGTACTCATGGATAATTCTACTGTATGCCAGAGTAAATAAAAACCAATAGTTGAACCACGACGGGCCAAGCCAAAGACATATCGTCAAGCCCCAACCCACTGGTAAAAGTTTTACGAAGAGGCCATCATTGAGTCTGAGGCCCGAACCGCCGTCGTGCAATTAAAGAGTGAAGCATAGCCATCAACAATGATTGGGTTGACAACTAGGCATGCAGTCTGCCGCATAATATCCAGGCTATAGCCAATTCTTTTATAACGGTTAATAAGTTTTCTGAATTGCTCCGAAAAGTTAGATTTACCTACAATTTTTCTAAATCTGTACACTAAGTCACCGTCAAATTCGGGTTCCGATATACCTTGTTGCAGAAGTGTTTTCAGACTGACGCTATATAGAAAGTTTCTATATATTTGAATATGATTGTTTTCGTAATAATATATATTTCCGATTTGTTGTCTTATTGTTATGTTTGTTGGGTTCTGTTGACATTTCAACCACCTCCTAGGGGAAGATGGAGCTGATTGGTTTGATTTTCGATTGTTCGTAACGTGTGTTCTCAGTTGAAGCTTGTTAACTCTTCCTTGTGGCGTCATTGGAAAAAAAGTTAAGAGAAAAGTCCAGGGAGTGCCACAATCACAAACCGCAGCCCTTCCCAGACCCCAAGAGGAAGAGGAAACCGACAAATCTAAACAAGCACAAACCGAACAAACGTACGAAAAGCACTAAGATTAGCTCTCTCTTCCCCAAGCGAGGTAATCGCAATACTAAAAGGACTGAAAAACACAAGAACAAAATGACACACGGAAAGACATACAACAAATCGCCTCGTAGAATAAACCTCAAAGCAACAAAGAGTAAGACTAACACCGGGACCACCGCCTTAGAACTGTCGGTAGAGCAAACCACCGGGGAGCTTAAAGCACTTTTACAGCTAGCTAACTTCACCCTGGGTCCCGATGCTACTCTTAATACATAAATACGTAATAAACAAAGACGAGTACTCATGGATAATTCTATTGTATGCCAGAGTAAATGAAAACCAATAGTTGAACCACGACGGGCCAAGCCAAAGACATATCGTCAAGCCCCAACCCACTGGTAAAAGTTTTACGAAGAGGCCGTCATTGAGTCTGAGGCCTGAACCGCCGTCGTGCAATTAAAGAGTGAAGCATAGTCATCAACAATGAGTGGGTTGGCAACTAGGCATGCAGTCTGCTGCATAATATCCAGGCTATAGCCAGTTCTTTTATAACGGTTAATAAGTTTTCTGAATTGCTCCGAAAAGTTAGATTTACCTACAATTTTTCTAAATCTGTACACTAAGTCACCGTCAAATTCGGGTTCCAATATACTTTGTTGCAGAAGTGTTTTCAGACTGACGCTATATAGAAAGTTTCTATATATTTGAATATGCTAGTTTTCGTAATAATATATATTTCCGATTTGTTGTCTTATTGTTATGTTTGTTGGGTTCTGTTGACATTTCAACCACCTCCTAGGGGAAGATGGAGCTGATTGGTTTGATTTTCGATGGTTCGTAACGTGTGTTCTCAGTTGAAGCTTGTTAACTCTTCCTTGTGGCGTCATTGGAAAAAAAGTTAAGAGAAAAGTCCAGGGAGTGCCACAATCACAAACCGCAGCCCTTCCCAGACCCCTAGAGGAAGAGGAAACCGACAAATCTAAACAAGCACAAACCGAACAAACGTACGAAAAGCACTAAGATTAGCTCTCTCTTTCCCAAGTGAGGTAATCGCAATACTAAAAGGACTGAAAAACACAAGAACAAAAAGACACACGGAAAGACATACAACAAATCGCCTCGTAGAATAAATCTCAAAGCAACAAAGAGTAAGACTAACACCGGGACCACCGCCTTAGAACGGTCGGTAGAGCAAACCACCGGGGGGGGGGGGGGGGGGTTTAAAGCACTTTTACAGCTAACTAACTTCACCGTGGGTCCCGATGCTACTCTTAATACAGAAATACATAAAAATTCGGTTCGCATAAAGGCTCCCAACTCAGTCAATGCATCAAAGCAAAAACATAAAAATCAAATTAATCACTATAATAAACAAAGACGAGTACTCATGGCTAATTCTACTGTATGCCAGAGTAAATGAAAACCAATAGTTGAACCACGGCGGGCCAAGCCAAAGACATATCGTCAAGCCCCTACCCACTGGTTAAAGTTTTACGAAGAGGCCGTCATTGAGTCTGAGGCCCGAACCGCCGTCGCGCAATTAAAGAGTGAAGCATAGCCATCAACAATGATTGGGTTGACAACTAGGCATGCAGTCTGCCGCATAATATCCAGGCTATAGCCAATTCTTTTTTAACGGTTAATAAGTTTTCTGAATTGCTCCGAAAAGTTAGATTTACCTACAATTTTTCTAAATCTGTATACTAAGTCACCGTAAAATTCGGGTTCCGATATACCCTGTTGCTGCGTTCTGGCACACCAACAATTATTTTACGTTTATATTTAATAAATTCATTGATGCTTTGGGAACCTCCTTGTCAATTTGCTTAGGAATTTGGCAGCGCATCGGAAAATTGTATTTTAAAGTTCTTTTTATCAATATTATTAAGATTACAAAACAATAAGAGCTCAGTGAAAGCATTGTTAATCCTGTCATCGCCTTTACATAATGCTCCTGTTCAACACAATGGCAAAAAGATAATCCTTGCATTTCTATTATTAAATAGTTTTAAGAAGTGGAAAGGAATTACTTAATAATATTCTCAAACATGTTAAGAAATCCTGTACAAACTTGCCAACAGACCAATGTAATTAAATAGTATAATATGAATAATTTAATGTTTGTGTTTGAGCTCCAATTGTAACAGTCACAGACATCACATCACAAATTTTATAAATCTAAAATACTGTGCCTCGGGAGCAAAACAGCAACATGACTTGCATGGTCCTGTTTGTGGTTTTCTAGGGTTCTGGCTTTGGTTTTGTCTGTTTCCGCTTCCTCTTGGTGTCTGGGAAGGGCTGCGGTTTGTGATTGTGGCACTCCCTGGACTTTTATCTTACCTTTTTTTTTCAAATCGCTAGTGTTTTTGATTATATGTGTTACACTGTGATGATTCACATGTGACGTTGTTATATTTGAAATTTGAAGCTGCATCAGAACTGTGAAGTTTCGTGTCGGTGCAGCTATTTTATGCAGCCGCTATAGGGTGCCACCCCTTGGCCCCTCATCAACTCCACATACACCTCCCCCGCGTGGATTTCCTGCTGGCTGTCCGGGACGACTCCTCTGTTGCGGTTCTTCCGTTTGTGCGTCGGTGGTTTCATGTGTGGCGTTTTTCTGGTCATTGTTTGTTCTTCGTCCCTCCTTCTTTTGGTGCCTCGGGAAAGCTGTACCTCGGAGATTGTGGCCTTTCCTGGGTGTCTTCACATATACTTTTTTACAATCCTTTTTTGTTCAAATATAGCTCTTACTTTGCATTTTTACAGGAAATCTTGTGCCTGCCAAGGTTGGCTATCATGTATAATACATACCATTCGGCACACAAACAGTCTGCGGTGTTATGCTCGCGTCAAATTTTGTTGTCCGTATTGCCCATATGCCATTTTCGCAAACTAGATAGCTTTCTGCCATCCCATGCCTGCGGAAACCATCATTACATTTGAAACTGCAACTAGAACCACTAGGACACGGTGTATAATTTACTTCCATATTTGGGATGTCATCCGTACAACTGTGTTCTGAAAGTAAAATTTAAGTAAGAATAACAAATGGAGTGTACCAGATGCGCACATTTCTGAATCTATCTTATTTACATCCCATTTATCTTGGGTCATGTCTACTTTCCTTTGTTTTTGTGTAATTGACTTCATGTTTTTTGTTGTTGTTTTTGTTTTTCAAAATACGACTTTTGGAAAGTTTATCTGAAACTCATTTAACTTTTTACCTAGCGTCCCTTAAACGTTGCATTGGTTTAAACATGTTTTATTTCTAAATACTCCATGACAGTATACATTGTAGCACATACGAAATAGGATCAGACCGACAGTAATATTACTTATTTAGTTCTTCCTAACAATCGCAGTAACTGTTGTAAAAAAACAGTGACGGAAATATGTTAAACAATGTGGATCTCAATAGCTTAATTTGTGAATTTAAGGTACAGAATTAATAAGGACAAACAAACGTATCAAATACATAAAGAAAAAAAAGAAAACCATACTGGAAATTTATAATATGCTCAACTATTAATGTAAGACAAACGGCTGATAACAGGCTTAATACTAATGCCATTACTAGGGCTGATCGGATCAGTCGTATGTTAATGAAAAGTGCATTAACAAATAGTGTAGACCCAGATCAGACGCCGCAGAATGCGGCGACTCATCAGAGTCTACACTGTTTGCATTTAAGTTCATAAATGTATACAAAGCATAGTTATAATAAAAACAAATCCGACGCATCCTATATAAGAAATGGACCGTTCCAAGGAGTTAAGGTAGAAGAGGCCACGTAGGCATAAATTGGTTAATTACACTAAACCCAAAGATTGAAGCTTAGACGTTGAAGAGTAGAATTTGGCACAGTATACGACCCTGCATCCCGACCCCACATAAGCACACATTCCACCAAGACCCCTATAGCTGTCGTGCTCCGCGAAGTACAGCAACCATAATCATCAGGCAAGAGTGAATTGCACAAGAAGTGAGAAAACAAGCAGCCCCTACCGATCCACATCAGCTGTCGTGGTTCATAATCCAAGACAGAGGGAAACACCATCAGTTAACCCTTAAAAGGCTAATAACATCTGCAGCAGACGACATGTGGATCTCTTTTTCTTTTTCAGTGTTCTTCAGTTTATTTATGTATTTAATATCATTTTTTATTATAATTAATTTTTGTTAGAAACTCGTTTTCGGAAAGTCAAAGCATCGTGTTTTCCCTTTAAAAAGCGACAGGTCGGTGCGCATAACAATATTTAATTTGGTTCGGGGTTTGATTTGCCTGAAGAAGCCATGGCAGCAAGAGACGAAAAACGCGTCCTTGACGACTTTTCAAACAAGAAACGTTCAAGATATGTTGTTTCAAAAGAAAATCCCGATAAAGCCAAGAAATAATTATTTTCTTAGTTTTATTCTTTCGAATGTGAGCGAGATTACTGGCGCATTATCGTACCTCTGGTGCTGTGTTTTACCGCAAGTAGACCTCATCAGATGGTTTTGTTTCATCGGATTATGACTGAAATTATCCACCAGACAGAAGGCAGGAAAACGCATAAATGTAAATGAAAAACATTTGGCGGTGATACAGTAAGAGTCTTGAGTCCACCAGCAGCGGAACCTATTCAGTGGTTAAAGCACAACCTGGGCTAATTCAGCTGATGACAAGTCGATGATATTTTTCTTATCTTTGACCAGAAAACAGGATTTTGCATGTCATGCAAATTGTCTCCAATTATCTTAAAATAGTTACTATTAATAATGAGGTCCAAATGTGCAATAAAATAAAATCGTCAATAACCTACATTATAACTGGACCACGCCATGCGAAAACGTGTCTTCGGGTATATACGGACAGCGTGACCCTAGATTAGACTGCGCATTCGCGCTCTCTGACCAGGAACTTCACTGCCCACTTACGGAATGATTGGCTACTAAAGAATGTTTGAGGAGAGAGCAAAGGCCCGGATAATACTTTGCGCATGCGCAGGATTATCTGTAGATTTAGCGCATGTTCAAAGGCACGTTTTCGCTTGACGCGGCCCATACATGGACATTGCATTACACTGGTAGTTACATACCCTTCGAGACACAAACATTAGAAACATAAAGACCTATGTTTTCATATCCGGTTTTCCATGTGCCTTCATCACAATACAGGCTGCTTTTGCGGTCCGAGATCCATTTTACAGAACCCGACATGTAGACGTGTTTACTGTAACCTTCATTGCAATCAAAATAACATAGCCAGTCCGTTGCCGGGCCACAATGATTTTCCAAAGAGCCATTGGGAATGGACAGTGGACACTTCTGGAAATCAGCTGCAATAAATGCCAATTATTGCGTATATGTTGATGAGCCATTTTGCCTAGGGTCAGAGACACTAGCAAATATTGTAGACCAGCTGTTCTTTCGTATTACAGAAAGAAACTTTTTGCATACAAGATAAAGAAAGCAGAGATTGTCGCAGGGGATAGACGTTCTTATCTTACTCGCCCTATCCTATCCAGGGGTAAGATAAGAAAAGTAATTTTTATAAGTGGGCGATCAATGCGTAAGTTGTATAGGATGTCACGTTATTCCCCAGTCAGCATTCTACGTAAATCTATATCGGGCCGTCATCGGCCCGTCAGGGTAGCTGACGGGCCGATGACGGCCCGATGTAGATTTACGTAGAATGCTAGCTGGGTCTGTTGCTAAGATGATATCATCGTGGTGTGACAAATAACGTCAACTTTCAAATGGCGGACGTCAACTGCTTTGTATAACGACGGGAGTATATCGTTTAAAATCAATGAAAAGATCAATAAGCACTGGACTTTGAAAGGTATTCAAAAAGATTAATCTATCAAGGGTTTTCGGTGTGTATAAAAAAATCCGACTCTCAGGATCACTCTCTAGCATCAATTGGCAAAGCCTTGTGACGCCAGACAGTGACCTTTGGGGCAGCTTTGTCAGTACGCACCGAACACTTAAAACAATTCTTACATTCTTGCCTATCAGACCGGGATTTCCGCGATTTTCACTAGTGCTGACAAATCTTATCTTTCCACGTTTATCCGACCCGTGAACTGGATAAAAAAGGTAGACCTTAACGTGCATAGGAGTTCACGTGTTTGTATCGTCAAGACATTGCTTGTACAGATGATTGACGTGAAGAACGCCGCGACAAATGTCGCCAGTTTATGTCACTTTTGACGTCGTTGGATGAACCGATAAAATTTAAAGAAACCCGTACAAACGCTGAATTTTGCATTTAATCAGTTCTAGTTTTAAACTTAAATCATCATATGAAAAGCAAGCACCATGGGCGTTTGTTGCAGAGTGGAAATTCCGTTCCTCAGAATAACTGCTCGGCAGCAAGCTTCGTCAGCCGGCTCTTAACACTCATAAAGATTCTTATATGATGTAGTGTAGGGGCAACATATTCTGAATTCTCTTTTATTTTGCACGAGTGTCCTCTATCACAACTTTATGTGAATCCTAACGACCTCAAAATTATAATCTATATTTTCTACCGACCGTTCCAATGCGGTTCCCCTGTAGCATTTCTTCTATATTGCTATATCTTTTACTACAACAGTGCCATTTTGTTTTTGTCATCGTTTGTTCTCTTCTTTCGGTCCTTCGGTAAGGCTATTTTTTCTTTTTTCTTTCTTTTTTTTTTTTTTTTGCGGTCTTTCCATAGTAAATTCAATTGTATTTCACCAATAGTTTAAGTATGCACAAGAGGTATGGATACTGTGTAGGCGTAACGCTGTTATGCACATTATGCATGTGCGTAGCATGCGTAAGAAGATTATTTACAATATAGTGACATTAATATAGACTGCTCTTAAAGGAAAGAATTTGCTCCCTCAAGGAGCAAACTGAGGGAATGAATTCTTTCCTTTAAGAGTAGACCATTTTTATAAGCAAGTCTAGACATTTTGTTTTCAAGATTTGGCCTGCACTGGGTAGATTGTTCGTTGTATTTTACAACGGAGACAACTTTCATGATCTTCTGATTGCTTTCCTGAAGATCAAACCCCTTCTGAAAAGGGGACTACCGCTTCTGAAAATGAGTCTACTCTAAAAGCAAAGATTCATTCCTTTTGTAGTAGGCCCCTTTTAAAGGAAATATAAGAACAGTTTTGCCAGAGCTACCTCGTTTGAAAGTTTACCAGTTCCTTTAAGGTACACCGGAACGGTGAGGCCGTTATGATCCACGCTGATCATGGCATCTATTGTAAGTATTCTAATGCATCAAATTGATTTTGTTAGGGGTAAGGACGCCGCCATTAACTAATCTGAGGCTTTGTTATCCGCATATGGCATTTTTGTTTGTTTGTGTTGAGGTTTTAGTGTCTAGTCAACCAACTGGAGGCATGTCTAGCGCGGTCAGTTTACCTGACAATACTTTTACTGAGCAGGCTTAATCCTCTAAGCGGTTTACCAGTATTGTGCACATTCTTTCGCCAGAAACTGACAACTGCCCTTCTTGTATCAGCGAAAGGCAGCGGAAGGGAGGGAATGACCGTAGAAAATAATTCATAATCAATCTCCACGAAAGAAAATGCCGACCCGGCGGGGGTCGAACCTGCAACCTCCTGTTCACCAGTCGGACCCACATTCAACTGAGCTACCGAGGCATAAATAGATTCTAAAAGGAAAAACTATACAGCTAGAGAAAACTTACCTTCTGACATGTACGCCAAATGAAGACTCAAATTAGCCTGCGCATCCGCGCAGTCTGGTCCCGAGGTTATAAAATACTTTTCATGCTCAACTCAGCTGAGCATGAAATTTGTTCTGGGAATAAATCTCAAATTACTTACAATTGCAAATTCTTCCTTGCTAAACATAGCTGAATTTCATGCTCAGCTGAGTTGAGCATGAAAATAAGTTTTATAACCACGGGGCCTGATCATCGCTGGGCACACATGTCCGAAAATACGTTTCCTGACGTTGCGGCTTATTTTCTTGTCATTGCGCATCATTTACCTTCCGGAAGACAAATATCAATAAATCCCATTCCATTGTTGTTGCTGTACGTGATCCAGATTCCATCAATACAGTAGACATATTTTGTCTGAATTCCCTCCTGGCGATAGCCAAACTTCACATCTGCAACGTCTGACATACGATAGCCATCATCACAGGTGAATTCGCATATAGTGCTACGAGGATTCCGTAGACAGCTTGGTTCTAACGTCGCGTGTGGCAGACTCGCGGAACAAACACTGGGCTTCACTGAAACTGCAATAAACAACATACATTGAGATTATGTGTACAGTTCACTGGGGGACTCATGATGGCCGAATGTTCGAACAACAAAAAGAATGCAGAAAATGCCATAAATGATGCCAATAACCTGCAGGACAATTTAAGCTGCGACACGCAAAACTGTGCACTCGGGGCATGCGCTGTCGGCTGCCAGAATAATTGGATACTAATAATGTATCAATTGAGAGCAAAGGACCAGGTGAGACTTTGCGAATACTCGGAGTCCCTTTTCTGTTTGTTGCGGCCAATCTAACAGTCTGCCAATCATGTTTGCTGATCGTTGCTGACCTATTGCAGATCACTGTTGAATATCTAGGCGAAACAGCTGTGACGTGTACGACAACCAGGCTGCCTGACATAAATAGTATTCAAAAAGATAGTTTTATTTTACTTTCATAGATACTGACACATTTCGACAAACATTTTTCTGTTGTTGGTTTTCCTTTTTTGTTATTGTTTTTGCTTCTCTTGTTGTTGTTGTTATTGTTGTTGTTATCTGTTTTCTTTTTTCGACTGTACTACCCGAATAATTATTTTGTAAAACTTACAACATTTGATGATACAGTCGACTCTCGTTATCTCGAATTCCAAGGGACTCTCTGAAATACTTCGAGATATCGGTAGTTCGACATATCAGGTTTGCAGAATTGAGGAAAAAATAATTTGATTAACCACATTTAACAAACTGATAGGTAATTGGACTTTTGAAGTTAGAGATATATTGAAAATATTGTGGAAAAGAGGAGAAATTGCTCTCCTCTTTTCTACAATATTTTCCATCTGTTGTTAGATTTTCATGTATAGGCAGGGACCATTCACTTCGAGATAAGCGGTTATTCGAGATAAGCGAGGTCGAGATAACGAGAGTCAACTGTATATACATGTAGCTGTTTTACTATTGACAGGTCTATGGCGGTGGTTCTAGTGTTGTTTGTTATTTGTATTGACTTTTGGTTTCTCGCTGCAGGTATTCTTTTCATGTTCTGACCTGGTTGTTTGTCTTACTGTTGTGCTTGTTGGATTTTCTCTGGCATTGTGAGCACTTTGTTCGGGCAGAGCGAGCTGGTTACTTTGCTTTCCTTTGTTTTAGTGTCATGTGCACTATCTGTTAAGGTTTCTTTGTACTGTTGACCCAGCTAGCATTCTCCGTAAATCTACATCGGGCCGTCATCGGCCCGTCAGCTACCCTGACGGGCCGATGACGGCCCGATATAGATTTACGTAGAATGCTGACTGGGGATGTCATTGATAGGCTATCCCAGTCAGCATTCTACGTAAATCTATATCGGGCCGTCATCGGCCCGTCAGGGTAGCTGACGGGCCGATGACGGCCCGATGTAGATTTACGTAGAATGCTAGCTGGGATGTTCTGTGATTCTGGCTCTTCCTAGATGTCTTTTTATAATATTTTCGACATTAAACCTTGCTAGGTTGAATATAAATACAGTTGAACTTCAATGGTCAAACGTTTTTGGGACCATGGAATTGTGTTCTAGACATGGCTAGTACGAGCCACTGAGGGTTAATCATAGCGTCAGGCCAGGAGGCAAATGGGCATAATTTAAGCATGTCGTTTCGGTCTTCTATAAAATAATGGTATATTAAGTGTACTTATTAGAATCGCCTCGATGAGGTGAATATAATGAGTACAGTCAACATGCATTTTGATATTTATAAGAAATAATCCCTACAATATCTCTAAATATCTGTTTTCTTGAGCTAGCGGAAAATTTCCTTTAGATTCAAGAACTAGTTCGAATCAGGAACGGTAAACGAGCCATTGGTATTCGAGTCACTGCCCAAGACAGTTTAAGCAGATGTGTCTTAACATACTAAGTTCCATACAACAACAGACCTGTCCTTGTCGATACTCCAATCCATTCCGTTGGTGGTCCCTCTGTGTTTCCATAGAGACAGTATAGTCTGATTTCGTACAGAGTGTTTTCCTGCAGGCCACTTAAGTGAAACCAGCGTTGATTCGATATTACCGGGACATTAACTGTTCGTTGTTCTCCTTCCAGTCGGTACTCGACAGCACACATCCGTATATCGTCTTGGTTAGTCGGCGGAATCCAGTGGACTTTGATTGTCTAAAGATTGTTAAAAAGAAAAGTCCATATAAGTGAAATCGCTTAATAATGGGAATATCGTGTGCACCTGAAATATATCAAAAGTATATGCAGCAGGTTTTATAAGACTATGAGGGTGCACATAATATACAGAATGACATAATGATACATAATTCTAGTCAGCAGGAAAATGACAGGTGACTGAGGAAAGTAGTTGACATTTTGAGGGATAAAGGTCTAACAATCAATGCTGAAAAGTGTGAGCTGTGTATGTCACAGTTAGTGTATACGGGTCATGTTCTAAGTACTCGTGCTATTGGACCTGCGGAGGCCAAGGGTAGAGCTGTTGTTGGTACGCGTGAGCCAGAAACCATGTCCGAGCTCAACATTATTTCGGTCTAGTAACGTTAGTTCCCATTATATCCCAGATTTCTCTACCGTGTTCGAATCACTGCGAAAACTGCTGAAAATAAGGAACCGTTAGTTTGAGGAGGGCATTTGATGTTAAAATCTCTGTTATCATAAACCTTAGGCTAAAGCCTTAGGGTATTATGACATTAATGCACCTACACAGGTTATTGCTGATGCATCACCTGTAGGTCTCGGAGCGGTCCTTGCCCAAAAGCAGCGCGGTGCGTATCGAGTAATTTCCTATGCATCACGTAGTCTGTCAGATGTCGAATGTAGATACTCGCAGACAGAAAAAAGGGCCTTTAGTATAGGCATGAGAGACGTTTCACCCATTCTTTATATGGAGTAAAAGAATTAGTTGAATAGTTAACGGATCATCGTCCACTTAAGTTTATACATTCCCCGCGATCTAAATCAAGCATTCGCATTGAAAGTTGAGTTTTACGGTTACAAAGTAAATAAGTGAACTCAGAAACTGATACATTCGGGTGCACATCAAGCTCTGAACACCAAAGGGAAAGACAGACAAGTACAATTAAGCAGCCATAAAATGAACAGTTGGCAACTCGTTCCAAAAAAGGTGGCAACTATTTCCCAAAGTTTATTGAATATATATTAAACTTACTTTCATTATGGTATTTTTGCTGTATTTGGAATGTCGTAGCCCTGTATGATGTACGGGCATTATGATTAATTACGGAAATGTGTTAATTAAAATGGAGTTTGCATAGAACAGAATAGAATTTATTAAATTGGACAAATATACCCATGATTTGGATTAAAGGCAATACTTACAATGTCAATGAGTAAATATACAATGGTAATGTCAATTATAAACATTCATCACCCATTCACACACCCATCCGTCCCCCCAGCCCCCCCCCCCCCCCCACACCCCCACCGCCAACCCCCCCCCCCCCCCACACACACACACAGACGCCACTGAATAAAACGCATAAACAAGAAGATAAGCGTTGGTCCTGGTGTTAGTCTTACTCTTTGTTGCTTTATGGTTTATTCCACGAGGCGATTTGTTTTATGTCTTACCTTGTGTTATTTTGTTCTTGTGTTTTTCAGTCCTTTTAGCATTGCGATTACCTCGCTTGGGGAAGAGAGGGTAGTCTTGGTGCGTTTCGTACGCTTGTTCAATTTGAGTTTGTTTGGTTTTGTCTGTTTCCTCTTCCTCTTGCGGTTTGTGATTATGGCACTCCCTATATTTTTCTCTTACCTTTTTTTTTTGGAGAGAGAAGCATCCTTTTTTTTTTTTTTTTTTTTTTTTTTGTTATGTAATATGACAGTCATATATAAAATGAGCTATAACTTTATTAATGATAGCATCATTGTTTGTAATCAAATTAACAACCATTTCTGTGTCAGTTTCAAATTTATCAATACCTTTATCGTATAACGTTGGGCGGGCGACGTTGCCGACAGCTAGCGGACGCTCACTTTCGGCTGCGCCGACGTCGACAATAGGGAAGTAGGTCACGGATGAGACACGTCGACGTCAGTGATAGACAATCATGACGTCAAGGATTCAGCCGCGACGCGAATGACACCACTCATTCTACCCGGTGACATACTTCATCATTGTAGAATAATAGTATAGAATCATAATAGCAAGCTTCATCTTGCATTACTGTGTAATGTTATCAGGTTTATTGTTTTATTATAGATAAGCCATTCCAAGGTGGTCCCATGATGACGACCCGAATGTATTAGGGGAACTAACTCCATGAACATTACTCCTTACCTTATCCGCTAAATAGTTTGTCTGAGTCAGCAAACCTGTAATAAATCACCACCGAGAAATACCTAACTAAGAAAGAATAGGCCGCCGACCAGCTATGGTTTACCCCGCCTCCCCACCACCCGCCCCCTCCACGGGGATTTTTTAGACCATGTTTTTCTTAAAGCCTTTTATCTTGAAAGTATTTTGCGGCATAGTAGTTGTCTGGCAATGGAGGCGTTACCCAGTAACAACCTGTTACATTCGTTACCCCTACAAAAACTAAAATATCTTATGAAACTATTAAATCTATGAAAATTTAAGCAAAAGTAATTATATTTTCCAATTAAATATATGACGTTACAGAAAAGTCCATTAGTTACAAAATTTGATGTTTGAAAGTTCTTTTTGGCCTTGCATGGTGTTCCGCATGTTACATTTTCTACGGTACCCTTTAGAAATGGGTATTTTAACTCATATAGTTCATTTTCATAGATTTTACATTGCCTCTATGACACTTACGTTGTAATTTATGTTTAGGTATTTAAATACCCTTTCCAAAGTTACCAATCATTTTCACATACTATCACACAAAATGCAGCCTAGAAGTTGTACAAATTGTACAAATAATGTGAATTCTTATTTGTAGCATTATGTCTTAGTAATATGAGATACATAGGCACATTTAAAACTGTCTCTGCCATACATTTTGCCCATAGTAACGTAGATAACATCTAAAATATCTACATGCCGTGGTTTGCTGTATGGTATTCTGCACCAGTTTTTAGTGCCTCTGTTTTTTATCCTTTCGAAATGTTTGAAAACATTTCCAAAACTGCAAATTTAATGTCGCAATTTGTGTCAGTTATATACAAGCATCAGTTATATACATTCAATGCTGTTAACAATAAAGTTGCTATCTACATCATGACCACTTTTGCTTAAAATACTGAATACTGTCCTGACTTTTAATGCATGCCAAATGTTATAATTTCTCTATGTCTAAATAAAATATCTACAGATGAATTATATGCCAGGCCCTTACATGAATTTGCTTAATAATTTATCGATGGTAACATATGTAACACTTTCATGTCTTAATTTTAAGGGATTTTTTTCTCTTTGAAGGTAATTACGTATAATTTTATCGCTTAAATTAATACAGTTTAAAATGATATATTTTTGTTTTAAGAATAAGAGGATAAAAATGACACTTTCGCCCTATTTATTCTATTACATTATTAAGTGCGTTTCGTAGATAATTCATTTATCTCCAATCCAACTAACCAATGCATATATAAGAAGATCCAAATTATAGCTTGATACACTGATTTTAGTTTATGACTTTTGTGTATGAGCTTCAAATCTATATTATAAACCTGGTACATTATGCAGTTGACCACAAAGTCTATCTGTTACATGTTTAATGTATGTAACAAAACATTATTTCTTATTAAACAATATTGATAAAAGTATAGTATCATGCCAAGAAGTGCATGTGTTTAATACCATAGTAGCATTTACCTGTAGTCCTGATCAAAACAAAATCTTCACTATCATAAGCTACGGCAGGACATACAGGACCTGTGAACACAGCGAAGACTAGTCAAAGTGTGAGCTCAATCAATAGCAAAGGACGTCAGCTTTCTTCATGCAGACTACAAAGACTGATCAGACTGAGCGGACAACCAGGCTGATCTGAGTCTTCGGCAGATGCACAGTTCAATTGTTAGTTTTGGCGTACTGCAGCTTAAATACATTCACATTACATAAAGTAAATCATATAACACCTTGTCTTACTGTAATATGTTTCCCCCAAAACAAACAGTGTTACTTTATCGTTGAAATATACAGGAAACAATAATCCTTAAAGATAAGTGTGTAAAACTAGGCAAACTAAAATCATACATAACACGATGAAATTATATATATATTACAGCAATTCAGTGACTTTAGCACCTTTAGAGATTAACTCCACTCTTATATTGAAAACCAAAATGGTATGCAACTTTTCATTGATTCCATGCATATATTTGTACATTTTTCTATTATAACATGAACCACCGGTACTTAGCTGAAACTCGTAAACAAAAATCAGATCAATATTGTTGGATATAATTAGCTATAGCCAGCATTACATACTTACATAAGACTTTGGTTTTAACTATGAAATGACCAAGAAAAGCTATCCTTAGTGTCAGAATATGCGTTCTGAGCAGCAGTTGTATTCTAAAGACGAGAGTATGCATCAAATATTATCAGTGTCTGAGCAGAAGGAAAACGGCCTTAAAAAACACGGGACTTTAATAATAGTAATGAAATCAATCGTTTTATCTTATTTTGGTAGGGTCTGTCTTTAGAAGCACAATAAAAGTTGTAACATTCTAAGTGGAGATATGCAAGAAGTCTGATTAAGAATAGCAGTTACAGTTGTGTTACATACGTTACCAGACAGGTTGGGTAAATAATAATATTTGTTAATGGCATTTTATATTGGTAATAAACTATTCATCTTAATAGAATTATCGACAATCTGCAGGTAGTAGGTCATTGTCATGTCTGAAATTGCAATGAAAATAAAAGGTGAGAACAAAATATCTTGGCATCAGAATAATTTAGTGTTAAAAGGTATATCAGGGGTAGGAACCGAAGAAGTTTCTTTTTTACACCTCATTATAGTTTCTTGGCAGCTAAATCTAATTCAGACTCTGTCGTAAGACATATTTCGCTCAGAAACACAACCAGTCCGTTCAGTTATGTTATATTATCACCATTTATATAAGGCTCAGAGACACAACCAGTCCTATTAGTTATTTTATACTATCAGCATTTTTTGAGTACACGTTTTGGAGGTCCGTTATAAAGTAACAAAGGGAGTGGAAATTGTCAGGATTAATGTTAGTGTGTGTAATTCTCATTACTATAAAACTAACCAGACTTTTGTATTATTTTATATCTATAATGGTTTTCCTATCACTATACAGATGAAAAATAATGGTAATCATTTATTTAATGTGTCTGTCATCACATTATATAGTATGTATGACTTACTTTATGTGTTGTTTTTACATGGTATTTCATAATAAAGCAGATTTTATTGAAGCAAACTGTTTTCTAGCCTGCATAAAACGTTTTATTATATACAAAGTAATGAAATATAGAGAATTATTAATGAAATAAAATGCATATTTTCACTAGTGAAATATAAGTTTTATATTTTCACTAGTGAAAATATAAAACTTATATTTTCACTCCTCTGAGCAGTGAAAAATATAAGATCTGGATCTACTGTTTTCTTATTTACATTAATGTTTTCATTACACTAGATGAAAATTTTTATGGTATTCACTGAAAAAGAGTAAATTTTCTTTTTATTTTATTTTTATACGCCAATGCGCGTTTCTGACGTCATATCTAACGTCACCAAACAAAACAAAACATGAACGTCATGGCGCCAAGGGACAAAACTGCGTGTCAGACTTTCCCTTGCAAATGCAAGATTTGCATCTCTTCTATCGAAAGTGATGTATATAATAAAAAGAAAATTCAAATGTTTGTCGTGAATATGACTTTTATTTCATCTCGTGAAGTGAAAAAATGTATATTTCATTCGTGCCTTCGGCACTCATGAAATATACATTTTTTCACTTCACTCGATGAAATAAAAGTCATATTCACTCCAAACATTTGAATATCCTCTATTTATTTTATACACTGTGCCAACAGAGAAGTGCCATAGTGTGTATGCTATGTATTTGGTTGCACCTTAGAGCCGACAAAATTGCAGTATAGTGTTGAGATATAAGTGATGTGATTATCAGCGTGATTACCCATACATTTTATGTAGACTCAAAATATTAAATAGTTCTCCTCAGAATATTTGTTTTCATTTTAGTCATACTTTTGTGTTGATATTAGGAAAGTATACAGTATTTTCATTAACGGAGCTCTACTGAAGAGATTTCTTATGCAAACGCTGTCTACAGGAAACAGTGTTTTGATATCACAGCACTTAAACTGACATATAACGTGGGTAACAGTATTAAGTGGGAATATTTCTGGCAGTCTAGATAGATTTAAGTTTTAGAATATCAGTTTTATGCGTAGAACATATGCAATGAATAGCTCATATCATGTAAGTATGTATGAAAAGTGGATATTTCTGTATTTGTTATAGGGTACATTTTACTATATATTTGAAAGATACAATTATCAATCACCACATGCATTGGTAGCAAATAGCATGCTAGTAAATAAGAATATGGATACTTTAGTATTTACACTAAAGTATCTCTATTGTTTTAAGGGTAACGTTGGTAACATGGCTGTTACACGTATAAACCCCCATAGCCGGAGGGCTAACATGTGTCATTTTGTTTCTTATATACTCAACAAAATAATTTAAGGGTGACTTAGTGCAATTTTCCATATAAGCAAAGTTTGACCGAGTCTGTGGGCAAAACCACAGAAGATATTGAAATATTGTTGATTGGTTCTTAAAGTGGAACCCAAAAAGGAGTTTTTCCAACAACAAATTTTGAAATGAAAATTTTCATTTTAAAATTGTAAAAAATGCTACGTTTTACCCAAAAATGGAAAACTGACATTTGAACATGATGAGTAATGTCTTAACTTCAAACTGTGAACAAATCATAGAGAAAGCTTTAGTTTCAATCAAGAAACTCACATTTTCCTACAGGTATCCTCTATAGATTATTCACAGTCTACGGAGAATCATCGAGGCACTTTTAGCCTCTTAAAGGGTTGACGTCTTTTTCTTGGCATATCTGGGTGTCTTTTACCCATAAGAAAGTGGAATTTGCAAGACTGTGTTTGGGGTAAATCATTGTTTTGACTAAAAACAGAAAAGTTCAGATATTTTGAAGAAGAAGAAACAACTCATTTTGTGGTAAAAAGTCATTTTTCAGAAATTCCCATTTTTCTTCGAATCTTCTAAGCTGACAATATTCGCGCCATTGACACTTTGGTAGCTGAACATACTGCTAACATGTTGAGCTTATTGAAATGGGCTTGCAAATAACAGTATTGTCCACAGAATAATTTTAACAACTGACGGGTTGTATTTGAATGTTAATCAAAGGGAAACTGAAACTGAAACTGGTGACCCTTTAATTATTTTGTTGAGTATATATAATGTAGTTTCAGAAGTGTTTTATAGTGTACAAAATTTCCCCTGGGGTTTAGGGGGCTGGGGTGTCCTAAGGTCTAGAACAAGTTCAACGCGCGGTATTCAAAGTACAGTCATAGCGCTGAAAGTGAAAAAAAAATGTGTCAAGGAAGGTTTCGAGTTAACGTGTTATTATAGAAGTATTCATAGAATCTGACCAGACACCGCGAAAGAAATTCTGGGAATTCTATATCATAGAAATACAGCGCTCGAAAAAAACCTCAACTATAATATGTGATAAGTTAGTGTTAAGGGTGAAGGGCATTCTCTTCACTTCGGCACGGTGAAGTTCACTGCACTCGCTTGGGATTATATTGGTTGATAAAACATGTTTGATTAACCAAGTCAGGTTAAGCAAGTTATAAACCAGTAAAGTCTCCCATCGTGCTGTGTTCTTTGCCGAGGCCGATGCGGAGACAATTGCAGGCGTCTTAGTGTTGTATGTTTTGTGATTATATGTTGTAAATAGTATACGTTAAAAAAATCTAACGTTGTTAGAGTGTCTGTATAGTGGGTTCAGTTAGGCATCACCCAACCTGGAGCTTAGTCAAAAAGGAAGTCACCCTCGGTTCGTCTTGGCCACCCTTGGGCGTAACAATATTATCTACATACGTATAAGGATACACTTTTTAATCCATCTTTAACCCATTTATGCCTAGCGTCCCACAATATAAACACTGGCAAACAGTGTATACCCAGATCACAACGCCACAGAACACGGCATCTGATCAGGTTCTACACTGTTCGTATTTAGGAAAGTAATTGCTATAAAACCTGGTAAACAATAAAAAGTAACCCTTATATTGAAAATGGACCTTTCCAAACGTTGACGAGTCCTCTTGGCATAAATGGGTTAAACACTTATGTAGAACCGCGCTATAACGAACCGTGTTATATGTACGTGAAGAGCGCACAGCAAATTTTCATATCTCATAGGGCCTGTAGGATGATTAGATATACAGTCGACTCTCGTTATCTCGAATTCCAAGGGACTCTCTAAAATACTTCGAGATATCCGTAGTTCGACATATCAGGTTTGCAGAATTGAGGAAAAAAATAATTTGATTAACCACATTTAACAAACTGATAGGTAATTGGACTTTTGAAGTTAGAGATATATTGAAAATATTGTGGAAAAGAGGAGAAATTGCTCCTTAGGAGCAATTTCTCCTCTTTTCTACAATATTTTCCATCTGTTGTTAGGTTTTCATGTATAGGCAGGGACCAGATTTTCACTTCGAGATAAGCGGTTATTCGAGATAAGCGAGGTCGAGATAACGAGAGTCAACTGTAGTACTTATAGATCTCGTACAAAGATTGTTGGATATATGCAAGCAATGTAGACCCCGATCGAACGCCGCAGATATAGAGTTTCTTCACAAACTGCTCTGACTTTCTCAGTCTAAATGTCGGTCAGCCGAGACATACTCAGAATACATGTATACAGACCCAAACTTAAGACTTTGAGAAATGACGGAAGTTTAAACACAGCTCCAGATAAGAAGTAGTATCCACATAATACTTTTTCTAGTTTCTCGGCGAAAACATATGGTGTGGGTACTCATTAGATGCGTCTCGACATAACATATGTTTTCGTGGAGAAGTAAGAAAAATATAAATACTTTTTTTCTGTTGAAAAATGATCATCGGAGCTACGTTTAAATTTATCAAAGGACCTCTGACGGTAACATAGGCACTCTGCCTATTTTTTAGCAGGTTGCCCCAGCTTCCATGATTTCCCCATACTATTATTATATTGGTGGTTTTAGGAAGACACATGTTCTATAAAGAAGCAGATTTAGCCAAAGTGCAAATATTTGCTATAGAGAAACTGTATTTTATTTATATAGGAGGGAGGGGTAACATTTTTAGAAAAATTGATCCAGATTTGGATTTTTTTTTTCATGTAAGTGAATGTGTATGCATATTCTTATAAAATATACATTTACATTTGGGTATATATCCAATTATTTGACTACAATTGTTGGTATAAATGTACTTTTTCCACAGAAAAAATAAAAACTTGTACAAAACATTTAACACATACCCTTTAGCAGTGCTAACATTTATTGTTCAGTCATCCCATTTGTAACCAGGTGCTCCAGGTGAGTTTGTTATCATAGAGATAAATATCAGTACGTTCTTACCATTTTTATACAAATTAATAAGGTTTGGAATCTCATTAGATCCACAGACAGTATTGATATATAAGAACCAAGGTTAATTTTGTCAAAGTAGAATAAGTAATAAAAAAATACATCTGTCTGCTCAGCTGGAGCCCTATAGTGTATCCCACATCTACCTGTAGGTTCCACTTCTTTGATTATTTTTTCAGTATATGCACAGGTATCTTGTGTTGTATAGTTGCCTCGCAAATGCACATTACTGACTCAGACTTTAAATCCGTGAGGTACTGAGTGGAGGCTGCATTTCTGCAACAGAAGTTAGGCAGATGACCAATTATATGGACCGATTAAATTGTAGTGTTTACTAGCATGAATATGCCAGGACATAACAGTTCAGATAGTTCAACTGGAAACAGTTGTACTTCCTTCCATGCTTAAAACAGCTACAATGACAATGAAAAAAAAAAAACAAAAAAAAAAACAAAAAAAAAAACAGAGGTTTTTTGTCTCTAGGGTATCGTTCCCCACCCACCCCTCCTTGCCTCAGGTTGCCACTACTTACATATGTTTTGTAAAATATGCATATACAAATGCCTGCAAAAGGATTAGCTGAGGCAAGGGGGTGGGGGTGGGGAGGGGAGCAGTACTTTATAAAACTTTTCCATTTTCCATGCATTTCAATAGCAAAAATGGACAGTTTCACCCAAATTTAGGGTCCAAACACATTTCATTTGAAAATTTTGTTTTCATAACAGTAATGATGGGCCATTAGAGGTCCACTGCAATAAAAATTATGCATTATACTGAAACTTTAATTTCCATCATTTTGTAGGCAAATTTACATTGCTACTGTCAGAGGTCCTTTTTAACATAACCCAGCTAGCATTCTTTATAAATCTACAGCGGGCCGTTATCGGCCCGTCAGCTACCCTGACGGGCCGATAACGGCCCGCTATAGATTTATGTAGAATGCTTACTGGGAAGGATTTGCCAGATAGAGAATATATGCCCTATCAGACAGCCCAGGCCCAAATTTATTTTTTCTAGTTGTATTAAACATTTGTCTTATAGCGCAGCACATACGGACACGCATACAGACACATGCACCTATAAATACAGAGAGAGAGAGAGAGAGAGAGAGAGAGAGAGAGAGAGAAAGAGAGAGCGAGAGAATTACATCTTCTCCAGGCTCCATCCATACATTGCTTGGTGTTCGAGGACTATCACCGGCAGGTAGGTTACTTGCGTCATCCACAATGAGGTCTGTGTTAAAGATCAAGCATAAACATTAATTAAAAGTCATTTTTAAAATATTATATGGTCATCTGCCCGGAATTTTCTGAACTAACGTCTTTCCTTTTAGCATGGACATCTTCTAAAAAGGGTGGCAAAACAAATAAAAACGTACAACGATAAAACCCCGCCATTATCGTTTCGCGGGCAGATCTCTGACAAAAATTGACGACATTTGCCTATAAGCAATCTCAAATCAGATCTCCTTAATATCAATGCATGTACCAAGTTTGATTAAAATCTTTAGACATTTACTAAAGTTATCGTCCGGAAACGAAAATATGGCGTGCCTCGGGGAGATAACTCCGTCAAAGTTTGACGAAATTTGCACATTAGCTATCCCAAACCATCTCCACAATATTAACGCGCATATCAAGTTTGGTGATAAAGGTTAAAAGCAGTATATTTTACCTAACATAGTATTATAACCTTAGACCACTTTAGAGTGGCTTCTGATCCCAAACAATGTAAAATAAAAAAAAGCAGAGTTTTTGCTCTCGCGCTTTCCTGGAAAGATTGAATGTAGATTGCAAATAGACATTTTAAACAGCAAAAAATGAACACACATGCGTACGTGCGTGCGTGCGTGCGAGCGTGCGTGCAAGAATGTATATATGTATGTATGTTCATACGTTTGTTCGTACGCACGCACACACGCACGCACGCACATACACACATACATACATACATATGTCGGTGTTGTTCTATTTCAATACCTTTTATAGTCCATCCACTAACACTTAGAAGCAGTAGGTTTGTCAAATTTAATACCATGGTCAATCAACACATTCATAAGGAGTTGAGCCTTGGGAATTTCGAAACAGTATATTTATACATATTACTGGAGTCACTATATCTTACCGAAATGCAAGGAACATTAGTTTATCCTATATGAACTGCAAAGGCCCAAATCGGCAAAGTCTGATTAAGGTGGTTCAATTCATTAATCTATTCTATGGTATCAAACGTACTATAAGCAGACATCAAATGTTTTTGATCAGACTGCCGGGTGTGCAGGCTAATCTAAGTATTCGCTTTGACATATGTGTCATTTTCTCAGGGTTCGTTTCTTATAGCTATTACTGCCATTAAAGTCATTATGCCAGTTCAAATAATAAATGTCAAGGAATTATTGTCTGTATTAAACGCAATTACATCTTGAACCTTTAGAATTCTCTGGGCAAAATCAGCAGAAGAGAAGTCTATGATGATTTCCTATTTTCCAGAGAAAACAATGTTGGCATTTCAGGAAAATTTCAGAGATAATTTGCATGAAATGCCTACCCTAGTTTCTCTGTAAAAAAATCCAATGACTTCTAAATGTTTTACTCAGCATGGCAAGTGTTTGTTTCTAATACGAACGTACAGCTACAGGACGGTAATTTCGGCCATTATAAATGCTTGCATTAAATGTCAAAATATATTCATGAACAAATTATATGTACTTAGATTCTGGAAAAAATACACACACGAAAACAAATCAGACAGATATCGCACAAAGGCGCTTGAGAAAAAGAACAAATATATATATATATATATATATATATATATATATATATATATATATATATATATATATATATATATACTTAGCAATGAAATTAATGCATATCTGACACAAATAAAAAGACATTTTAGTAGTGACTGATACCATTTATATTTGCACTGCAGCAAGCCGGGAATACTTTTTTTTTTGTTTACGTTCTGATCGAGATTTGTCTCCCTTTCGACTTGGCACCCTTGTCATCCATTGACTATCCATTACTGAGGCTCGGGAAAAAGCGTCTGTTTCTCTAAACAAAACTATTAATTTGCAACAATGAAGACTACCGACGTATTCCGAAATGTTGCTTTTAATGCAAGAAATACTGATAATTTCATAAGCGTCCGAAATGCTA
Organism: Anodontia alba; assembly: GCA_964016985.1. NCBI lineage: Eukaryota > Metazoa > Mollusca > Bivalvia > Lucinida > Lucinidae > Anodontia > Anodontia alba. The sequence continues at coordinate 119,254,429 of OZ024824.1, forward strand.
AATTGTAATGTTAAGATATTTGTATTTTCACGGACACGTATTATTTAAATATAAAATAATTAATCAACGTACATTAATTACACCATAATGCATCAGTGTTACGTCATGAAAAAAGCCAAATAATGATTGGACGAAACTAAATTATACTTGATAAGATTGAAGTCTAAAAAATAACGCATAGTACAATATTTAATATAGACATTTATGATACAAGTGTTATCATAAGCAGTTATGTCTGTGGATTTTGTCTCATTCAGTTTTGTGTTTATATAAATATAAAAGTATATGAGATATATCTGGGCACATTTCGGCACGAACTTTTTATCGAGTCTTGCTTGAATTTGTTATAAGAACTGCATATAGTCGAACTTCCTATTAACGTTGAACCGTTTACAGAAAGAAGGACAGGAAAGCAAATAGTTCGTCACAAAAGTTGTCTCCTTTGTATAAGGAGGTGGGGGTGTAGCCAGTCCTCTTGAGAATATTATTGTGACACATAACTTTGAATGTTGTTAAGCCGTGAAAATGGGCCTTCGAGGAATGTGTGGATAGCGAAGGAGGACCTTTGTTTTCCGCATACAGAATCAGTCATCATGAAAACATGCCTATATAATTTTGACCCCCTTAAACCCCACTTTTATATGGCAAAACTAGGGTTTACAGGGCTAAACATTATTTTTCTTATTTTTGCTCAAAACATAGATTGTGGGTACTCGTTAGAACCGCCCGCCAAGGCGATTCTAACGAGTACCCACAATCTATGTTTTGAGCAGAAATATGAAAATATCAGATTTTTATCTAAAAATTTACAGTTTTTGGAGGTAAAATTTTCTATATATTTGAATAGGCGTGTTTTCGTAATGAGAACCGTAACGACAGAAGACGCACCTGTCTGATCAGAATCTTCGCTGTGCACTTAATATCCAGGGGTATAGTTTCTTCATGCGGACAAAGAAGGCTCTGATCAGACAGCGCGCATACGCAGACTGATTTGGTTCTTTATTGGGCGCATATGTCTGAAGGTAAGTTTTCTTAAGTTGCGGCACATACGATACCGCAAAATATAAACCTCCAAGGTGAAAACGACCTTATGGTCTATGAGATCAGCGTAGACTCAGATCAGTTATCCGTCGTGCAGTCTGATCAGAGTCTGCACTGGTCACTTATAGAATATATGGATCTGAAACATTTTATTAGGGACTGTCTACGCCGGTCGCCTATAGCATAATGGGGATGCCCGTTTATTACTGGACAAATATATATAGATATCCAGAAAATACCACATCATCACGAAAACATGCCTATATAATTTTGACTCCATTAAACCCCATTTTTATACAGTAAAATTGGGGTTTACGGGGGCAGTGCTCCAGCTAGCTCTATGTAGAGGGGCGGGCCACCCCTCTTGCCCTCTCCTGCCGCCCCTCTGCCCATCTGAAGCTGCCCTCTGCCCTTTTTTTAACTTCAGACATAAAACCCTACATTTTGCTGAAAATTTCATGAAATTCGGACAAAAATTAAAAAAGTTATCAATGTGTAAAGTCAGTTTTATGTGTATTCTAGTCTAAGGCATTTATTGTGGAATGGGATTATATTTTGTAACATGTAATGATACTTAGCATATCACATGACATATGGTGCCCCTCATTCTTGTATGACCAAGCAGGAAGTGTCCTACCAGGCACCCCTCTGCCCTAAAATCCCGACGGGGGTATACATTATTTTTCTTATTTCTGCTCCAAAACATAGATTGTGGGTACTCGTTAGAATCGCCTCGCCGATGCGGTTCTAACGAGTACCCACAGTCTATGTTTCGAGTAGAAATTTGAAAAATATTAGAGTTTTTTATCTGAAAATTTTCAGTTTCTGACGGGGGTATACATTATTTTTCTTATTTCTGCTCCAAAACATAGATTGTGGGTACTCGTTAGAATCGCCTCGCCGAGGCGGTTCTAACGAGCACCCACAGTCTATGTTTTGAGTAGAAATTTGAAAAATATCAGAGTTTTTTATCTGAAAATTTTCAGTTTCTGTAGGTGAAGTTTTTTGAATAGGCGTGTTTTCGTAATGTTAAACGATTCACAGCCTTCACGGGGTACCAAAAGTAGGAATCATGAGTAACAGATAATGATAAAACAAACGCCACATATGAAACTGACGCACAAATAAGATAGAATTCCAACAAAGAAACCGTGAGGTGGGGACGGGGCAGATAAAAAGCAGTTCTACTCGCGCGTAACCTTACCATTAATTCTGATGTAGCTCGAAATTACAAATATATGTTTGGACGTATCGGGGTCCTCTACCACGTCTGTGAAGAATCGCAGTGTAACACATATAATCACAAACACTGTGATGAAACAAAGCAAAGGACCCAGAAGTCAGAACACGAGAAAACCATGAACAGAAACATTAAGTCTTAGAATCGAATTCGACTGTGCGTATGTGAAAACTTGCACATTTTGCATATGTCCGGAGTCGATCTTCCTGTACGAGGTCCTCGGTGTGGTATATAAACAAGGGTGTTAAATTCTCTTCTGAGGACAACAGATACAGTATTTAAGGATAAATAATCAAGAACTAAACACAGCAGCAATGTTTGTAACATTTATTGTTATGACTTTGTATGTCATTTTCTTATATAATACATTGCTTAAAATAACAAATTTTAATATATTTTCGTGTGCCTTTATTTAATTTTACTGATTGCTGTCAATACGTCAAACATATACGTTATTCAAACGAATTTGCACTGTATGTGCATCAGATTTGACACATTCTGTAGTTATAGTGTATAGTTAGACTGCCTAGAACTCAGATATATGTTTTGTTTCTGTTTCTGTTTTTTTTTTTTTTTTTTGGTGTGGGGGTGGGGGGGGGGGAATAATTCTTTTTCTTTGTAGTCACAAAGCTATACCTCTTATATAGTACAAACATATAAGTCAATAAGCCTCGGGAGGGCTGTGCTTCGTGATTTTGGAATTTCCTATGTATCTTCACTTATATTTTAGTAAGCTCAGTAGAAAAAACTACTGCGGGGCTTAAACCAGCTTTAAAAGAATATGTTTGAATTAAATGTAATGAGACATAACATTCATATTGCATAAAATAATACAAAATAATTCAACGCACTGATCTAGAGTCCTGATTTACTTGAATTCAGGTCACAGATGTGTCATAAAAGATATATGAAAATGAATGCAATAATATTTGTCTGATTTTCTTTTTTCTTTAAGGTTTTCCAAGCCACCACCCCACACCCCCACTCCACCAATAAGCCAGTCAAATATAATACATCTCCTACAAACATGCATCTATCCACAAAAGCAACTGTAGGTACACAGGGTGTGGGGTTGCTTGTTTTAAACTTTTCCCATTTCCATAATCCTTAATGACGTTTCTGTTTGTTACCCCAAACGTGAGACAAAATATAAATGGATGAAAAACTCAATACTAAATACCTACTGTGTACTGTTGAGGTACCAAACGAAGAAGATAGGGGAACAATAAAACAATCACTACATACTGAAAGCGCAGGGAAGTATTGCAACAGAGAAACCACCTTGGAATAGTCAGTAGGAAAAAAAAATACTGAGAGTCCGGGTGGGGGAATAAAACGATTCTTACTACCGCAAATACGAAATTTATACATCAAACTTTGCAATATACCAAACCAGCACACATTACGAAATCACGCCTATTCAAATATATAGAAAAATTATTCAAATATATAGAAACCGTCTCTGCGAGGCGGTTCTAACGAGTACCTCAATCTATGTTTTTTAGCAAAAATAATGTAATAATGTATACCCCTGTACACCCCAGTTTTACCATATAAAAGTGGGTTTAAGGGGGGTCAAAATTATATAGGTACAATTGACTCTCGTTATCTCGATCTCGCTTATCTCGAATAACCGCTTATCTCGAAGTAAAAATCTTGTCCCTGCTTAAACATGAAAATCTAACGACAGGTAAAAAAATATTGTGGAAAAGAGGAGAAATTGCTCCTAAGGAGCAATTTCTCCTCTTTTCCACACTATTTTTAATACATCTCTAACTTCAAGAGTCCATTTACATATATATTTGCTAAATGTGGTTGTTTGAAATATTTCTTCCTAAATTCTGCATGTGTCGAGGTACAGATATCTCGAAGTATTTTAGAGAGTCCCTTGGAATTCGAGATAACGAGAGTCGACTGTATGTTTTCTTGATGGAGGATTCCAGTGAGAGCTACAATTACAGATGATTGCCTACCAATGACACAAGGAGGAAGAGGAAGGCAACTATAACGGGTAGCCCAAACGCAACCAAACAACTCATCCCAAACGAGGTGATCACAATTCCCGACGGAACGAACCAAACACAGCAATAAAATATTAATCATGACAAAACAAGACAACGGATCCCCAGAGCGGAGAGCCATAAGGCCCAACAAAGAACAAACAACAGAAGAATCCCCGCTTTAGTATGGTCAGAAGTTAGAAAATCCAATCGGTGTGTAAATCGAATTTACTGGCCGCAAATATATTCTCTAGGTTCAAATATTTTCCAAAATACATACAAAGAAAACAAAGCTTTAACAGAAAGAAATAAAAAAAAAAAAGTGAGCAGTAACTGAAGGTGAACACGGTGCTAAGACCAGAACAAAACAAACAAACAAACAAACAAAAAAAAAAAAAAAAAAAAAAAAAACAACAAAAAACACGACATACCAAAGCAAAACATACTTGTAAATCAAAGTGGAAAGATTATAAGGATCTATCATTGGTGTGAGGGGTAGATAGAAAAACCCGTTCCCGAGGATCACAGGATTGCCTCGTGATGTCAGACTGTGATCGCGAAGGACGGATTTTTCTATCTACCCCTCACACCCATGATAGATTCTTTTTCTTGCACACTTTTCTTTCTGAATATAGATTTTTAATAGTCCAGTGACTTCGATTGCTGACGTCCTCAATATTGTGATGACATTACCGTGGCGTTTAATGAAGTCATTACGTTCAGTGACGTTAACCTTAACGATGGCATACGTGACGTCCATTAAAACCAGTGCCTATCAAACACGTGAGACTTCTCGATTTTTATCTTGCCCAGGGTGGAATAACCTGGGTAGGATAAGAATTTCTATTCAAGGGTTATATTAAAATGCAGCAGGCTGATTTGAGTCTTAAGCTGCAACAGTTTCAGTTGTCGAAAAAAGTATTTAAATTTCAAGTATATGTGCAACATTAAATAGTTTATGTACACCTTGACCCTAAACAGTACAATAAAAAAAATCAAAACCCTAGCAAACAGAGTAGGCAGAGATTAGACGCTGCAGAATTGGCGTCTAATCAGGGTCTAGACTGTCTACCACTCATGCAGCGGTTTCAAAGACATCAACCAAGCCGAAACAGAACATTGAAACAACGTTGCATCAACGTCATGACGCTTCGCCGACGTTGATGCGATGTTGTATAAACGTAATGACGTTACATCGACTTTGCATGTGCTCGCTGGGACGTAGTTAAACTCGGGGCTGGTGGGAACTTACGGGTAATTTTGGTACGGGTGTGCGAGCGTGTTTCGAAATCTACCCCATTCATATACCTGGCCTTTGAAAAAAAAAACAGACCCATTCATATACTAGATCGTCTTTGACTCATTTATATACTGCCCTTTGATTTTTTGTACTTATTTATTGCTGGTATTTACACAAATACTGCAGTCAATTTATTGAATATCAAGAGAACAAGCAGCCTCGAAAAATCTCTGAGCGAAAAATATGTACGTATACCTGGATGTCAGAAAAGTGGGGCCTTTCATATACCAATGAAGAAAAATTGGGTCAGTCATATACATTTTTTGTTGAAAAAAGGTGCTAATCATATATCTAACAGCGCTGAAAAGGAGACCATTCGGCATGCACATCCGTACTATGTCTAAGAAGTTACCCCCCGTCCACCCCCCCCCCCCCTCCCACCCCCGAGTAGTCAAATGGACTGGTACAAATTTATGTTACGTACGTTAAGGAGTCAAAGTTCCAGATTATTGGTATTAATTGTGATTGAAACAACCTTTCTATGAATGTCTTTCAAGCAATTACTCAGTGTTCCTGTTTGCAAAATAATTGTCTAAAAACCATGTATTTTCATCCGTTTCTGGAAGGCAAAGCGAAGATAAACCGAGGCCAAATCTTTCTTGTCCTGTCTTCCAAACGCCAGCGACACATTCCATGGACATGGTGCGGTGTTTTCGGAAGCCATCATTACACTTTGGTTGCATATAAGCTCGCTGGTTTTCGTAGTCGGCATGGTAGTGATGTCTACCGTATGTTTCTATGTAACCATTTGGTATTTCTTGAGGACAAAGATGGCCATCTGAAACCAAATATAGTATCGTATTTATATACATGTAAACAGAACCGTACTACATTTAACTATTACCACTCTTTGTGCAAGTTCAGCAGACGACATGAGATGATATTTTTCTTCCTTTTTTCCAGAAATTAAGGTTGGACTTTTCATGCAAATTGTCTCCTAAGGGATTAGTACGTCGGTAAATAAAATAAGCAGGAATTTCGAAACTATTTACTGAAATGGGCTATTTTATCCATACTTTCGACGTTAAGGTTGAAGACAACAAAACTCAATATTCGGGTTAGAGACAAACACTGTGCATCAGTGAAAAATTCAATCTTTCTAAAGAATGTTTCTGTTTTCAATTTGTGCCTCATAATAAATCGTTTTTATAACGCCACGAAATCGACATGGCTTTCGCGTTTTTGACGTCATTATCTATCAACATAAAAATACATATTTTTGCAATAACTTTACAATGAGTTTATATTCTGAATTTATTTTTACACTAAACTGTTTGTAAAAAAAACATGCCCTACGAATTGATCTAAGTTGTATTTTGCATGCATGTTCCGAAAATAAGTTATCGCCGGGAAAGCAAATTCTGGAAAAATTACGAATTCCAACCTTTTTCACATTTAAAGCTAAATTGCGCGAAATCTAGCCCGAAGACGATATGATTTTTTAATCATTTGAAACAAATTCAATTCGGGAGATATTTATAAATGAAAAATAGTAGGTCACCGAACAAAATGTTTCAATAAAAGAGATTTTATAACCCTACCCCATACGTGCTCACGTCCATTTTACGTCAGTTTCACGGGTGGCGTTAACGTAATATATGGTAGCTCTTATTATTATGTTATGAAATATAAAAGAAAGTTCAAAAAGCGAAAAATAGCGATTTTATCTCTGAATAAATCAAAGACGCTGATTTTATTCACCAAAATGTGTATTGTGAATCCGAACAGGTACCTGTAATGCTGAAAAAGATCGTGTTTTGTAGTCCCCGGTAGGCTTGTCAAAATCGAGGCAACCAACAGAAAGAAACAAAAAATAAATCGTCGATCAACTCTTGCGGCCTGTGTAAAAATATTAAAATGCCGAGAGCGTGCCATTAAAAATCGTCACTCAGTGCACATGTATGTTCTCCGTCACAGTTTATTTCGATCGCGAATGTGGTTTGGAACGTCAGCAGTCTTTAGGTATAAGATGTCTTTTTTGTTGACTTTTAGTATATTTTGTTGACTTTTACGCTTAGTTTACATTTCGTCAAATGGTCCTTGGAACTGTACGGCTCAACACTCATTATACCCAGCTACACAATAGTGGTGGGGCATAATGGTTTCACGTTGGTCGTCCGTGTGTCCGTCAGTCCCTCCGTATTTTCGTTTCCAGACGATAACTTGAGCAATTTCAATGGATTTTCATCAAACTTGATGATGTAGGTATTAATACTAAGGAAAACTGATTTGGGATTGTTAATGGCCAAGGTTGGTCAATTGTTTACTGTCTTGCCTGTCCTTTTATTGAAAAAGAATATATTTATGCTGCTTAGCGAGGTCCCTGAGGAGGGGTGTAATGCAATCCTTGCAGTGCTTTTATATTTCAAAGCAGTTGCACTCCATTGGGACTAGGCGGCACGATAAATGTTGAACCTGCCACTTTATCTCATGAACAGACTCAAGTCGAGTATGTTGTTTTCAAATTGTGGATGTCGAATTTTCAAAGGATCTCTTTTCATGTTATTTGAAATTACAACAGTTTTGTTTGTGTTGTCTGGTTGAGATTATAGCAGTTGTGTTTGTGCTGTTTGGTGGTCTTGAAAAGTTTTAGCCGTGAAATTAGTCATCAATTATCTATAGAATGTCTATTGAAATATTGGACACTCTCTTCACAGCTAAAATAATTTTACTGTACATTGATATAGTGTTGCTCTTTCATTACATTTTCCAATACATAATATGAACAGAATTGCACTAAACCCGGGTCTAGGCAGCGAAAGGGATTGGGTTTTACGGTCCCTCAACACAATTTAGAACATTTCGGTCGGAACCGGTCAGTTAGTCTAATCACACTGTTCCTGGAGAGGTTTCCCAATTATTGACTGAGCGAAGAAAATTCACAAATTGGTCAAATGATAATAACAAATCTTGACGCATTTAAAGATTTAGATTTTGTTTAAAAAATGTGTGTGTGTGTGTGTGTGTGTGTGTGTGTGTGTGTGTGTGTGTGTGTGTGTGTGTGTGTGTGTGTTTTCGATAAAAACTTTGATGTATATATGAATGGAGCCACCGCATGACAGAACCAACAATTTTTCACGTGCGTCCAGCGAAGACGCAGATCAACCTGGGCATCCACCCAGTCTGATCGATATCTCCGACGATGTCCGCTTTTGATCCGATTGATTTTTCTCCGGAGGAAATGTCTGCCATGACACCTGTGTGCCTGCATATAGGATAAAGACCGGCGATAGCTATCAATTCCAGCTGAGCGACATTCGGTATCTCTTTGTACAGAGGACTGTATTTTTTTTATCTTATTTACTTATTTATTTTCGTTTTCACAACTAATGCTATGCCAGCCAAAGTCCTTTATTTTGATCGTGGCACTGCCTGACTCCAAAGGTATTGATTCATGTACATTCATGCGGTATTGACTGCGGAAGTTTCATTTCGTGATAATTTTGGTCTCTGAATACCCCGTTTGTCCTTCGACAAGTAAGTCTAATTTGTCGAAGGACAAACCGGTGATGGAAGGATTAATAGATCTGACCTGTTTATACCGTACGACAATAAAAATCTGTCTGTAGAATTAGTTCCTTTCCCTTTTCCAACTGGAATAGTGAATTCTGACAATTGTTGGTTTATGAGAAACATTTATCGTATAAAACCTTTGTAAAACTGCGTTATTTGAAATAGAGTCTAGTAAAAATCCGGAACGCTTAATACAGACATGTTATGTCCCTTTTCGTACATGGTCAATCGATAATGGCACAACCCAAACACAAGTCATTTTTTGGGTAGATTGTTTACAATCGACCCAGATTATACAAAAAAATTCCTTAAAGGCTCCATGTTCCTCAAAATTAGACATTTTTTACCCAAGAAAGGTTTAATAAATTGATATAAGATATTAATACGATCATAAAATGTGGCATTTGACAGCCTATAAATTTAAGTTAGACTCTTGTTTTTTAATTGAATTAGAAAAGATATGTTTGTTTTTTATCTATCTCTGATTTAATGTTGCCAACATTAATTCAGAGATACGATAAAAAAAAATCATTTCATTTCAAGAACGAGAGACTAATTGAAATTTTACAGGCTGTCAGGTGCCACATTTTATGATTTTTTTAATATCATATATCAATTCATTAAACCTTTCTTGGATAATAAAATGGCTATTTTTGAGGAATATGGAGCCTTTAAGGTTGTTATCTACATGATTATCAATGACCAATGAAATAAAACCGTGCGTTAGACGGACTTTCTAAATATTCACAATATGAAACCCACAACATGTGGTCTCCGAACCGAATTCTTTTCTGTAATCTGGACTAGGCTTAGTGCTGGGACATTGGCAAATAGTGCAGACCCAGATCAGACCACACAGAACGCGGCTTCTGATCAGAGCCTGCACCGTTTGGTTAAATTACCCGTTCTTCGTTTTCCCAGCCTACATTCAGAGACAATCGACCCACCAGTTCTGTCAATGCTTTGATTTTCAATGGTATTACTGTAATATTTTAGGACGTAATTAGGGCGATATTCTAATTACCGGACATCCGTTCAAAACTGCGAGCGATCGCGCGTGAGTGCTGCAGATTGGTATCTAGCTGTACACAATGTAGATGTACAAAATGTGTGTATATAAACAGTCCTGTCCCTAGAGCGCATGTGAGCGCTTATTGTTTCGAACTCATCCAAGGTGACATATACGGCTCTACTCGTTATTTTAGTCTAGTAAACCATTACTGCAAGCCTTGCGTTATTGGGGCAGGCAACTACTGTTTGATGACGTTTCCATTTCATGCCGGTGGCTGATATTCAAGAAATGCGAGGTAGCCTCATTTGTACTCCATGATGTAGACTTTGAGACAATCAAACAATAAAAAGTATTCAGGTTTTTATTTTGGCCAATGATGGGTACATTTGTTCGTTAAAATGTTTGCATGGTCATTTTTGTCAACGTCTAGCTTCGAAAAAAAAGGTGTCGTTAGTTATGGATTATTGTCCCTTACTTAAAAACAGTATTTCAATTCAGAAATGGTTTCCTATAAGATAAATGGCATTTCGCATTATACAAATGTCTTACACAAATGTCTATGAGTGAAACTACATCATTATTTTCTCCGAAATCCCCATCATACGGCTTCAAACCTAGTTTGAACGCCTATCTGTCCTAAATTATCTTCCCCTAAATAGAAAATATAGGGAGTTGAAAGGGTCTCTGTCTCAGTTGGTGTCAGATGTTTCTACTTGGATTTTCGGAATTTGTTGCTTGCACTGGCGTCTTTGTGATATATTCAGATAAAAGCTCCTCAAACAGTTCATTGACAAGAAAATAATCAGTAAACGTCCCATAGAAACTTAGTGTATTCTACCAGAAGATGAACGTAATGTCAAAAACATCATTTCCTTGATATAGAAAACTGACCTTTTAGTTTGTGATACTTTAAAATATAGACCATGTCCTTACAGCTTTTTATCCTTCTTTAGAACGTTTCTGCCTCCAGTTTGTGTGTCACAATAAATCGGTCAGTTTTGCAGCGTTATGAAAAAGGTATTGTTTGGGCGTTTTTGACGACATTGGATAGCCACATGAAATGATTTCTGAAAGGATGATCTTGCTAATATGCTCGCTCAATGTTTGATCGCTAGAAAATGTGAATCTGAACATATTTCAAATTTGTACATTTTGTCTTTCAGGTAAGATTGCTCGAAATCTAGTCTGAACACGCCATCTGCTTGTCAGATTATCTCAAATTATTTTCAGTACAGAACAGGTTCGTAAAAAATAAAAGATATAAGTCACCAGTCGACTTTTTTCAGTTATGGTAATTTCGCAACTGTTTCCGAAGTTGTACAACGTCCTGTCATACGTAGCATATCACTAATGCAACAAAGAGAGCTACCGTATATTATGTTAACGTCACTCGTAAATCCGACGTAAAATGACACGTCTGGGGTAGGTAAAATCTCTTTTTCTGAAAACATTTGTTCGGTGACCTGCTTTTTTTTTTTATTGTAAGTCTCTTCCGAATTGAATTTATTCGGAAATAATTAAAAAATATCATCTTTGAGCTACATTTCGCGCAATTTAGAGATAAATGTGAAAAAAGGTAGGAATACGTAATTTTTCCAAAATTTACTTTTCAGGCAATAACGTATTTTCTGAACAAATATGTAAAATACAGCCTAGATCAATTCGTAGGGCCTGTTATTACAAACAGTTTAGTGTAAAAGATTCAGAATGTCAGTTCCTTGTAAAGTTATTGCAAAAAATATGTATTTTTATATGGATAAATAATGACGTCAGAAAACGCGAAAACCATGTCACTTTCGTGACGTTATAAAAACAACGGATTTATTATGAGGCACAAACTGAAAGCAGAAACGTTCTATAGAAAGATTGTATTTTGCACTGATGTACAGGTTTTGTCTCTAAATCCAATATTGAGTTTTGCTATCTTTTGCTGTCTTCCACTTTAATATGACCTTGTTTTGTTTTTTTGTGTTGAGGTTTTACGGCCAAGTCATCCCAGTGGGGTCATGTCGAGCGCGGTCAGTTTACCTAACCACACGTTTACTGGGCAGGCTTAGTCCTCTAAGCGGTTAACCAGTATTGTGCACATTCTTTCATCAGAAACTGATAACTGCCCTTCTTGAATCAGCGGAAGCGCGAGAATGATCGTAGAAAATATTTCATGATCAAGAATGTTGCCGACCTCGGCGGGGGTTGAACCCGCGACCTCCTGGTCTCCAGTCGGACGGCGCATCCAACTGAGCCACCGAGGCCGGCTAATATGACCTAGTTATAATTATAAGAAATTAATTCATTTTTGTGGATTTTATTGATGTGTAAACGCCAGTGAATTACTTACAAACTTAACATGAAACGTCTTGAGAGTTTTGTATAACTGTCTTCAAATGGCAAACCCGGAAGCCTCATTAAACTTATGAAATGGTGATACCCATGAAGCAATTTTGAGATGTTCACACGTCGGTGAGTTTATTTTTATTTAATTCTGCCTTTTTCTTGTCTCATTTGTATTAAATACGTGGTTTGTCGTGGACTTTTATTTCAAAGATATTCTTTGTAAACGCTGTTTTTCCATTTACTGATTGAACAGCACAAACACACATGTATCATTATGTCTTCGTTCGGGCCTTGAATTAATGATTTTCTCTAGGTCTGGCTGCCAGTGCCTAAGGTGTTGCCACAAACCCTCATCATTGTTTCATCATAGTGACTTAACCCTTCTCTTGCTAAACACGACATGCCCTGTCTTAGCAAAGAGTGTAGATGCAGATCAGAAGCCAACTGATCTGGATCTGCACTGTTTGTCATTAAATATGTGAATTTCTATCGAAAACCCGGATCAAGTAATCTGATTAGCTGGAAATAAGAAGTGGGCGTGGCACCTTAATTTATTCAGCATGAAAATGGTTTATTTGATTTACGTATTATTGTTTGTTTTTCTTTGATATTTCACCAATTGAGATATGGAGCCTCTATGCGATCCGAACATTTTATATTTTTTTTCGTAATCGAATCTAGGGTGATGATTTGATACTAATAGAATCAATTTAACCTACGCTAGGTTTGTCAGTTCAACGGCGGTGGTTCTGTTGGTGTTTATTCTATGTGTGGCCTTATCGTCGCTCGCGGCGGTGCTTTTATCATATTTGATCCTGTTCGTTGTCTTAGCTTTGTGTTAAGTTGATCATATCTGGCATTGTGAGCACCTTATTGGAGAAGAGATGGGGTCCTTTTGTATTTCTTTGGTATGCAGAGCATGAACTTGCTGATCATTAACACAGTCTTCCGTCTGCCAACTCGCAATAAGACGTCATGGATGCATCCTCGCTCCAGACACTGGCATCTCATTGATTATGTCATAGTACGAAGGAAGGACAGACGGGATGTTAGAGTGACAAAGACTATGTGTGGGGCAGACTGCTGGACAGATCACAGGCTTGTCAGCAAACTCAACCTACGCATTCAGCCTGCATGGCGATCACAAAGCAAGAAAGTGCCAAAGAGACTGGATGTCTCCAAGCTGAAACAAGACAGCAAGAGGCAAGCTTCGTCAATGATATCTGCAGCCGATTAGATGCAATGAAACTCCGTTCAGATGATCCAGAAGAGAACTGGACAGTTTTCAGAGACAACGTCCTCTCTTCAGCAATGGATTCCCTAGGACCAGTATCTTGTAAACACCAAGGCTGGTTTGACGAGAATGACGAAGAAATCCAGGGACTCCTTGAAGAGAAAAACCAAAAACACAAGGCACAGCTTAGTGATACCAGCTCAGTATACAATAAGGCGGTATATTCAAATATACGCAAGACAGTCCAAACTAGGCTCAGAGATATGCAAGACTCCTGGCTGAGCAGTAAGACTGATGATATCCAGTCTTTTGCAGGTAGAAAGGTTATGAAGAAGTTCTTTGATGCGCTAAAGACAGTTTATGGTCCCCAGAGCTCAGAAACCACCCATCTTCTCAGTGCAGATGGAAAGAGGCTGTCTTGAAAAGATGGGCTAAGCACTTTGATAGTGTTCTTAATCGGCCATCATCTATCAATGATGACGCTATCAACGGACTACCATAAGTGGAATGTAATCTGCTGCTTGACGAGCTCCCAGCCGTCTCTGAAACAGTGAAAGCAATAAAACTTCTGTCATCTGTCAAGGCTTCAGATGCAATACCTACTGAGATCTACAATACAGGAGGTACTCCAGTTGCAAAGAAGATGACAGTTATTTCACATTATGTGGAGAAAAGAAGCCATCCCTCAAGAATTCAAGGATGCGTCAATTATCCACCTATTCAAACGGAAAGGAAATCCTCAGTTATGTGATAATCATCGTGGCGTCTCTTTATTGTCAATTGCTGGGAAGGTCCTTGCAAGAGCTACTTAACCGACTGAATGAACATCTTGAACAGCCAGGGCTTCTACCAGAAAGCCAGTGTGGATTCAGAAAGGACATAGGAACAATTGATATGACCTTCACAGCAAGGCAGCTTCAAGAGAAATGCCCGAAACAGAACATGAACCCCTACATGACCTTTGTTGACCTTACCAAAGCATTTGACACAGTCAGTCGTGAGGTTCTTTGGAAAATTATGGCGAATTTTGGCTGTCCGATCAAGTTCATAGCAATGATGAGGCAGTTCCACGAGGATATGCTTTCACGAGTCCAAAATGATGGCGAGTTTTCTGATCCATTCCCTGTTACAAATGGTGTCAAGCAAGGCTGTGTACTAGCCCCATCTCTGCGCAGCATGATGTTATCTGCCATGCTCACAGATGCTTTCCAGGATGGTGACAATGGTATACCTATTAGGTATCGCTTTGATGTGAAGCATTTCAATCTAAGAGGGTTGCAAGCCAAATCCAAGGTGCAGACAGAGGTGCTAGAAGAGTTCCTCTTTGCTGATGACATGGCAAAGGGTGCTCCAACAGAAGAGAAGATGCCGAAAGGTGTAGATCAAGTATCTGACTTGTGTGACAGCTATGACCTCACAATCAGCATCAAAAAGACCGAGTTTATCAACCAGCATCTGGAAAGCCTTTCAAGGAGCCCACCATTACAGTGAAAGGTCAAAGATTGCAAGTGGTAGACAAATTCGCCTACCTTGGAAGCACATTGTCAAGAGTCGTGCACATTGATGATGAAGTCAATGCCAGGATTGCCAAAGCTAGTGCAGCATTTGGCCATCTACGTGGTAGTGTTTGGGATCGAAGTGGAATCAGGCTTGACACAAAACTGAAAGTCTACAGAGCTGTGGTGCTGCCAACACTATTGTATGCATGCGAAACGTGGACAGTTTACCAACGGCACGCCAAAAGACTGAACCACTTCCATACAAAGCTGTCTTAGAAAACTTTTAACGATTAAGTGGCAAGACAAGATTCCAGACACAGAAGTCCTGAAAAGGGCAGGGATGCAGAGTATACATACTCTTCTGAAACTGGCAGAAACGTGCACAGCGCAAAGCCAGAGCTAAGGGACACCAACAGAGCTACCTTGCTCTGACCTCTGTTGGTCCATCTGCAACAGACACTTTAGAGCTAAAATTGGTTTTACAGGCCGTCTTAGAACACACAAACAGTATATTTCTCATATATGATTAAGATTGGTCATTGTCAGTAATGGCAGACGAACTATTATTATTGGTTTGTGATATGTGTGCTGTCTGTCAATGGTTTGTTTTTTGTTCTTAGTGTCATTGGTCGTGTCACTGGTAGAATGTGTTGCGTAGTTATAGCTCTTTCTGGACATATTATATACTATTTAATGACCTTGTTCTTAATTTCGGTTATCCAAGTTTAAATAAAGACAAGCAAGTAAAAATGATGTGTAAGACAGTCTATGAGCCAGCGCACGACAAAACCAACAAAGTGGCATGTGCACCCAGCGAAGACTCGGATCAGCCTGGGCATCCGTCCAGTCTGATCAGAGTCTTCGCTATCCGCATGAAGAAAGCTTGGGTCCTTAGCTACCTATTGAGTGCACAGCGAAGACTCTGATTAGACTGGGCGGATGCTCTGGCTGATCAGTCTTCGGGCGCATATCCATTTTGTTGGATTTGTCATGCACTGGCTCATATATAATTTGAGCAGAATAATCCAAATATCAAATTTGTAGTTTTCGTACCCATTTTAGACTGAATAAACTATCCCAACACAATATATATGTGGGAGGTCGGATTTCAGTTTTAGGTATGCCAGTCTGTGTAATCTTGTTACTCCTAGAGACAAAATGGCTAAACTATTTGCAAACAGTGAAGACCCTGATCATACCGTGGCGTATGATCTGGGTCTGCACTGTTTTAGAGGGTTCCTAGATTAAAATATAGGTCAGTTTTATACTGACATACCTGGTCGTTTTACGGCTTGTTAGATAAATATAAGAAATGTGACATTAAAACCTACATGTATTTATGAAAATACGTAAAAAAGATTAGCCTTAAATAGAAACCCGACACTACGCACCCGTGTTTGTCCTACCTATTTTATTTGTTTACCTTTAGGAAAGCAAATTGAGGCATCGCTGTATGGATAGTCGTCTGTCACCCAGCTACCATCTTCACAGGTTAGACCAGATGCCCAATCGGGTAACTGATATCCTTCATCACATTCGGGACGGCAATTTATCTGTAAATATAAAAAATAACCATATTATCGCTTAGCACTCTGGGCGAAATTTTCAGCAAACGACACTTTGAAAAATTCTTTTTATTTTTTCCTAATATACACTTTGCAGGATTTCAGAAAAAAAATATATGAAAAATATCACCAGTTTGTTTTCAGAAGAAAACAAAATAAGAAAAATATCACCTTTTTGTCGTCTGCTGAATTAGCTCAGAAGGTGGTTAGGGTTAAATAAGGGTGCTGAATACAGGCACGTTTCTGTTACTAATATCTTTACCAAGTGTCGAAAGAAACTGAACGAAGGGCAGGTGTCAGCTAACAGTCTACCGAGAACACATAAAACGCAATGATTCACAAAATACAGCGGCTGTACACATCAAACAGGAGATGCTTACGTAACAGAAACGTAACCTATTCATACCGAATGGACTCTTATTCAACTCTTTGGACCAGTCCAATTCCAATAGAAGGGATGCCCTGTTTTGTTTGTTTTTTTAGTATTATCATGATGTATAGAAATTTCTGTATTTAATGCAACAGTGTAGACCCTGATCAGACGCCGCGTCCCGTGGCGTCTAATATGGGTCTACACTGTTCGCCAACATCCCTTTCATGGGACAATATGCATAATTAGGTTAATCATCCCCCACCATACTTACCGCCACTGAAACGACTCACGAAAGAAGAAAGTCACATACATCAGATAGGAGATGTTTACGACAATGAACACCCGCGACGTAACCTAAACAAACCCACAGTGCTACAGTGTTCTGTCAGTCAGAGATAAGCAGTCCTAAATGAGGTTGATGAGCACCGCTACTATTGATAAGGTGGTGTGGCTCTGATACTTGGCTAGCAATACACCTAGGAAATGGTTAGACTTATTAATCCAATGCATATAGCTATGTTCGACACCTGGATAGGAAGAAATTATCCCATGACTGAACGACTAAAACAAACAAAAAATAGCAATGTGATGTGGAACTGTATTGGCGCACAAAATACGTACACTGCATCTTTATCTAACTCCAGATCTCATGCCTTTGGACACAGAGAGGTCAGGATGAGAGGGTGAGGTTGGCTCTTTGCAAGCATTCCTCCCCATAAACCAAATTATGCAATAGCCATATTAAAACCATTAAATTGCAATCACCGCACGCCACACATAAACATAAATTTTGGCACGGTCAGTAGGGAAACTCGGTGTGTGTGTGTGTGTGTGCAGGGGGGGGGGGGGGGGGAGACGGTGGGCAGGGGGGGGGGGGGGAAGAGAGAGTGCCACAATCACAAACCGCAGCCCTTCCCAGACACCAAGAGGATGAGGAAACAGACAAAACCAAACAAGCGCAAATCCAACAAACGCACGAAAAGCACTTAGATTAGCTCCCTCTTCCCCAAGCGAGGTAATCGCAATGCTGAAAGGACTGAAAAACACAAGAACAAAATGACACAAGGTAAGACATAAAACAAATCGCCTCGTAGAATCAACCACAAAGCAACAAAGAGTAAGACTAATACCGGGACCACCGCCTTAGAACGGTCAGTAGAATAAACCACCCGGGGGACGGGGTGGGGGGTTTAAAGCACATTTACAGCTAAGCTAGCCAACTTCACCCTGGGTCCCGATGCTACTCTTAATACAGAAGTACATAAAAATTCGATTCGCATAAAGGCTCCCAACTCAGTCAATGCACCAAAGCGAAAACATAAAAATCACAATGATAAACAAAGACGAGTACTCATGGCTAATACTACTGTACGCCAGAGTAAATGAAAACTGAATCACGGCGGGCCAAACCAAAGACATATCGTCAAGCCCCAACCCACTGGTTAAAGTTTTACGAAGAGGCCGTCATTGAGTCTGAGGCCCGAACCGCTGTCGTGCAATTAAAGAGTGAAGCATAGCCACCAACAATGATTGGGTTGACAACTAGGCATGCAGTCTGTTGCATAATATCCAGGCTATAACCAATTCTTTTATAACGGTTAATAAGTTTTCTGAATTGCTCCGAAAAGATAGATTTTTCCACAATTTTTCTAAATTTGTACACTGTCACTGTAAAATTCTGGTTCTGGTATACCTTGTTGCAGAAGTGTTTTCAGACTGACGCTATATTTTCTACCAAGGCACTGTGTCTGCGATAAAATTTCGAAAACGCCTTACGAAGTTTAAAATAACGATAGCCCTGCCTAAGAAGTTTGGCAGTAAGAGCTTTTTTACGGCAGTTAAAGTCACTAAGATTTGAAGAAGCCCTGGCGAATCTAATAAGCTGAGATGTGTATACCCCATATGAGGTACATCTTCGTCCAGAAAAGGGAAAGTGACTATATCAAAATCAAAATCGTTCCGTTTATCATAAATTTTGGTGGAAACTATACCATTAGATATACATAGATTCAAATCCAAAAAGGTGCCTCTGTATCGGAAGAATTGGCTCTAGTAAGTTCGGTGAGTACGGCCAAAGCAAGTGTGTAAGTCGTGCTTAACAATCCCTATGGGTATTGTTTATTTTAAATACGCTATCCTATCCAGTTAAGTATGTGTATGTTTATAGGTTCGCAACAGAACGCAGGATCTAATACCATTTCGATAATAATCAAGGCATCTCTGGCAAATTGAGTAACAAATTTACTGTAGTAAAACGCAAACTTGAATACTCAGTCAAAATCCACACAATTATAACCTTTACTTTTTATCAACAAAAGTTGTTCAGATAGTGTTGAATGTTTACAATGGATGTTGCTCCTGATGCAAATTGATACTCACATTGCAATCATCCTTCACATTCCCATTTGAAATACTTCTAGGACAAATGCTGATTGTGTCTGAAAGAAATAAACAATTACGAATCGGCTTTACACAAATTGCAATCTTTTCCGAGTCAGTTGTAAGCTTGTGAGGGGAATCAATAAATATCAAAAAATCATTTAATGTTGAGAATGCCTTCGATAAATCAAAACAGTACATATTTGTATCATTTTCAAAACAAAACATAAAGTTAAATATATTCAAGTTCTTTCAAATAAAGGTTTTCAAATCTCTCGTAATTATAATCAAATTTACAGTACGCATAACAAACATTTATGTTGTAGATGAAGTAATTGAAAAAATCATAGCTATTCCTGAATTATTTTTGTATTAATATATTTTTGGCAGGAAAAGATTAAAAAGGGGCATTTGCACGGACGTAAACTGTGGGAACATCCATTTTTCTATAAGTATACTAGCCGAAGCTATGTTAACCTGGGCGGGACAGTAAACACGTTGTCAATAACTGTTAAATTCTAGCAGCTTTAGCAGAATTAATGGAAGAGTGGGCTTTTTGCACAGTTTCTGTGAGCAGACTGCTTATCATTTAAGTTCAAATTATGTAATTCTTGTTACATTCCTTGTTACACATGAGTTATGCGTTCCTGGTTCAATTCACTTTTCATTCGAAAATCAAACAATCGATCAACCAATGTTACCATCACGAAAACATATCTATTTAATTTTTACCCCCTTAAACCGCACTTTTATATAGTAAAACTGGGGTTTACAGGGGTAAACATTATTTTTCTCATTTCTACTCAAAAACATAGATTGTGGGTAGTCGTTAGAACCGCCCCGCCGAGGCGGTTCTAACGAGTACCCACAATTTATGTTTCGATCAGAAATGTGGAAAAATATTAGAATTTTTATCTGCAAACTTTCAGTTTTTGGTGGTGAAATTTTCAATATATTTGAATAGGCGTGTTTTCGTAATGCGGTTATGCATCATCAAACATGCAATTATGCGTCATTTATATGTTATGAACAGCTTCCACAGCCAGGAGAGGAGAGGGCATGGCAAGAGAGCCGGATCAAGTATTGAAAGTTCATCTTATATTGTCTCCCTAGTGCCAGATATGTGCAGCAGAATATTTTACTGTATCATGCATAAAAAGATTCTAAAAGGAATGACCCTTGAGAGCAATAAACACACTTACAAAATCGAAAACGGCTCAAGTATCACGTTTTTCTGAGCCAGACAAGTTAGTTTCGGCCAATTATGCCTCATCAGTGGCCCTAATATAAATTTTCAAAAATGCCGGAATGGGCTCAATTATCAC
Organism: Anodontia alba; assembly: GCA_964016985.1. NCBI lineage: Eukaryota > Metazoa > Mollusca > Bivalvia > Lucinida > Lucinidae > Anodontia > Anodontia alba. The sequence goes on from OZ024824.1 coordinate 119,275,244, forward strand.
AAAGGACCAGAAAATATAAACTACACTATATATAGTGAAGTCTATATATAAAGTACGGGGAGAAGTTTTACATCCGTCACACAGCACTAACACCAGCTATGATGAAGATAAATATGAAGGCTGGTACAATTTAATCGGATAATCGATTAATTGATCGATAAATACCACAAAAACAATTATCGTTACAGATTTGCTGATAATCGATCATTTCATTTCTGTGTCTGTTACTTTAGCGTATTTACCCATAGTATTCAAACACCTGAACTCCTTACCATACTTTATCTAAAATTTGAATAAGTACAATTTAATACCAAATGCTGCGTCTAGAAATTGCTGAATGAGTGGCAAACAGTGTATACCTGATGAGACGCCGCGTTTGCGGCTTCTCATCTGGATCTACACTGTTTGTTCAGATCTTTCTGACCAAATACATACAGAAAAGTATAACATATGGTAAGAGACATGCTCAGGTGGACAGGTAAAATTATGACCAAATCTTCGATGATTACTAATCGATTATCGATCACGATGACATGACTGATAATTGATTATTTTTTCAGCTCTGATTAGCCAGCCTTAATAAATCTATTCTAAAGGAATAACCATTGACAGCAATGAACAAATGCATAAAACTGAAACCTGTCTCTGCCCCAAGTGACGTCTTATACGCCTCTAAACATTTAAAATCCATTATGGGTTATTTATTTATTTGAATTTTCCATTACACTTATTTTAAGGGAACAGGATACACAAGGTAGAGTTCCTGCCATATTTTACAATTATTAGTGCGACTTCCTGTTTGTTTTCTTTTGCATCCAGTCTCTATATGTTCACTCTAAAAGAAAGGAATATGCATCATTGGGATCAAATGCTTTACTGTTTGAGCTGAACTTTTTTGGAAGAAATACAAAACGAGTTTGACACGGTTCCTCTATTGAACAAGTATCTACTTTTCTTACACAAACTTACTTGTGTGCTGTATTATGAGTTGGTGACTGAATGGCATAACGTCCTTTGCAAACTGAACTATCATTTTTTGTATTTTTGAATATTTGAATGTGAAGATTTGGTGCCAATAAAGTCTACGATTCTATCCTTGTTCGTTCTTTCTGGTGCCTTGTGGCTGTCTGCTTAGGGGCCTTTTGTGCCGTATTTTCCTATTTGTTGTCTCATTGCTTGGTTCTATCAACATCTTGATCACCTCTTTAGGGAAGAGGGAGCTGGTTGTTTTGTTTTTTGTTGGTTAACTAGCAACATGTGAGTAGTTCGTAGTAGCCTGTTTGCTCTTCCTCTTAGTGTCATGAGTAGGCTGTGTTCTGTGATTGTGGATATTTCTGGGCATTTTCTCCACTTTGAGTTTGTGGAGGAAAAGCTATTGCCTTCCAGTGCCCGCTATTGTGTATAATACATACCATTTGGCACACAAATATTCTGCGGTGTTATGCTCGAGTCATATTTTGTTGTCCGTGTGATCCACATGCCATTTTCGCAAGATAGATAGCTTTCTGCCATACCATGCCTGCGGAATCCCTCATTACATTTGAAACTGCAACTAGAACCACCTGGGCACGGTGTATAGTTTACTTCCATATTTGGGATGTCATCCGTACAACTGTGTTCTGAAAGTAAAATATACGTAACAATGACAATTGGGTGTACCAGACTGCACATATTTTTTTTTTTTCAGAATTATCTTATTTATACCCAATTTACTTTAGGTCCATGTCTGTCTCTCTGAACATTCCTAATTTATCTTTGTGTATATCGACTTTATAATTTTCCGAAATACGACTTTGGTATGTTGACCTAAGACTCGTTAAACCCATTTATGCCTAGCGCCCCATAAAAGGGACATGTAGGACGCGGCGTCTGATCAAGGTCTAAACTGTTTGCATCAAGTTCAGAAATTCCTAAAAAAAAACATGGTAATAATAAAAACTAACCAATCACTCGCTATACAGGAAATGGACTAGTCCAAAGAGTTAAGGTAGAAGAGTCTACCTGGCCTAAATGAGTCAATTGCACTTACCCCAAAGATTGAAACTCAAATGTTGAAGTGTAGATGTTCGCAAACTCTGTTCACCGCCTTGCCCATCACGAAAACATACCTATATAATTTTGATCTCCTTTAACCCCACTTTTATATACACATTATTATTTACAGGAATACACATTATTTTTCTTATTTCTGAGCAGAATTATGAGAAAAATATCAGACTTTTTATCTGAAAATTTTCAGTATTTGGAGGTGAAATTTTCTATATACTGAATAGGCGTGTTTTTGTAATGCGCCCGGCACCACATAAACACATATTTCTACAAATCCGTCTACTATCATGATCCGCGAAGCACAGCAACCGCAATCACCAGGCAGGGGTGAATTGCAAGGGAAAACAAGCAGCCCCTATCCACTCACATCAAATCCCCTCGCTCTTAATGCAAGCATTACGAAAACACGCCTATTCAAATATATTGAAAACCAAAAAAGGAAAATTTTCAGATAAAAAAGAAATCTGATATTTTTTTTCATATTTTTGCTCAAAACATAGATTGTGGGTACTCGTTTGAACCGCCTTGGCGAGGCGGTTCTAACGAGTACCCACAATGTTTTTAGCAAAATTAGAAAAATAATGTTTACCCCTGTAAACCCCAGTTTTACTATATAAAAGTGGGGGTTAAGAGGGTCAAAATTATAGAGGCGTATTTTCGTGATGACAGAGGGAAACATCGGTTTAACCTTAAAGTGCTAATCATGATTGCATATATGTTTTTTTTTGTTGTTTTTTTTGTGTGTGTGTATTATTCCGAAAACAAATTAGACTTGTTATTTCATGTAGCTCGTCTGCATAGCAGACGATTCACATGAAATGTCAATTCTTTTTTTTTTTCTGAAAAGTAATAGAAAAATAGTATTTCTTCTGTTAAAATTTGCCTTAGCGCTTTAAGAGAACACAACCGAGTAGAGCAAGACAGTAAAACAGAAGGGAATCAAACTAAACTAACAATAACCTCTCCCATGAGAAATTTATCTCATTTTTTTTTTGTTGTTGGTTTTGTTTTTAACATTTTTAGAAATTTCTAATCGGAAATAAAAGAAAAATGTTATTTTTATAACAGTATGGCACCTATGGTACCTGTACCGAAATACTGTCACAAGCACCTAAGCCCTGATTAAAAATTAATTTTTGTCTCTTCGTTTCACCGAGCCATGAAAGAAAACCCCGAAAGACATTGTGCATGGTGCGCGTAGGATATTCATACACAAAGTGTCCTGTTTTCATGCATGGCTCGCTGCAAAAAATATAAGAAATAAAAATCAATTCTTATAATACATTTTCTGTTTGAAATTGTCATAAAATCCCTTTGGGAATTAGTAAAAGCATCATGTTTTGCATTAAATAATCGGCAGGTCGGTGCGCGCAAGAATATTTTATTTGGTTCGGGGTTTTCTTTGCCAGAAGAAGCCATGACAGTAACAGTCGATAAAACACGTCCTTGAAGACATTTCAAATTTCATGGACTGACAGGATATTAAATTAAAAGTGGGAGAATTAAGAACAGGAAATTTTCAAGATATATGTTTTTTCTTTTTATTATTATTATTATTTCAGATACAAAAGAAAAGCCCAGTAAAGCCAAGAACTAATAATTTATTCGTTCGAATGTGAACGATATTATCGTCAAATTATCGTACTTCTGGTGCTGGGCTTTACCGCAAGTAGTAATGCCCCATCAAATGTTTTTGTTTCATCGGGTTATGAATGAAATTTTTCACACCAATCCGAGAGCAGGAAAACGCATAAAGATAAGTAAAATATAATTATTTGGCAGTGATATTGTAAGGGACTTGAGTCCACCAGCAGCGGAATCCATTCAATGGTTGTAGCATAACCTTTACCACTCTCTGGAATATTTTTTTTTTTATTTTCAGAAAACAGGATTTGATATGTCATGCAAATTGTCTCCAATTCTTCAAGCATATGTGGACAGCGATCAGGGCCTTTACTGTCCGATAACAGAATCATTGGCTACTAAAGAATGTATGAGTGGAGAGCAAAGGCCCGGATAATACTTTACGCATGCGCAGGACTATCTGAATCTGCGCATTCAGCGCATGTTTGAAGACACTTTTTCGCTTGACACGGCCCATATATAAATATTGCATTACACTGGTAGTTACATACCATTTAGGACACAAACGTTGGAAACATCTAGTCCTATGTTTTCGTATCCGGTTTTCCATGTGCCTTCATCACAATACAGGCTGCTTTCGGGGTCCGAGAACCATTTTACATAACCCGACATGTAGGCGTGTTTACTGTAACCTTCATTGCAATCAAAATGACAGAGCCAGTCCGTTGCTGGGCCACAATGATTTTCCAAAGAGCCATTGGGAATGGACAGTGGACACTTCTGGAAATCAGCTGCAATAAACGCCAATTACATGTATGGTGTATATGTTGATAAGCCATTTTGCCTAGGGTCAGAGACACTGGCAAACATTATAGACCCCGATCAGAGGCCGAAGAACGCGGCTTCTGATCAGGATCTACAATGTTTCCATAAAATGCAGAATTGGTTATGTAAAATAAAATGAAAATAGATGAAAAAACCCGACTGTCCTTAACTTCGAGCAGGATTTTTCCAAAGTGTTGGGTAGAAGAATCCACTCGAAAATTACAAGCCATGTGCACGCAATGACGCGATGATAAGATTCCCTTCGCTAGTCGTCTGTACAGCTATTGACAAAACGAAGCTTAAGAGTATTTAGGGTAAACACGGTGTTATACAAAGTACCTTTTTGCATGATAGAGAAATCCAAGGTTGTCACAGGGGATGGAAGTTATCTTACCCACCCTATCCTACCAAGGGGTAGGATAAGAAAGGAAAACTTTATGTGTGGTCGATCAATGCATAGGTGTTGTTATGATACAGAGCAGGCTGACCACAGTACATAGTTTATTTCATGTGCACCGGCCTCGGTGGCTCAGTTGGATGCGCGTCCGACTGGTGATCTGGAGGTTGCGGGTTCGACATTCACCAACATTCTTTCGTGGAGATTTGATCACAAAATATTATCTACGGCCATTCTCTCCCTTCCGCTGCATTACGAAAACACGCCTATTCAAATACACTGAAAATTTTACTATCAAAAAATGGCAATTTTTCAGATAAAAAATTCTGATATTTTTTATATTTCTGCTCAAAACATGGATTGTGGGTACTCGTTAGAACCGCCTCGTCGAGGCGGTTCTAACGAGTACCACAATCTATGTTTTTGAGCAGAAATAAGAAAATAATGTATACCCCTGTAAACCCCAGTTTTACTATATAAAAGTGGGGTTTGAGGGGGTCAAAATTATATGGGCATGTTTTCGTGATGTGATTCAAGAAGGGCAGTTGTCAGTTTCTGGCGAAAGAATGTGCACAATACTGGTTCTCTAAATCAGTAAAAGTTCTCTAAGTAGCTAAACTGACCGCGCTCGACATGACATGATCCCATTGGGTTGACTGGGCCATAAACTCAACACAAACAGTTATTTCATGAATGACTCTTTTTTTACTACCTATGGCCATTTTCTGCCTGTCAGTTAAATTATTACCTAAGAATTTTTAGACCGCGTGAGATTCGTGGATCTTGAAGATCTTGATTTGCTTTTTTTTTTTTTTTTTTTTTTTTTTTAAGGTCGTAAGTTACTAAATATATATCCACCGAAATCGTTTCGACATAGGGCATTCAGACAACGCAAAAAAAAAGCCATCAGTGACCTTTGTCGAAATCTTTTTGGTTAAGGCCTTCTCACAAGAGTCTTCCTCTAGTAATGGCCCGAGTGTATTAACCTTAAGGAAGGTTACTCCAGGGAAGATAATTCTGGCCTTATAAGCTGACAAGTCAACGTCATCTTTGAATGGAGAATAAAAGAGAATATCGAGAGGACTTCCGTTTGCGGCCGTAGTGCTAGTATTTGATTATAACAGAAGAGCTGTCTGGAAGCAACTAACGTGCCGTCGTGTTATAAATTAAAGTTTTCGCGAGCTTTGATTGCCAAAGCGTACAATAGTATGTGAAATAGTGATCTTTAGAATTTAAGATATCATATATATATATATATATATATATATATATATATATATATATATATATATATATATATATATATATATATATATATATATATATATATATATATATATAACAAAATTAGAGATCTCTTAGAAACTATTCGTTGTTTGTGAAGTGGGAAGGGCATTCTCTTCACATCGGCACGATAAAGTTCACCGCACTGAGTTGAGACTATTCTGGTCGTAAAAAATTGATTAATCATAAAACTTTGCATCCTTGTCTATCCAAAATGCGCGCAGTGAAGATTCTGATCAGATTTCACGAATGCGCAGGCTGATCTGAATCTTCGATAGACGCATATGGCCGAAGGTATGATTTCCGCCGTTGCGTTTCATATCATATACGTACCTTCCGGAAGACAGATATCAATAAACCCGATTCCATCACTATTGCTGTACGTGATCCAGATTCCATCAATACAGTAGACATGTTTTTCCTGAATTCCCTTCTGGCGACTGCCAACTTCACATCTGCAACGTCTGACATACGATAGCCAACGTCACAAGTGAATTCACAAATAGAGAGACGAGGATAACGTAGACAGTCTGGTTCTAAAGTCGCATGTGGCAGGCTCGCAGAGCAAACACTGGCTTCACTGAAACTAAAATAAACATTAACCCTTAAAGCACCAAGAAAACCTGCATCTGAAAATGTCTTCTGTTTATGTAGTCTGCTGAATATTCTTGCAAACTTTTCAAACCTATTTTTGCATACAGGCAAACAGTGTGGACCCAGATCATACTGCTCCTAAAGGAGCAGTCTGATCTGGGTCCACACTGTTTGCAGAAATGACTTTCAAAATCACAAGCAGCTGACAAAGCAGACGACGATTGTTGTGACTGGCGGTTTAAGGATTAAACATGAGAGTCCATGAGCAAGTCACTAAGGGTCTCATGATGAACGAATGAACATACGCAGAAAATGCCAAAAATAATTCCAATACGGAGCCGCAGCTGCAGGATTTAACCACGCCATCCGAAAATGTGTCTTCAGAGCATGCGTGGACAGCGGCGGCGCAGATCACTGCGCGCTGCGCGCATGCGCGATCTAATCAGGGCCTTCGCTGTCCGCTGCCAGAGCCATTGGCCACAATAAAATGTATCAATGGAGAGAAAAAGGCCCAGACGAGACCTTGCGCATGCGCAGGATAATGCGAATCAGGACATTTCGCGCACGCTCGAAGGCATTTTTCGCTTGGTGCGATCCATTCAACAGTCTGCCAATCATCGTTTCTGACCTATCACAGATAGGTGAAACAGCTCTGACGAGTACAAGACAACGAGGCTGTATGACAAAATGTATTTAAAAAAAATTGGGGTTTATGTCACTTCTATAGATATTGACACTTTTGCGATAAAACGACATTTTGTCAGACATTTTTATGTGTGTGTGTGTGTGTGTTTTTTTTTTTGTTTTTTTGACTATGCTATCCGAACAATTTTGTATTTCTTACAACGTTTAACAATAAATAGCATTTTACTTTTGACAGTTCTAAGGCGGTGGTTCTAGTGTTGTTTGTTATTTGTGTGGACTTGTGGTTTCTCGCTGCAGGTTTTGTTTTCATGTTTTGACCTTTTGTTTACGCCGGGCTGAAGCCCGGTGCATCTGTTTGAGGTTGTTTTTGTAAAATGTGTATGCATTTGAAGAACATCGGTTTTCTTCAGTTTTATGGGGTTCTTAGTGGGGTTATATATAACTATTCACCCCACACTTTATTATTATTATTATTAATTATTATTATTATTACAATGTATTATTATTATTATTATTCAAAGTCACACTTTTTGCAGCAGAGAACTGTGCTATTGGTAGCATAGTGAAATAAAACATGTGAAGTACCTGTGTAGAATGAAAGTAGCAATGTGGGTTTTGCTCATTTAAAAGAGAAATGAGCAGTTTTTCCGTAGGAGCCCCCAATTTGACCATTCGACCTAAAATGAGCTTGTTGCTGTCCATATTCGTACACGTTTGAATTTTTTTCATTTCGTTTTTTTCGTCGTACTACGAAGAAGAAACAAAGGATATTTTTCTTTGTTTACGATTGGAAATATGCATTCTCAAATCGAACGGATTATTAGCTGGTTTAACAATACAGTTTAATTTGATATTCAAGCATGGGAAGATTTGGGCCGAAAGAAAACGTTATGAGTGGAGAAAAGAACGAAACTGCTACATAGATGATTTCGGATATAGTATGTTCGGCTTAGGCTATAGATGGCGACATGTAATTATGTATGCGGGCTAGAAAACAGACGATCATAGTTGATTCTTTTTACATAGCTCTGATAACGGCTGTAATGTTTTCATCGTTGAGTATTGCGATAATTTATATAATTACAACCTTTAATAAATTATAACAATTTTTCACTATACTACTATCTATAGGGAGCTAAGTAATGCATGACAGAATAGTTTCCCGGCGTATTGATGCTTTGTATCAATGTTTTCTTGTTTGTCTTATTGTTGTGCTTGTTGGATTTTCTCTGGCATTGTGAGCACTTTGTTCGGGCAGAGCGAGCTGGTTACTTTGTTTTCCTTTGTTTTACGTCATGTGCACTATCTGTTATGGTGTGTTTGTTTGTTTGTACTCTTGGTGTCATTGTTAGGCTATGTTCTTTGATTGCGGCTCTTCCTGGATGTCTTTTATAGTATTTTCGACGTTAATCCTTTTAAAAAGATAGGTTTGAATACAAATTCAATTGAACTTCTTAAGGAATATGGAAATGTGACCTTGTCATGGGTAATTCATAGCGCCAAGTCAGGAGACAAATGGGCATAATTTCAGCATGTCGTTTCGATCTTCAATAAAATAATGTTACGTTGATTGTACTCATTAGAATCGCCTCGATGAGGCGACCCTTATGAGAACAACAACATACTTTTGGATACTAAAATATGAAACATTCCCAAGCTAACGACGTCGTTAGTTAACGATTCGTTAAAATTTACATCTAGTGATACGCAAATATGCTGAAATTTTTTGCTGAAAAAATGTGAGTAGCTTTTGCAGTGCAAAAGCTACTCACATCTTTTCAGCAGAAAATATTAGAATATTGTATATTGAATCCGCTAAAACAGTTAACGAAATGACCCTTAACGAGCTCGTTAAGCTAACGACGCTTTGAACAACTGGGCCCTGGTTTCATGAGCTAGCGAAAGAATTTCCTTTAGGTTAAAATACGTTCGAATCAGCCTCTGTAAATGAGCCATCGATGTTCGAGTCACTGGTTTTACCGTAAATGTTTAGTTTGTCCAGTTTCTTGGCTTCTAAGAATTTGTATTACAGATGTCATTTTATGTGTAAATACAGTCGAACCTCGTTATCTCGAGCTTGCTTATTTCAAATTACCGCTTATCTCGAAGTGAAAATCTGGTCGCTGTTTTAACATGAAACTATGACAACAGATAACAAAATAATGTGGAAAAGAGAAGCAATTGCTCCTCCTCAGGAGCAATTTCTCCTCTTTTCCACATTATTTTATATATATATTTCTAACTCCAGGAGTCAAATTAATATTCATTTGTTAAATGTGGTTGTTCAATTTATTGTTTTACTCACTCTCTCAACTCTGATATGTTGAGATACGGATATCTCGAAGTGTTTCTGTGAGTCGCTTGGAATTCGAGGTAACGAGAGTCGACTGTATTTGATTGACGACAAGAATTCCCAAGACAGTTTGAGCAGATGTGTCTTAATATATTAAGTTCCATACAACAACCAACCTGTCCTTGTCGATACTCCAATCCATTCCGTTGGTGGTGCCTCTGTGTTTCCATAGAGACAGTACATTCTGATTTCGTACAGGGTGTTTTCCTGCAGGTCACTTAAGAGAAACCATCGTTGATTCGTCATTACCGGGACATTAACTGTTCGTTGTTCTCTTTCCAGTCGGTACTCGACAGCACACACACGTATATCGTCTGTGTTAATTGGCGGGGTCCAGTGGACTTTGATAGTCTTAGAAATACAAAAATATAACGAAGGAATCGAGTCATGTAATAGCAGCATTTAAAGTTGAAAGGATACACCATTAAGAGGGACAACCCAGCTAGCATTCTTTATAAATCTATAGGGTAGCTGAGCCGGCCTCAGCGGCTCAGTTGGATGCGCCGTCCGACTGGAGACCAGGAGGTCGCGGGTTCAACCCCCGCCGAGGTCGGCAACATTCTTTCGTTGAGATTGATCATGAAATATTTTCTACGGTCATTCTCTCCCTTCCGCTGATTCAAGAAGGGCAGTTGTCAGTTTCTGGCGAAATAATGTGCACAATACTGGTTAACCGCTTAGAGGACTAAGCCTGCCCAGTAAACGTGTGGTTAGGTAAACTGACCGCGCTCGACATGACCCCATTGGGTTGACTGGGCCGTAAAACCTCAACACAAACAAACTATAGGGTAGCTGACGCATTATGAAAACAGGCCTATTCAAATATATAGAAACTTTCACCTCCAAAAAACTGGAACTTTTCAGATAAAAAAAAACTCTGATATTTTTCACATTTCTGCTCAAAACATAGATTGTGGGTACTCGTTAGAACCGCCTCGCCGAGGCGGTTCTAATGAATACTACAATCTATGTGTTTGAGCAAAAATAAGAAAAATAATGTATACCCCTGAAAACCCCAGTTTTACTTTATAAAGGTGGGGTTTAAGAGGGTCAAAATTATATAGGCATGTTAACGTGATGGGGTCGATAACGGCCCGCTCTAGATTTATAAAGAATGTTTGATGGGAATTGTCAAAAATGTTTTGATCCATTCCGGAAAGGAATCTATACTCATAGGAAAGCTCCCCCATTGCATTTGGCAAGCGCATTGGCTAGATTTTTTTTTTCAATATCAATCTGTATGCAAAACATAATCAAAACAGTCCTATGGATTCCAAAGGTGTGGTAATTTTCACGAACTGACTACAAAAATGAATGTTGACCGGCTTTGTCTCGGTCAATAAGAAAACGGCATTTGGCAGTTGTTTCGGTTAGATACTGTCGATATTAATGCGTACACATTTTTATGAACATAACACATACAGTTAAAAACTTACGGCCATTTTCATATCTCGGCTTAGCTTAGCAAGCACATTACCTAAAGCTTGTCGGCATCGAACTCTGTGGAATATTCCTTAAAGGGGAACGCAAACTTAAAAAGTATTGTGCTTTAAAGTAAAGAACTTTACAAACAACGAATTTTGACACAAATTTGAACAAAATCGGTGGAAAATTAAGTAAGTTATAGACAATTGAATATTTAAACATTGGTGGAATGGGCGCCGCCATTTTGAATATTAAACGAGGTTCATAAAAATTAAAATTCGTTTCATAAAGGTAGTTATTCGCATAAGTTGGTAAATTTTTGGGGAAATGATTGCTTGTCACTAGAATTAAAAGACTATAAAAATTCTGTAGCAAAATTATTCTTAAAAACCCTTTATAATTTGCTTTTGCATATTTAATTTGGGCTGTGTGACGTCACAAGGCCTACAATATGGCGGCATTCATGACAGCTATTTTAAATAATCTAAAAACCGAATTCGAAAACTCTTGCATCAAAATAAATGTCGTGTTAAGCACTTTACTCCAAGATATACTTACAACTTATATTGCGTTCCCCTTTAAGGTTGAAGAGTTATGGCCACTTTCACTTTCAGCTTACATCCGAAAAGAGTTTTGACCTGGGCTTTAACTCGTTCAGCGAAAACAGGCATTTGGCAATTCCTTTGGCTAGAACTTGTCAACATTAATGTGAATATTCTATATATCATTGAAATACTTTGTCATTTCAATATTTTTACATTTTGCTAAATTTTAGATCTCGGCTTAGTCTCAGGCAATGCATATTGACATTTAACAAACCCATGAGCTAAATCTATCGGTATCAATCTGTGTACGACAAACAGGTATGAAAACAATTCTAACAGTTCCTAACACTTTGCCTTACCTGTCCTATGATGTAAACAAGATCTGTTGACTATCCGACGATATGTCCAAACGTGCCGCACCCATGGCAAATATACCTTATCCTCTTTATAAAAGTAGTCCAAGGAGCCAAGGCAAAACCTGTGTTAGCTAAACAACTGCGTTGTGTCCAAACAAAAACAACAGTGTTGAAAGCCGTGTCTAATCTACATTAACTCTTTGGACACATCCATTTTCAGTACTAGGAGGTCGCAAAATGCGCATATCTAGATCATCTTGTGCATGCGCAAAGCATTATCCGGGCCTTTGCTCTCCACTCATACATTCTGTAGTATCCAATTATTCTGGTAGCGGACAATGAAGACCCTGATCAGACTGCGTGGATGCGCAGGCTGATCTGACGTTCGCTGTCCGCTTATGCCCAAAGATAAAGTATGCCCTATAAACCAGTCCGAGCCCGAACATATTCTTCCGTGTATATTTGTGTTATAGCACATCTGCCTCGCAGCACAGCACATACGGGCATATGACGGACACATGTGTGTATAAATACATAGACACATATACTGGTTCCCACTGCTTATAAAAAAAACAAGAGAGAGAGAGAGAGAGAGAGAGAGAGAGAGAGAGAGAGAGAGAGAGAGAGAGAGAGAGAGAGAGAGAATAATTACATCTTCTCCAGGCTCCATCCATACATTGCTTGGTGTTCGAGGACTATCACCGGCAGGTAGGTTACTTGCGTCATCCACAATGAGGTCTGTTTTAAAGGTCAAGCATAATGAATGAAAAATCAACTATCACTAAGGTGTACGACCCGCCTCTTGTCAATATCAATATGTATACAAAATTTTATCAAAATACCCCATATAGTTGAAGACCTACGGCAATTCAAGAGTCAACAGTTTCTGTCACATATTAGGACATCGGCGTAGCCTCGGTCAATGAAAAGTGGCAGCTGACAATTCCTTTGGTCAGATCCTTTTAATAATAATGTGTGTGCAAACTTTTATCAATGAAAACTTTTATCTAAATATACAATATGATTCAAGACCTGCGGCGATTTCCGTATTTTCATTTTTTTTTTTTTTTTTTTTTTTTTTTTTTTTGGCTGCGAGGTTACCTTGATCAATGAAAAGTGGCATTTGGCAAGTCCGTTGGCTAGATCTTGTCAGTATCTATCAATATGCTAAAATTATAAAACTATTCCCAACGGTTTAAGCGCTATGGCTATTTTCGCTAACTGACCACGGACGGACAGACGGACTCACAAGGTGATTGTAAGGCACTCTTCGAAAGTCAACCTTTCAACTGGTCGAATCGGTCGACTTTTCTGTGGGTCGTGTAATTTATTTGTAAAATATTATAGGGCCAGCTACCTGAAATATTCTGGACAACGCGGAATAGTTCTGTCATTCCCGGGTCCGAACTTATGTTTGATGGTACAGAATGTCTTTACATCGACCTGTTTTGTATTAGCTCGAAAAAGTATTGGTGCTTATAGCATATTTCGTATCCAAACATGCTGGGAAGATATTAATTCGGTAAAACTTGTCAGTTTGAAAACTAACAGTTAGTCAATAAAGACAGGAAATATTTTTAGAAAATCAGGCATCCTGAGAAATTAACCCATTTATTCCGAGTTGACTTCTACCTGAACTCTTTAGACCAGTCCATTTCCAGTTTAAGGGGTCTGGTTAGTTTTTATTATCGCCATGTTTTATAGGAAAGCCTGTAATTAATGCAAACAGTGTAGACCCTGATCAGACGCCACATTCTGATCTGGGTCTACACTGTTTACCAATGTCCCATTTATGGGAACAAATGGGTTAACCCGACAAACACACAGTGCCTAAAGAACGTCGTTTTCCCTGCCGTTGTAGTGACGTCGACCAGTCTTGCAATACTTTGTGTTCACTGGTAAGGTGGTATAACTCCTAAACTAACAGCCCGGTCAAGGCTTCAGTCGTTTGATTTAGGTGCAATGTATATTGTAGAAACAACAAGGGCCTGATTGTCTACGCATGCGCTGTCTGATCTAGGTTTAATGGTTCATATGCAAGTAAAGGGGATTGGATATAATTGATAGGATTTTCCGACACTTTTAGCAAGGGAGACTTTTGTGACTTCCTGTTTGCTTTCCTGCGGCGAAACAAACAAACAAAAATATGGGCCGGGGCACAGCTTTTACTACAAGATTGCATGTGGACCCAGCGATGACTCGGATCAATAAGTAACTGATTTACAAGTAACTTTACCATCAGCTGTTGGTAGTTGGCAAGCAGGCTCCGAGGTTATAAAACTATTTCATGCTCAACTCAGCTGAGCATGGAATTTGTCCTGCTAATAAATATCAAATTACTAACAGTTGTGAATTCTTCTTGCTAAACATACGCCCCTAGCTGAGCAAGAAAATGTCTTTGCTAGTAATTATGAAAATGCTCACTACTGCTGGCATTTTCATATTCATTACGTAGCAGAGAAAATTTCATCTCAGCTGAGTTGAACATAAAAAAGTGTTATAACTTTTGTGCCAGAGCTGCTAATTTCAATTGACGTCAGAAATATGTTACACATTTTGTTTACCTCCCAAAGGAAAGAAAAAAGAAAAAAAAGGAAAAACAATCAAAGGAAATTCTACCAAATTTATCTACCGTAATAATCCTAAATATTGGGACTGACAGGCCTGAACAAACAGAAAATACACTAATCAGACGCCGCAGAACACGGCGTCTGATCAGGGTCTTCACTGTATTCCACTCATACTGCACTATTTTAGACTTTAAACAGGTAGGAAAATATGTTTGTTTGTTTTTTGTTTTTTTTTAATTTTTGGACAAACATGGTAAGGAGTTAATGTGTCTCAATACTTAGGGTAAATACGGTATTCCCTTTAAGCTGTCTGTTTAGTTAGCATGCATAAGATTAACGCTTTTACATTAAATATTCGGACATCTTAAACTCTTATTACATTTACATTAAATTTGAACGCTTAGCATGCTGGGTAAAATTTTCAGCAACGACATATTGAAATCGTTTCTTATTTTACCCAAGAAAGCAGAATTTGACATTTCGTGCAAATACAAAAAGAATATCATCAATTTGTCGTCTGTTGAATTAGGCTGGACAATGGTAAAGGTTAAAAGCAATAGAGTTTGCCAAACTCAGTACTTTGACCTCAGACCAATTTAGAGCGGCTTCTGATCCCAAAAATGTTAGAAAAAGGAGAAGAGTATTTGCTTTTGCACTTTCCTGAGAAGATTGAATGTGCATGGTATCTAGACATTTCTAAATTTTAAAGGATCCAAATTCCTCAAAAGTAGACATTTTTGTTCCAAGAAAGGTTTAATAAATTGATATATGGTATTAATTACGATCACAAATTGTGGCATCTGACAGCCAGTAAAATTTCAGTTAGTCTCGCGTTTTAGAACTGGATCAAAATTGAAATGATTTTTTTGCCGTATCTCTGAAATAATGTTGGCAACATTAATTCAGAGATACGATAAAAATCATTTCATTTTTAAAATAATGTTGGCAACATTAATTCAGAGATACGATAAAGACATCATTTCATTTTTGATCCAGTTCAAGAACAAGAGACTAAGCTGTGAGGTGCCACATTTTTTTATTAATACCATATATCAATTTATTAAACCTTTCTTGGATAATAAAATGTCTATGTTTTAGGAATATGGAGCCTTTAAAATCAGAATGAAAACACAGGCGTACGTGCGTACGTGCTTACGTACTTACGTACGTGCGTGCATGCATGCATACATACATACATACATACGTCGGTGATGTTCTATTTCACTACCTTTTATAGTCCATCCACTAACACTTAAAAACATACATACATACGTCGGTGATGTTCTATTTCACTACCTTTTATAGTCCATCCACCAACACTTAAAAGCAGTAGGTTTGTCAAATTTAATACCATGGTCAGTCAACATATACATAAGCAGCTGAGCCTATGTCGAAACCATATATTTATACATATTGCTGAAGTCACTATATCTAACCGAAACACAAGAAGCTGGCCATCCATTCTTTCATCCAATACGAACTGTAAAGGCCCAAATCGTCCTGTTCATTGGCACAGTCTGATCATGTTTTTCTGTTCACTGAAATATTATATGGTATCAAACGTACTACAAACGGACATCAAACGTTTTGATCAGACCGCATGCCGGGTGTGCGGGCTAATCTAAGTATTCGCTGTTGACATAAGTGTCATTTTCCCAGGCGTCGTTTCTTATAACTATTGCAGCCATTAAAGTCATTATGCCAATTCAAATAATTAATGTCAAGGAATTATTGTCTGTATTAAATGCAATTATATCTTTAACCTTTAGCATTCTCAGGACAAAATCAGCAGACGACAAATTTATGATTATTTCTCATTTTCCAGTTAAAACAGGGTTGACATTTTATGCAAATATCAGAGACAATTTGCGTGAAATGTCTTCCCTAGTGTTCTCTGGCTAAAATCCAAATGACTTCTGAACATTTTTCCTGGCAAGAAAAATGTTTGTTTCCATTACGAAACGTACAACTACTGGGAGGCAATTTTTGGCCATTATAAAAATGCTTGCATTAAATGTCAGAATATATTCATGAGCAAATCATATGTACTGAGATTCACCATTTGAGCGGGAATGTTAAACACACGAAAACACATTAGATATCAGCTATCGCACAATGGCGCTTGATATATATCCTACAGAAAGAAAAAAAAAAGAACAGGTCTAGTTTTATTCAGTGCTCACTTTTAGAGTGCTGTTTCATTGAAGTATCACGCCCCAGACACATGACATGGCATTTAACCCAGTCACATTATAATGACCATTATTTTTTTTAAGTCTTTGGTATGTCTCGGTCGGGGATCGAACCCACAACCTCCAGAATGCAAAGTGGACACTCTAGCAACTGAGTTACTGCGCCGGTAGGTTCGAAGGTACTCGGCTTACTGATTTCGGGCGGTTTTTACCATATGAGCCAGCGCATGGCAAAACTAAAAAATGACTGGAAGCCCAGGAAAGAGTCAGATAAGCATGGGTATCCACCCAGTCTGATCAATCTTCGCTGTGCACTCATTGGATTGCTGACGACCTAAGATTTCTACATGAGGACATTGAATACTGGTCAGACTGGGTAGGTGCCCAGGCTGATCTGTCAGCGCTGGGTGCACGTCATTTTGTTGATTTATCCATTCGGCGACTCAAATATGTCGTGTTATCGCTAACCAAAGTGAGGTCATTTTTATCCTCCCTCCCCCCCCCCCCCCACACACACACACACACTCCCCTCCCCCATAACCATTGTTAAATGCCATCAACTATTTTAAGGGATCCTATCACGTTGAATATTAGTAACACTGCTTAATTTTTAGGGATGTCATGGCCCCTTGTCCCATTCATTATTTTAGGTGGAGAAATGGCCCTTCGGCCCCATCTAGATACGCTTGTTTTCCGATGCCTTTGGGTTTTGCTTGACTCAGTGTCAGAGATGTTTATAAATATATGTAACCGTGGGACATCTTCAAAAACAATAGTAATAAGTTTTAAAACCAACTGTTATGGTTGCTTTATTGCAACAACAATACACTACATGTTGTATTGTAAAATTGTTTGTTTTTAGTCAAATTCATGGCAGCAATCTGAGAGTTTCATAGTTATCAGATATTGAAACACAAATTTATGAAAATCAACATAAAAAAAAGAGAAATACAGTGAACCCTCGTTACAACGGCAGCATTTGTTCCCAAAGACGTTGTTATTAAAACGAATTTGCTGTTGTAAAGAATCCTTAATGGTCAAAATAATATATAAGAAAGACCTTGTTTTATTGCTATTTCCTCATAGAACATATGTTTTGGATATTTGTTAGAAGCGCCTCACTGAGGCAATTCTAACAAATATCCAAAACATATGTTGCTTGAAGTTTTAATGCAATATTCTTGCATAACTTCTCATTAACTGTCACCTCTAGAGCCATCACGAAAACATACCTATGTAATTTTGACCCCCTTAAACCCCACTTTTATATAGTAAAACTGGGGGTTACAGGGGTATTCATTATTTTCTTATTTCTGTTGAAAATCATAGATTGTGGGTACGCGTTAGAACCGCCTCGTCGAGGCGGTTCTGACGCGTACCCACAATCTATGTTTTGAGCAGAAATGTGAAAAATGTCAGATTTTTTTTATCTGAAAAGTTTCATTTTTAGTGGTAAAATTTTCAGTTTTTTTTTTTTTTGGAATAAACATGTTTTCGTAATGGAAGGTTTCGTGACATTCAAATTGTCATTATAACGAACTTTGTCGTTGTATCTAGGGTCGGTATAAATAGGGTTGACTGTATATGTATCCATGGCAAAAAATATGTCGAACTTATTCCATAAAATCACAGTTTTGTTTAATGTATTCTGTTTACAATGCAATATTCTTTTTTTTTTTTTTTTTTTTTTTTTTTCTTTCTCATCATTTTGATAATCAAGTACTGGATGACAATTTAGAAAAAGAAACAAAGTTATAATTTAAGAAGAATTTGCGATGCCATGGAACCAAAACTGTTTCCTCCATCTAAACAATACGAAAAGTAAAGGGCGCACTTTTTTCTCGACAATTTTTGCATGTTTTGTCAATTGATAAATGATTTATCTACAACGATAAAAACCGAGGAAGGTACCTCCGTGAAGGGAAAACAATGGCGGCTGTGACATCAGCCCGTTCGTCCTTAACTCCGGATACCATATGATCTTAATCTGAATGAGTTATTTTTTTTTACATTTAAATATCCAGGGCTGCGTTCAATTAACCGAAACATTCACGTTCACTGGCAAACAAAAACAAAATTTCCGTTCAGTTTTGACAGTTTTCGGCGGAGCGAACATCCCCAAACTTTTCTTGTGAATAAAATTTGTGCATGCTTGTTTGTATCCAAACATATGAGAATGTTTACTGTGTCGATATTATTCATTTGATTCTATATTGAATTAATAATAATTGATATAATTTATTCTATCTAACAGCAAGTCCCGTATACGAGAATAACAGCTACATGAGACTGCTTTACAATTATCGTTCAGAAGATGCAGAATAGTTTTTGAAAACACTCGCCAGTATTTCGCTATACTAAACGTAGCCCTGATGTCCTTTTTTTCGGCTGCCATCCAATAAAAATTTGCATTTTACTTACTTATCTGTCAAACTGAAAGGTACGAGCATCCCCCGATTCACTACTTTATTTGTAGACGAAATATTTTACGACAAAGAAACACTATCTATGAACAGTTTTTACCGACTGCTCAAACAACCTGCCAGCATATCAACCATCAACTAGCCTATTTATCCTGTTAAAAAAAGGTAAGAGAAAAGTCCAGGGAGTGCCACAATCACAAACCGCAGTCCTTCCCAGATACCAAGAGGAAGAGGAAACTGACAAATCCAAACAAGTACAAATCCCCAAGCGAGATAACCGCAATGCTAAAAGGACTGAAAAATACAAGAACAAAATGACACAAGGTAAGACATAAAACAAATCGCCTCGTAGAATAACCACAAAGCAACAAAGAGTAAGACTAACACCGGTACCACCGCCTTAGAACGGTCAGTAGAGTATCCACCGGGTGTGTGTGTGTTGGGGGGGGGGGGGGGGGGGGGGGGGGGTGGGGGTGGGGGGTTAAAGCACTTTTACAGCTAGCTAAGTTGTAAAACTTTCTATTTAGCTTTTTCTAGAAGTGAGGATGGGACGCAAATATTAGCTCAAGTGGTAACATTTTCTCAACCACCATGGTTTCCGGCCTGGCTACTCGTGTGAGACCCAACTAGAAGTCACTGCACATGATTTGATGACGTACCTCGACCAAAACAAGCAAGTAGATGTGGTGATATTGGACTACAGTAAAGCTTTTGATACGGTCCCACACCGGAAATTACTGCACAAGCTAGCTGCGTTGAGAAATGCCGGGGCAACGTTTTTGGATTGGAATGTGTGTGTGTATCTGGAGGTGCGGTTTCCGCCAGGGTTTGTGATGGGCGGGTTTTGGTTTTGGTGTGGTCAGTTTTCTGGGTTGCAGTATCCCCTGGCGTGCCTCTTGTTGGGTGTGCGTATCTCAACTTGTTATATTCGCCGGGGCTTCTTCGGGTCTTGGTGACTCTGGCTGCCGTGATGGGGCCCTTGCTGCCGGATTTCTTGAGCGGGGCTGTCGTTGTTTTGGGCTTTGTGGGGCGTTTATCGCAGACACAGTGCCTTGGTGGAAGGGTGTAACGTCGGTCTGAAGGGCTGCGGTTTGTGATTGTGGCACTCCCAGGACTTTTCTCTTAACCTTTTTCTGTGACTATTTATTTATTTACTTGTTTGATTGTTGCATTTAGCTGAAAGGCAGTTGTTTTGTCTTAATAATGCAATTTTGATATTTGTACCCTTATTTGATGCCCTGTGACTGCATTTATTTTTGTATAGTTGCATACCACTTGTATTTTTATAAAAACATAACTTTTGTGTTGTCTATGTCCCAACCCTTTTAATATTTTGTTAACTTCTTTCAATCTTTGTTTTTTCCGGTGACTCAAATGGCGTCAAGGTTATTTTTTTATTTTTTACTGTGAAAATTTAAAACCATCATAGGAATACTTGAGCTCTGTTTCTCACTTGCAGCGAAGGAGGCTAAGGAATGCAGTATGTTGGACAGACCAAACGGGCCCTTAAAACAAGGTTTCAGGAACATTTTTTTTAAAATAAAAGAAAAAGCAAATAAAATTAATACGTTTCTTTATCAACATTTCCGGAAAGCTGGTCATTTATGATCATCTAGTAAAGGTTTGAATCAACCCGTTGAAAAAATTATACACAAGTCGAATTCTACCAAAAGATTAAAAAAATATTTTAAGACATGAACTTGAACTTAAATGGATTAAACGTTTACAAACCCCTTTTCCACTTGGATTTAATAATAATATTTACCATGAAGGAAATATTTCTAAAATGCCGGATTTCGATGTTTTTTTTTTTCCCTTTTAGATATTAAAAAACGTAATAAACGATCCCATGGTACGCGCAAAAATGGTAATGTTAAACGAAGACGTAAAACTGTCTTATCTCTGTTTGATTTAAAATATTCTCTTAAATTCTGGACGTCATCAAATGCTTTCTAAACTGGCTTCATTATCTATTTCTTCATTACGTAAGTTAGATGATGACGACAGAAAACATGATTTGTATGAAGCAGCTCTCCTTACTAAATGTTATACTCAACATGCTCTTCGTCCTTACATTGATTCTGAAATTAACCACATTAGACACTTCATCAAAATTCCATTCATTAATAAAGGTATTGAATTCATAGATTTACCTAGCATATTTCGAGATAATAAAGTTATATCAGCTATACCTTCATATTTCGAAAACATGGAATCTCCTAATATTTGTTATAAATACAGCAAACCTATCCGTAATACTACACTTAATTTCAATAAATTGATATTGAAACTAGTACCCCTGATTCTTGACATTGTAAAGATTCTAAATTTTGTTATTAACCAGCGGGTCATATTGTCACTGGTAACTTGAAAATTGTAGGAAAATCTAACTATTCGGAGCAATTCAGAAAGCTTATTAACCGTTATAAAAGAATTGGCTATAGCCTAGATATTATGCGGCAGACTGCATGCCTAGTTGTCAACCCAATCATTGTTGATGGCTATGCTTCACTCTTTAATTGCACGACGGCGGTTCGGGCCTCAGACTCAATGACGGCCTCTTCGTAAAACTTTAACCAGTGGATTGGGGCTTGACGATATGTCTTTGGCTTGGCCCGCCGTGGTTCAACTATTGGTTTTCATTTACTCTGGCATACAGTAGAATTAGCCATGAGTACTCGTCTTTGTTTATTATAGTGATTAATTTGATTTTTATGTTTTCGCTTTGATGCATCGACTGAGTTGGGAGCCTTTATGCGAACCGAATTTTATGTATTTCTGTATAAAGAGTAGCATCGGGACCCAGGGTGAAGTTGGGTAGCTGTTAAAGTGCTTTAAACCCCCGATGGTTTACTCTACTGACCGTTCTATGGCGGCGGTCCCGGTGTTAGTCTTACTCTGTGTTGTTTTGTGGTTTATTCTACGAGGCGATTTGTTTTATGTCTTACCTTGTGTCATTTTGTTCTTGTGTTTTTTCACTCCTTTTAGCAATACGATTACCTCGATTGGGGAAAAGAGAGCTAATCTTAGTGCTTTTTGTACGTTTGTTCGATTTGTGCTTGTTTGGATTTGTCGGTTTCCTCTTTCTCTTAGTGTCTGGGAAGGGCTGCGGTTTGTGATTGTGGCACTCCTGGACTTTTCTTACCTTTTTTTCTGTGGAATGCAAAGCTTTTCAGCTATGGACTTCACTGGCCAGCAGATTTAGGATATTCTGACAGGAGATGAATGACAGGTATTATCAGATGATTGAAAGGTCTTATCAGTTAATTGTCAGATCTTATCAGGTGATTGTCATGTCATATCAGATACTATTATAGTTCTTCAAAGGATAAAAAAAAATTGGCAAATATTAAGAAGCGATTATAAAACATTTTTCTTGTGGGCTGGGTGGCCTAGTGGTTAGTGCACTCGACTTTAAAGCGGGATATCGTGGGTTCGAATCCCGCTCGGGTCGAGACAATTTTCGTACCATTAGAACGCCTAGCTTATACTCGGCGTGTCCTGGGTTGAGTATAAAGTGGACAGGGTGGCACTTGCTGACAGACAGCGGCACGAAGTGTGCATGGGTTATCCATGAAAGCAAGGCTGTACAAATACATGTACACAACAGTCGTTACTGCCTCTATGTGCCTCGGGTGCCTGGTAGCGTTAAAATTCCGCACAACAACAACAACATTTGTTCTAATACATATAGAATGTCAGAATGCAATGCAAAATAATCCTTTTCAGTTAAAAAAAACAGCAAAAAAAAAAAAAAAAAAAAAAAAAAAAAAAAAACGAAAACACACACACACACACACACACACACACACACACACACACACACACTTAGCACTCTGGGTAATATTTCCAGCAGACAACATTTTAAAATATTTTTTTTCTTATTTTCCCTGTAAACATGTTTGATATTTCATGCAAATTGTCTGCATTGGTCACAATTTATATGAAACGTTAAATCCTGTTAACAGGATTTGACAGAGAGCGTGGTAAGGGTTAAGAAATGAGTATGTTTCTGAACAAAGGAACAATGACAGAAAGAATAAATGAGTTTTAACCACTTTCCAAGTTATTTGACGGGCTAGAATGACACTTCTGATTTCTTTGGAAATAGTAAACAGTACATTGACATTACAGAGGAAGTTAAAAAAAAACTGTGCGAACTGTCTACCACTTAAATTGGTAAGTCACAGTCAGTTAACATTTAAACACTTCTTTATTTGACAAACTATAAATTTGTCTTGGTAAAGGCATTTTGTTAGTGAAGAAAAAAATGAAGCTACCCAGGAAATGCCACAATCGTGAAGCACAGCCCTTCCGAGCACCTTAAAAGTCCAACAAGATATAAGTAAAGTAAACTTAAATATTACTTGGTCCAATTCGGGGTCCAATTTAAAAAAAAAAAAAAAATAGTTGTCAAAACAAGTTGATTGTGGCGTGAAAATATTAGGTTTCACAAAATATAGTAATTCTTTCAAAACTACGAAATTATCTCAATTAAAATTGTTTTATCAAAAGAACAAAAAAAAACAAAAAAAAAAAAAAAAAAAAAAAACAAAAAAAAAAAAAAAAAAAAAAAAACAAACAAAAAAAAAAACCAAAAAAACAACAACATAAATACAATTTATTTAGGTACATAATTATAAAAACGTGGTTTAATATGGTCCAATAGGTAAAGGCAATTTGTTTTTGAAAGTTCAATAAAGTTAAGATTAGTGTAAACTTGATACTTGGTCCAATTTGGAGTACAGTTGAACCTTTACCACTCTCTGGGCTAATTCAGCAGATGACAAACTGATGACATTTTTCTTATTTTTCCACATATAACAAGTTTTGACATTTCGTGCAAATTGTCTCCACTGGAGACAAGTTGCATGGAATGTCAAATCCTGTGGAGGTAATTTGTATAAAATGCCAAAAACTGTCTTCAGGAAAAAAAAAGAAAACTTCTTCAAAATTTCATCTGCTGAAACATTTTGTACAGAGTACTAAATAGAATGGAAGGCAATGATCAGGAACCAATACAATTATTCCACACCTCCCATCAGAGACACCAAAAGGAAAGAAACACAAACACGAAATAACTAGATCCTAATGGAAACATCACTAGCGGAAAGCCAAACGGACAGTTGCTTTTCCACAAAGTGGCCAAATGGCTATCCAAAACAAAAATATGTAAGCGACACACACATTCAAAGACGAACTATAACAAAAATAAACCATGACAGATGAACCGCCTTGGAACGGTCAGTGAAAAGTATTTCACTGGGGGGCTTAAATCGATTTTACGTGGCCATAATCCTCGCCCTTACTTCTGCCGCGGTTTAGACACATAATTTGTTCAGTCCGCATGAAGGCTTCGATTTGTTGTATGTCTTTCCGTGTGTCATTTTGTTCTTGTGTTTTTCAGTCCTTTTAGTATTGCGATTACCTCGCTTGGGGAAGAGAGAGCTAATCTTAGTGCTTTTCGTACGTTTGTTCGGTTTGTGCTTGTTTAGATTTGTCAGTTTCCTCTTCCTCTTGGGGTCTGGGAAGGGCTGCGGTTTGTGATTGTGGCACTCCCTGGACTTTTCTCTTACCTTTTTTTCCTAACTCATCAGTGCTACATCTCCGAGATCATAAAAAATCAACTAATTACAGAGATGCAACAACGACAAGGACTCGACAGAACGAAACAACTGAAATACTGGAGCAAAAGAAAACCAACAGTTAGACTCCGGTGGGCCCGACCAAAGATAGAGCATCAAGTACCAACCAACATTACCCAAAATTAAATTTCAAGTAAGCCTTTACGCTGGAGCAATCATAGAATCTGGGGCTTAACCCGCCGGCGTGCAATTAAAGGGGGAAGCAAAGTTATTAACCGTGATTGGTTAACAACCATGCATGCAGTCTGTCGTATAACATTTATGTTGTACTCAATCGTTTTATATCGAAGAATGATTTTACGAAATTGGGTACTGAAGACATTGCAAGCATATATTTTTCTGAATTTATACACTAGGTCACCATAAAATTCGATTTGCGATAGGCCTTGTTGCAGAAGAGATTTTAGTCCAACACTGAATTTTGAAACTAAATCGGAATGACGTCTATAAAACTTAGAAAAGGCTTTACGTAGTTTATGATACCGATAACCCTGATTAAGAAATTTAGCAGTTTGCAATTTATTACGAGTGTTGAAAAAAAGGTAAGAGAAAAGTCCAGGGAGTGCCACAATCACAAACCGCAGCCCTTCCCAGACCCCAAGAGGAAGAGGAAACCGACAAATCTAAACAAGCACAAACCGAACAAAGTCAGTTACATGACTAGACACTCTGGCAAATCGAATTAATTGTGAAATATAAACACCGTAGGATGCCGCACAAGGAACATCACCATCCAAGAAAGGAAAATTTACAATCTCAAAATCAAAATCATCGCGATTTTCATAAATTTTGCACGAAACAATGAACGTCAAAAAGATTGCCTTTGGAAACAAAGAACATACTACGGATTAGAAACTGGGAGTCTCGGTTCTATCAAACAAACCCATCTACAATAGATAAATGTAAATCCAAAAACGCGGCTTCGGTATCAGAAGAGTTAGCTTTATTTAACTGAATTTCTGGGAGTAAATTTGACTGATTAAACCATCGAAGTAGGTATTGTCAATATTCATTGAACCATCCAGACATCTTGAAGTCGAGCTGAAAGCTTCAATGATTTCAGATTGGTTTTCAACGGAAAACTAAATGATTTAATTGAATAAAATATCAAAGCATATTTACATCATGAAGTCTCTTTCATAACAAAACAAGAACAAATCAGCCACAAGGGTGCGCCATTCGTACCCATCGGAATACCCACAATTTGTCTAAATAACTTAGTACCAAATCTTATATAAATATTGTCAAGTAGAAAGGTGAGAGCTTCACACACTTTCTGACATGTCCATAATGTGTAATTTTTATGCACTTCAGAAGAGAGAAAAAAAGCATGTCTTACATTACATGCAAGGTAGAGGGAATCTTCTCTATGAAATGTCCATTCAATTAAATCATTTAGTTTTTTCTTTTATAAGATTATGAGGGAGTGTAGTGTAAGCCTTAAAACATTTAAATGTCAAAACGAGTTGATTGTAGTGTGAAATTTATGTCCATTCAATTAAATCATTTAGTTTTTCTTTTATAAGATTATGAGGGAGTGTAGAGTAAGCCTTAAAACATTTAAATGTCAAAAACAAGTTGATTGTAGTGTGAAAATTAAAAACAAAATATACACAAAATATAATAATTCTTTCAAAAATACCAAATTATCTCATTTTTTTTTCAGAAGTAAAAAAAATGTAAATACAATTTACTTAGATACGTATATCATTTAGTTGTTAAAGCATAGTTTAATATATATGATCCAACAGGTATTTATGACCTGGTCCAGCTGGCAAGGAATACAAACCATTTAGTCCATGGTCCAAGTGATTTGCCAAAGAATACACTGACTCACCCTTTCATTTGGTGTGGCCCACATTACTTGATACAATAATATACCTTAATACTTTGCATACTGGGTAAAAAAATTCAGCAGGCAATATTGAAATATTTTTCTCGTTCTTCCAAGTATTTTGTAAATAGGCTTTGATATTTTATTTCTTAGAAAACAATTTTCATGAACTGTCAAAGCCTATTTTCTGGAAAAAAATAACAAATCTATCATCAGTTTGTCGTCTGCTGAATTTGCTAAGTGCATGCTACATGTTAATCAGCCTTATTGAGACATGTTGTATAATTCAAGTAATTTAAATCAATATAAAGCTTGACATTTCATGTGAATCGTCTGCTAGACAGCCGATTCACATGGAATGTCAAGGCTTATTTTCTCTTGAAAGATAATTTAATGCTTGACATCTAAGACAAAACAGACATAACAGAAAAAAAGCTAAACTCTACCAAACACGACCTATGACACCACTAGACTCTTATCAAACAAACGACCCAGGGCTGAAACGATTCAGGATCGAAACGACTCAGGGCCGAAACGACCCGGAATGTTGATACTCGGCAGGCTACGACTTGAACAAACTCAGTGATGATATTATGTGCTGTGGATCTTAAGAGACATTTAAGACGCTTGTGGCAAATCTTGATGAATTGTAAGCCCCTCCTCCCCGTCATTTGGTAACATAGATGCAGATTCTCCTCTGTGTCAATTCGCTTGGTGGTGACCCTACATGGGTTACCATTTCAAGGAACAGAACAGAATAAAAAATATCCATAAACCCGACCAATTGGGATATTCATTTGCAATTGTTGTTATCCCAATTGATTCAATATCCCGCGAGATAATAAATGGCCGCGCTGCATGAGTAGCAAAGATTGCATAGAAAATAATAAACTACTTTACACAGTTTAACCATTTAATTACCTGATTAACTGCCGCGGTACGTTAACTCTTTGCATTTTCTTCCACTGAAAATTTCATTTTAGCATTTTTCTGCAAATGCACATTATCCTGTAGGCACTGGGGCATTGATGCGCGGGTCTCACACTGTTTATTCATAGAGACGACAATCACACTTGATCACTATGTCTCTGTGGCGGTAGAAAAGGGAAAGAGGGAAATATAGGATAGACAGAACTCAGCAGATAGAAAGGAAGAAAATAGAAAGTTTTCAGCCTGTTTTCATATCTATCTATCTAGCCATATCTTCGTTGGTACGGTGCAGTCCGGTAACATTGCGCACATTAAACTTTGGTGGTTGTTCGTTACTTTGTCCATGTCATCACACAAAAAGCACAATCAAACATGCTCCAACACTTCTTTGAAAATTAATTCTGATGATAAAATGCCATTGAGAATGATCTTATTCACGACAATATTAATTTGAATACAGATACCCAGGGTTCTCGGGGACGCAGAATCCTGCGTCCCGGAACGCATAAATCAGCGTCCGGACTCCTAAAAATTCCCAAAGCCGAGTCCGCCGGATGCATGTTTTTTTTCCCGTGGGACTACTACTAATTATGGTCGGTTTATTTGACTGAAGTCCAAAGTCCGCCACGTGTTATTCGTACCGTCGGTAGCATCTTAAAAGAACAGTAGTAATCCGCCGCGTGTTTTTCACACCTGCGGCAGTACCGTTATTTGCTAAGCAAGCAGTAGTTAAACAGGTGTTGGCAGTTCACACTTCAGCGATCGAGTAATTAAAGCATGC
This sequence comes from Anodontia alba, assembly GCA_964016985.1. Classification (NCBI taxonomy): domain Eukaryota; kingdom Metazoa; phylum Mollusca; class Bivalvia; order Lucinida; family Lucinidae; genus Anodontia; species Anodontia alba. Next base: position 119,303,676 of record OZ024824.1, read on the forward strand.
AATTAAAACATGCGACTGACACCGGTATGCGACCCCTTCCCTCAATGTGTATTGCCTGCACCCCGACTGATTCATCGAAAATGCACACGCAGGTATCATGATTTCATCCCTTGAGGCTGGCGGGGGTTTCTTCTTCTTGTTGTTTTTTTGGTTTTTTTTGTTTGTTTGTTTTTTTATTATTTTTTTTAGTAGATCATTTTTTTTTAATTTAAAAATCTTCGGACGTTGAATTTTCGTCATTGACATCAAAACACCTGCTTACTTTTTTCTGTTAAAAGACGACAAGTGTCTCAGACATATCAGGCTGCGCATCTAAATGGTTTATATTCCTGCTTGTCACTAAAAAAAATATAGTGTCCCAAGTTCCATAGAATCTATCCCGTAAACCCTGTGAAGAGTCTTATGGGACTGCTCAGATGCACCCCGGCCGACGGTATATGATTCGGGGCTGTTATAGTTTAAGTTAATTTTCCATTGCTCCCGCACGAAGAAAGCATGTGCATGTAAGTAACGGTAGCGCATGCTCGTAAGAGAAACGTCATTTGACAGCGTGGCGGGAAACCGTTTTGGGGAAAAAACGAACTATTACCATGTTGCATAGTAGAGCACTTTCTTGTCAGAAATGCATATTAATGAGACACATATTTAAAATAGAACTAAATTATCAAGAGTTTTTCGGCAAATCAAAGCAGTAGCTCGAAATTTCAGCTATAGTGAAGAAGTCCCGGATATTTTTTCGTAGCGTGTATTGATAGCAGCACGGTGCAAATGTAAACATTGAAATGACGTTTTGCGGGAGTCTCAACAGAGGTGTCCATGATCAGAATGTGTGGATATATTGCATACATCAGTTTGCGATAGCATAGAACGGAGCTTTAATTAGTTTTGATTAAAATATATTTCACTTAATATCCATAACACTCAAGATCACTTAATACAGACAGCAACGAACCGAACTTTTTTTTTTTGAGTCGGGGTGGGGTATTGAATTTAAGTGCGACGATCTTTACCATGCAAGTAAATTAGGTTAGGGTTGTCATGTCTGCAGTCATGTCTTCCTGATCTGCAAAGATATCTCTATTTTCCCATGAGGGAGACATAACGTCATCTAATTTCTGGGCCAACTCTCTTGAACAGACAACGTCAGGATATGTGATAATGACTACCAGTTGGTTACACACATTGCTCGGAATACATAAAGCAAAGCCGAGACCAAAATCAGTTGGTAAAAAACCCCACAAAAAAGTATGTGAAAATAAGGAAACTGATTCTCCATCAGGTATTTATAGAATGAAGTAAGCGGGACATGCTCACTATTAAAGGAGAGTCATGAAAAAAAGATGGGACTCCTATTTTTGGGGGAGTGGGACTCCTACTTTTTGGCTGGGACTCCTACTTTTTATAAAAAGGGAGTCCTGGACTCCTACTTTTAAAATCCTAGTGAGAACCCTGGATACCCCCTTGGAACTGGACTTATTTTGGTCGCCCAACATTGCTCACGATAAGGGTTTTCATGTAATAAAGCATGAGATTAGATACTAAAAGCTGTTGAGTTTGGCCCTCTGCAATCATTGTTTGACGCAGTAAATTTTGGTCAAAAGAATTTACACCATAGGCTGGGGTAAACTCACTATTGAATTCGGAAATCTTCGGGTTTTTCTATATTGCGTTAAACGGGAAAATTCCGTGAAACTGACACATCTGCACGCGCATGGTAATTTCCTTTAAGGCAAATAAAACGTTATGCCCCTGTGTTGAGAACAATGAAACTGATTTTTAGTGATGCTGTTGGAGAGGCTGTGGATGCCGGGTGCGCAATGTTAGCAGCCGAGCAATGTTACCGGACTCGACTGTAATTGTTTCTACTGATCAGTGCAGGAAAAACAGCATGACAATGTTTTTTTTTTCTGGTATTATGTACGATGACATTCATTCACCATGAACTGTGATACCTAGGTCTCATTACTGCAACTTCAGCTGAGAAAGTTATTGATTCTGGAAGGGCATTCTACTTCTATTTCAAATTGGTCAGTGTGCACACGATAGAGGACATATGCATATAGGTATATTTATACTTATAGCGAGCACAGATTGCGACGCCCGAAGCGCATTGCGAAGGAAGTGAGCTCTACGGTAGAGAATACGATCGAGGAAAAGTAACATACAACGATACATACTTTCAGCAGTAATCGCTCTGACCAATTTTCTTTCGGTTTTTCTTCCCGGAAGTTGGAGGACTTGATTATGGGTCTACTAAGAAGCGTCACGAAGTGACCAAACGAGTGTTAATAAGTGTCACAAACACATTTTGTTGATTATTTTTATTATTGATTTACATAATATTTTTATATACTGATATTCATTCTTTAATGATGCTGTGAAGGGCTTTTGAAGAGTGCAGATATAGGTCTGTACTGTACTCGCATTTAGGCTAAGCCTATTTTCATATTATTTTATATGTATATACATACAAAATACATACATGTACTGTATTCGACCTAATTACCGCACATGCTCCTATAAGCGCACAGTAAAACAATTAAGTAGCCTTTAGATTACAGTCAGTGTACTTTTATCTACTTCTTTATAAAAACATATGTTGCGGGAACTCATTTTAATTGCCTCGATAAGTCGAGGCAATTCAAACGAGTACCCACATTATATGTTTTTACAAAGAAAATCAGAAAATAATATTGCAAAAGCATTTAGTCTTCTGCTGATCTTTGTTTAAAGAGTGCTCTTATTAGATTGATATTTTACTACAAGTTCGGTAATTTTGAAAAATCTAAGCGCATGGTGTGGTAATTAGGTCGAATACGGTATATTGACGCATTTTGGTGCATATATAGGTCTATATGCTCACTTATATTGATGTTGTTTCTAAGTTTATGATTTGCAACTCTGTACGCCATACTCTGCTCAGAGTGTATGAATGCTTGATCCATGTGGAGGGCATTCTCAAAATGTGATCCTCATCTTTAAAAAAAAAAAAACAAAAAAAAAACAAACTAATATTTTATGGGAGCAAGTCCTAGTTACACCTCCGCGAGTCACTATTAAGAGGTTGCATTTTATAAGCCAACGTTTGTAAGGTTACTCTCCCTTTATCAGCCAAGTTTGAGACACATGACAAGGTTCTGTACACACTCCTAACCATTTTAATGTCATTATTCCTCGATGATGAAAGTCTAAGGGACTGGAAACTTCACTGTGATTATTTTTTGGTATATAAGAATCAAATAACTATGGTTAGATCAGAATTTGCCAAAGAAGATACGATGCTCAAAGTACATTAAAATTCTGTCGAAAATATTCCTGGGTGTCTCCAGAAAGCAAGATAACTCTAGGTCTGTGATGTCATCAACAACCTCTCAATTGTGCGTTGCCAGCAGGAAACTAAGGATAAAATTTTATCCTTGGGCTAACGCTTGGGCTGACATGACAGGGCGAACACATATATCATTATACAGTTATGCAGATTAAGTCATAAATTTAGAAACAAATTACATCAATATAAGTGAGCAAACAGACCAATATATGCACCAAAATACATCAATATATTTTGTATGTATATACATATACAATATATGTGTAAATAGACCGATATTGTACATATTTTAAAATATAAATGGTGGTTTGGGGTAATTCGATGGACCCAGTTATCATGCACCTAACTTTTTCCAGTATTACCAGTTGACTGTCGATGAGAATTCAAACTCAGACTACTTTACCTCAGCATTTGGTATGTTTTGAATGATGTCTTCAATCAGTTACAAGAAATTCTGTGGTTTTCATATTTTCCCAGCTTTTACTTATTTTTAACTAGTGCTTTTTTGGACATTTCTCATGTTATCGTCCTCCCAAATACTTTGTTCAAAATAAATACCAAAAGCAAAACAAACTTTCATTTACTTATTTCATTTTACAGAACCATCAGTCATACCAACTTCTGTATGGGCTTTTTCATTTTAGGATTTGACATTTTGTTATAAAATGTAAATTGTTAGGGGTACCCTCTTGAAAATTAGGAAATTTTGCATATTTCAAATTTTTGCTCCAGAAAATGTTTTGGAAATAATATTTTGCAAACAAATAAATAATAAAGATTATTATTTTAGCTAGAATTTACTTGTAAACTTACTTTGAAGTGTTGGCTATTTTCCTTTACCAGTATTGAAGGGTGGACGATAACATGAGAATGAGGTATACATAATATACCGGTATGATAGAGACAGTTAAGATGGATTTGGAAGGAATAATGATGGTTGTGAAAAGATGATGTATGAAGATAAATGTTGAGAAGTGGGGCCGGTCTTGGTGGTTTAGTGGGGTGCTCATCTGACTGAAGATCAGGAGGTTGCAGGTTCAACCCCTGCCGGGTCAACAACACTCTTTCGTGGAGATTGATCATATTTTTTTACAGTCATTCTTTACCTTCCCCAGATTCAAGAAGGGCAGTTGTCAGTTTTTGGTGAATAAATGTGCACATTACTGGTTTAAGGATAATCTGCCGGCTGCCCAAACATGGCGGGGAAATTTGCCACCTCCACATGTCATCATAAATTAAAATATCGACAAAAATCGCAACTGAAATGGGCATCACAAATTTAACTGACAATTTAAATGTCAAGGCATATCAAATGGTTATCAGTAGATAAAAATGCATTTTTGTCACATCTCTGCTTGTAGCAAGTTGCGACATAGGCGTCCACTTTTTTGTCCGTCCGTCTGTCAACATTTATATTGAAGTTCGACATTTATGTCAAAGTTTGTATTCTAATCAACTACAAGACTAAACAAGCATCAAACCTTGCATGACATATCTCTCTGACCTCCTGCCTTGGCAGGTACCTTGACCCGGTGACCTTGACCTATATTTTGCACTCCATTGTCTTCGACACAATTTACCTCGACATTCCAGATCTTCTCACCTATAAGGGCTACAACCACCAAATCTTGCATAGTGCTTGTCCTAGATGTACTAACTCGACAGGTACCTTGACCCAGTGACCTTAATGTATATTTTGCGCTCCAGTGACTTTGACACATTTTGCGTGGACGTTCAATATCTCTTCAACTATAAGGCCTACAACCACCAAACCTTGCATAGTGCTTCTTCTCAATGTACTGACTTGGCAGATATGTTGACCCGGTGCCCTTGACCTGTATTTCATGCTACAGTAACTTTGACATGTTTTATGTCGACATTTGATAGCTTCTCAACTATAAGACCTACAACCACTAAACCTTGCATAATGCTTCACCTCATTGTACTGACTTGGCAGGTACCTTGACCCGGTGACCTATATTTGACACATTTAAGGTTGATTTTCGATATCTCCTCAACTATAAGGCCTACAACCACCATATCTTGCATAGTGCTTCTCCTTGATGTATTGACTTGGCAGGTACCTTGACCCGGTGACCTTGACCAATATTTCACGCTTCATTGACTTTGACACATTTTACGTCAATGTTCCATTATCATTGGGCTGTATAATAAGAAAAGTCAGTGCTGGAGATATAACCATTAGAGGGAATGGCACTGGCTGGGAATATATGTGCATTACTAGGCACTTTTTCTACATTTTCTTTTAACCCAGTTTTCCAACTAAGCACTGCTAAGAATGAAACTTATTTAATAACCACGTTCTGATTGTGGCTCCTGTGATTTTTTCCCCAGCAAGTTTGATGCCACCTTCCGCGGAATTCTTGTATAATATGAAAATCTTACCCTCCAGACATGTTAAATTTTGAAAAATAAAATGAGGGAGACAGCATGGTCAAGTCAGATTGACGAGCATCAAAGGTGCAAAGCCAGGCCTAGGATCCGAGGACATGCTCCCTCAGAAAAAATTTTTTTAAGAAATTGGTGTAAAATGGTGAGAGCTATTTGTTACACTTTTGCTCATTTGTTTTAAACACCATTCTTAAGTGATTCTGTCCTCTAACTAAGACTTTTTCTTGGTAATCACTGTCAGTGACCAGGGCTTCATTATACTTATAGCATTCCATACTCCAGAAGTAACAAAAGAGATTTATTTATTGAATTAATGTGCCATTCTTCCTTTATCCCTCTATTGATGTCATCATCAATGCATATGATGTTATCTCCTGATGTCTGAGAAGTCTAGTAAAAGTTATTAATGGAGCAAGTCATAATTATGCCGTTGGTAAAAATAAAAAAAGTAATAATAAAAACAGCAATTTGTTATAAACTTTATCTTTTTATTTAGAGTTTCTTCTCACAATAATTAAATAGCCTGCATATTGTGCAGTAGGCTTGAAGAGCCCCTCTGTCATTTTTTTTTTTTTTTTTTTTCACCCAGTCTTACATTTTCTTGAACTGCAACTTGTGTTGTGGGGGGTGGTCAGGTGGTGCGAAGGTATCGCGTATCTTATGTCACTGGGGCATCCAACTGATATTGGCTTACAGTTGAGCAAGGCCTGCTATCCTTGTAGCAGGTAAGGGTAGAGGGAGAATGTTTTTATTTCTTCTGTTTCTTTACTTTCATTCCTGTTCCTCTTTCTTCTCTGTCCCTCTCTTTCATCTCTCCTACTATCTCTTCTATCTCTTTTCTCCCTTTCTCTGGGAGACGACACAAAATGACCCACAAGGGTTGACATGTTGTTAAAGCCCAACACAATGATAAACTTGTGTTGTGACAAGTTTTAGACCTCACCTTTTTTATTTTTTTTCTATTGCAAGCTCCTTGTGACCAAAGAAAGTTTCGTGGAAAGACATTTTTACAGTCACACAAATGCTTATTAAATTGGGGTCATCCCGGTTGGCGGCTCATTTGTATTGCCATTTTGATTTAACTTGTCAACAAGAAATAGATTGTTTTATTTCTGGTTTCTCCTATTTTCTAGCAGGATTTTCCAAGAAATTTATTTAAGGGGACATGTGTTTCTATTGACCCATAATTTAAGGGACATATTGAGTAATTTCAGGGGTTAACTGTTTGAAGATAACAGAAAATATTGCAAATTTAAGGGACGTCAATGTCTCTCTGAGACGAAGGTTTAGGGAACATCAGAGTCAAAAAAGGGGCCAAGTCTCGCATTTTTGAGGGACAAGGAAAACCCTGTTTCTAGAATCTTGATGACGGGCTACAGTGCTTTAGTTTATTGTAACACATTTTGCGGGGGGGGGTGGGGGGGGAGCAAAGCCCCTGAGATGCAGATCTTTTCACCATTTTGGACAACTCTATCCCACAGTGCAATAATGGCATCAAGATGCTTTGTTTTTTCATGTTTAATGCATTTCTCCCATTCAATCCAAGCGTTTATGTGCTTCCGATCGATATTTGGACTACAGGTACTTCGTATTGATACTTGGACAACTTCGGATCAAGCCGGATTTTCCACTTTACAAGAGTAGATTTTCAAAAAGTTGGGACCCGAAATCGGGATTTTCGTTTTTTCGAGAGAGATTTTTTTTTTTATTTCAAGAGGAGTGAGAAAAGCTGTTTTTCTGTGATTCTCCCGCAATTTTCAGGAGACTGTCTGACCCTCTAGCTTGCGCAAATTCGAGACAAAACATTCACTTTTCTTTTTTATGAATACATAAAATACTAATGTCATTTTGTTTTACAATGTTCCATCTAGGGCAGCCGGAAAATAAAATATCCATATTCATTCAAATAAAGGCATATTTTGGCTACAAAAAAGCTACTCAAATGGGTACATAGAAATACCGGAACACTGGAATGCATTGATATTAACCAGAATTTATTTTCTAATTATTAATGTTTGATTATATGTCTTCATTGTTGTTTGTTTATGTTTAACATGTTGGTAAGAACAAACTAGATCTCCGTATACGTTAGTTGATAAGCATATCAGTGTTTTAGATTAGTGTATTCTGGTCTTTACATCAAGTGCATTTTGAATGATACATATTGATGTATAAAACTTCATTCTCTGCACACATCTGAAAAATGAAACACTTGAAATTAATTAAGTGAGGTAAGAAAAGGATAAATGTTAATTAACATTTTTAATCTGACATTTAAGTACATAGCCATAAATGGCAAGTGCACAGAGTTCATTCCAATATTCAAAAATTGCCCTTTGTTCGCCTCAGTCAAAACATGAAAGCTATCAAGGTCATATTTCATGATTTGCTAACACTTAAGTTGTATATAAGGCTTAAAAAAGGAAATGCTCTGTTTCCAATTTCATCACCAATTTGCCATAGGGTCGGTAGGTCAGCAACTTTTTTTTTTTTTCTCCTTTTTTTTTTTCCAAGTCAAATTATGGTCGCTGAATCATATTTTCTTTTTCTTTTTTGTTTTTAATGGAATCTTGAGATATTTTGACTTCTCTTACTGAACATTTGACCGTTTTTGAATACTGATGATAAAGGGGCGGTGTGTTAAACAGCTTTTATTTTATTTTAGGCTGAGATGTGGCTGTATGCTTCAAAATAAACTGCACTAATGTGCTCTGTTTGGCTTGTAAGGGTGCAGCCATATTGGAAATAAATAAACGACTGATGAAAATTGGTACAGACAAATTATGTAATGAACATATATAAAAACGGGGATTGTCCAGGGTCAATAGCAGATTATTTATTTTTTTATTTTTTTTTTCTTTGTGTGCAAAAAAAAAAAAAAAAAAAAAAAATACAGTTGGCGCATTTTTTGACAGTTTGTCGGGAAATCGGAAACATAACATTCTTTTTTAGGCCTAAAAAAGAGACCAAAAGGAAAGTAGTTGTAGGGGAAAAATGTTAAGTGTGTTTCGGTTAATACCAGTATGTTTCGGTGTGTTCTGGTATTTCTGTGTACCGTACCTAAACAGCTCTATACAATGTACATTGACCGTTCATATATAATGTACTTAGCTGTCCCCCTTGCACGTGCAGATAGAATACATACCAGTATCCAGTCTGTTATATACATGAGCAGTCAAGATTTTAGTTTTATGTATCAGTTTGGGTACCTATGGACATACACCTATTGTGTTTTTATTTGAAAGCTTTTGGCTATTTTTATTTGTGGATACTCTAGGCAGAAAATTGTGAAACAAACTGATGTAAATATTTTTTGTATTCATGAAAAAGAAAAGGGAACTTTTTTGTCCTGAATTTGCACAAGTTAGAAGGTTAGCTTTTTCATACTTATAAAATGCATTTTTATCTGTTAATAACAACTTGCTACACCTTGACATTTAAATTATCAATTAAATTTGGGAGACACACATTATATTTGTGATTTTTGTTGATATTTAGAATCATGATGACGTGTAAAGGTGGCAAAGTGTGCTGTCATGTTTTGGCAGACACTGAATATCCTTAACCGCTTAGTTAGAGGAATAAGCCTGCTCAGTATCAAACGTGTGGTAGGGTAAACTGACCACGCTCAACAAGGCCCCATAAGTTTGACTGGGCCGTAAAACCTCAACACACACACACACAAAAAATGTTGAGAAGACAGAAAGCAGAAAGAAAAAGATTCCATCTGTGAAATTATTTTCTGATAGCCAGTCAGCAGTAGGACTCACAACCTTAGGATGGACACCTTCTTTACACCAGGGCCCAGTTCTTCAAAACTAACGATGTCCTTAGTTAACGATTCGTTAAAATTTACATCGAGTGATACGCAAATATGTTGAAATTTTTTGCTGAAACCAATAAATAATGATTCTGATTCCAAAGTTCAAATCAATGACAACATTGAAAAACACAGACTAAATTACGTTTTTAACTAATTTGAAATGAATATGTGTTTTATTTCTTCAAATACAAATTTCCCCATTTTGTAGATTCACATGCTGTATTTCCCAAATGCAGGTATTGACTAATCTCTTAAAACCTATGGTAACTGCACATATTTTCAGTAAAGTATATATGGTTAAATTGAACAAAAACTTAATTGCTGCCATTATCAATCGGTTCTCTTTTGACATATTCTCTGCTTCATCTGCTGCAGCCTTTGCCAATCTATCTTTCATTAACCATTATATACGCATGCCCTGGTATCCATGATATGTCCAGCTTGATGTCTTTCTTGCCTAGGTCCTCATTTGCTTCTTTATTTGCTGGACGGTAGTCTGGGCCCAGTTGTTCAAAGCGCCGTTAGCTTAACAAGCTCGTTAAGGGTCATTTCGTTAACTGTTTTAGCAGACTCAATACACAATATTTTGATATTTTTTGCTGAAAAAATGTGAGTAGCTTTTGCAGTGCAAAAGCTACTCACATTTTTTTCAGCAAAAAATTTCAACATATTTGCGTATCACTCAATGTAAAATTGTTCCAGCCCCAAATTTGGCGAAGAAAATCCCTGGTGAGATAGGGGGTTCGATCCAAACGAGCACCAAGTGTTGTTCCCTTGAGCAAAATACTTTATCCACATTATGACCACATAGCTGAGTACTGATTTCTGCTCAGGAGGACCTGCGTGTAATACTCAGAAAATGAGGGTTTCACCGTGTATATGTATCTTGTTTAATCATTTATTACAGGAGCTGTCTTCATAATTGAATGATGTGGGCCAATCAGTGGCAGGGAGGAGGAGGTGGAGGCTGGCCACTACAGCAGTCAGGACTGTCCAACTTTCAGAGCATGCCACATGATCAAGGTTAGTGCTATGGCTGACTACATTGTATCATGCCAAATTATGACTATCATGATACTGTCACTATCAAGGGCCTAATATCATGATACTATCACCATCTCCAAATCACACAGTATTTGTATTTTAATGAAGTTCTTGATGTTATAAAACCAAACTACCTGTAAAGATACCTAATATTACTGCCTTCTTAGCTTTGCTACCATGTTAACAAACAGAAATCCTTTTTTGTTCTCATACTTTGTTAAAGGCTCCATAATCCTCAAAAATAGACATTTTATTATCCAAGAAAGGTTAAAACAGTATACATACTACCATAAAATGTAGCACCTAACAGCTTTTACAGTTTCAGTTAGCCTCACGTTTTTGAACTGGATAAAAAATGAAATGATTTTTTTTTATTGTATCTGAATTAATGTCCAGTCAAAAACAAAATTTGATCCAGTTCAGAAACACGAGACTAACAGAATTTTTACAGGCTGTCAGTCTTTGCGAAAACTGCAGGACTGTCTGACAAAACCGGCAAATTTTCATTCTGTCCAGCAGAAAAGTTCAGTTTGTCTGACAAATGTCCTGTGATTTCTGGCAAAACGAGACAGTAATTTGATAACAGACAAGCCTCCTGTCCTGCAGAATTTTATTTTGACCTGCCAAAAATTTCAATTTGTCTGACAGCTGTCCTGCATCTGTTGGAAAGATTTCGCGAAGACTGGGCTGTCAGATGCCACATTTTATGATCGTATTAATACCATATATCTATTTATTTATATTAAACCTTTCTGGGATTAAAAAATGTCTATTTTTGAGGAATATGGAGCCTTTAATGTATACCAAAAGAAAAAAAAAAAAAAAGAATGAAAAAAGCTTCAGAATGGCATTACAGAAGTAGAAATTCTACAGGGACAAAAATTATCAAAACTATCAATAGTTGAAGATACTGTCGACAATAATTTGGTCTCATGACTTACCGAAATACAGGAATACTTGTGGAAAAAAACAGAAAAAAATACAGGAATACCCTTGATTTCATTACTGTTGATATGTGTACTAAAAAAAAAAATACAAGGGTTATAAAGCCCAAAACATATTTTCTTTAAAATAAACTATGCCATTTCATGTACTTTGCAGGCATATATAATGACATGTGTTTGGATTCAAGTGTATCAGCACGAGCTGACAAGATGCATCCTTCACAAATTTATGGGAAAATGATGCTGACTCCTGCATGAACAGCAGTATATTTATTCACTGAGAAAAAACAAGCAAAACCACTGCAAATCACCTAGTTTCCAACTTTTGTGTGTGTCTTTTCCGCATTAGTAAACAGCCCAGCAAGAACGAGGCTATTTAGAAACTGTTTGTTTGAAAATTATGATGAAAAACTACATTGTTTTCATTAAAAAAATGCTTTCATTGGTCATAGCATTATAAGAAAGATAAACAAAAGTTTATAAGACTTCCAAAATATTTCAGTTTGTTTCAGTGAATGTTATTTATTTATGGAAGGTCTGCTGCCAGCCGGCTGGTGACTTTTAACTCCAGTGCCAGCCGGCTGGAAGCAGACCTAAAAATCTGCTGCCGGCCAGCTAACTTAATATAAATAGATAGGAAAGTAAGATTGAATATGACATTCTTTCATGTATTCATGTATATAAAAATGCATAATACAACTTAAAGGTATTGCAGAAATATAGAAAATGGTTGTACATTGATCACATGGAGGCACTGGCCATTTCAAGTATTTTCATGGTATGAACATTTCCTAAATTAAACTTACATAAAGTAAGTACTGTACATACATGCACATTAGGGGATTTATTTTAGGCCAAAATATATTTGTATGTGTATACCACATTCCTCTGTATTCTTTATACAAATTAAATTACTTTGAAAAAAAAAAAAAAGTCATTTCTTTGGAACAGGTGATAAAGTTCGATACATGTAGACTAGAGATCTGGTGTGAGATCTGCCATGTGTGCAGCAAGCCAGCTATCTGGAAGGGGGCCCACTGGTGTGGATGTTGCCCCTGTACCTGCACGTTAATTAAAAATCCGATTATGATGATGATGACATGTAATGGATGTCTTAACTTAAGTGCATCTTATAATACACCAGGGATGATCAATAAATTTTAGAACTTTTCTGATAATAGGCTGATTATACAACAGAGTACTTCTGGTCCAAACATGTTTTTACGGAGAACTGGACAAAATTTATCCCAGAATTATCGTCAAATATTCCTCCTTAACAAGATGAAGCATAGATACAGCAACCTTTGATAACTATGATTAGATGAAAAAACTCGGAATTGCACAAAGTTTTTTTTTGCACCGTTTATGGGACTTTCCTTTTTCCTACATGCCATTTTGCCATGTGAAAACAATATTTGGTTCCCGATTAGCGAAAACGCCTCTCTTGATATACAGTTGTTCCGGATACCAATTAGAGTAGAAGCGGTTATCGATTTTTTCATTGGTTATGCGCCGGAATACTAGCCAGATTTATAAAAACCGGAACTGATGTGCCGGATTTACAGTTGGTCATTGTGGCCGTTGGTCAATTCGTCTTACTGACATCGGCCTCGGTGGCTCAGTTGGATGCGCCGTCCGACTGGAGACCAGGAGGTCGCGGGTTCAACCCCCGCCGAGGTCGGCAACATTCTTTCGTGGAGATTGATCATGAAATGTTTTCTGCGGTCATTCTCTCCCTTCCGCTGATTCAAGATGGGCAGTTGTCAGTTTCTGGCGAAAGAATGTGCACAATACTGGTTAACCGCTTAGAGGACTAAGCCTGTCCAGTAAACGTGTGGTTAGGTAAACTGACCGCGCTCGACATGACCCATTGGGTTGACTGAGCCGTAAAACCTCAACACAAATCTTACTGACATGATTTTTTTTGGGGTTATCTTTTTATTTTTCGGCCAATGGCCAACGCCAATCTGAAACACTGCCCTTAGTAAGTGCACAACTGGTTTGAACTGGAATTTTGTGTTACTTTAATAAGTATGATAGGGAGTTAATCCTGGTCCTGCTGAACCCGGATATGTCCTGTCTTTGCAAACAGTGTAGATCCAGATCAGTTGGCATCTGTTCAGTTTGTCATTAAGAATGTGGATTTGTATCAACAGCCAAGATCATGTAATCTGATTGGCTGAAAATTAGGTGGGCATGTCATCTTAATTTATTTAGCATGGCAAGGGTTAAGATATTCAGAGTAAATATGGTACCACTGTTTTTCTTTAACAGAAAACATCTTGGCCCAGTTGTTCAAAGCATTGTTAGCTTAACCAGCTCGTTAGTGGTCAAAATGTTAATTGTTCTAGTAAGTACAATATCTAATTCACAGGTATTTTTGTTGAAAAAATGTGAGTAGCTTTTGCAAATGCAAAAGCTACTCACATTTTTTTCAGCAAAAATATTAGGATATATGCCACATTTAATGATCAAAGTTTTAATGATACGTTAACTAATGACATCTTAGTTTTGAACAACTGGGCCCTGACCTTGTGTACTGATTGTTGTAATATAAATTCTTGTTAGGCAGAGGGTTCTAGAGAGAGCAGCTTTTATCACATCTATGCATGGTTTTCCCTGATTTGCATTTTAGCAGTTTTTACCCCCAAAACCTTGTTTTGGATTCTTAAAAATTAGGGGAAAGGGTCCTGAGTGATGCATACAGAATCAAATCCAAAATTTATTTTATTTATCTATGGCTTTGTATTTTAATCTGTTCATGGTCTGAAGGCCAGGAATTATCAATATTTGGACATTGGTTAATCCATAAAGCACAATGCATAGACTATGTACTGTAAAGCACTTCTTATCTGTAGCATTAAAAGTTGGCTGTTTTACAGGAAGATTTCTGAAAAGCCTGTGAATTGCCACATATAAATGAGGCCAAGTGCAGATTGAGCAGAGCCTGACAACTTCATAAAGCTGTAGATATTAACCCTTGTCCTGCTGAATAAATTAAGAGGCCACGCCCATTTCTAATTTTCAGCCAATCAGATTACTTGATCCAGATTGTTGCTAGTAATTCACATACTTTATGGCAAACAGTGCAGATCCAGATCAGTTGGCTTCTTTAGAAGCCAACTGATCTGGATCTACACTGTTTGCAAAGGCAGGGTATATCCGGGTTCAGCAGGACAAGGGTTAAAGATGGATGATCATTTTTACAGATCTTTTTTTATATTTCTACACAGAGATAGCAATGAACTGTTGCACATTTTGTCTCCATCATGTTAGCCATGTCAAGTGAAAAAGTGTCTGAGCATGCCCAAAATGTGCGGGTTCACATCATCCTGCACATGTGCAAAGTCTTATCCAGGCATTTGCTCTCCACTGGAACTTTCTATAGTATCCAATGATTCTGTTTGCAGACATCGAAGACCCTGATCAGACTGTGCAGATGGGCAGGCTGATCTGGGCCTTCCCTGTCATCATATACCCTGAAGACATGTTTTACATGGCCTGGCCCATATGTCCTAATGTTTGTTTTAATTTATGAATACATACCATTAAATGATGCCACTGTCAGAATAGTAACTGAAAAAAAAAAAAAAAACATAAAAAAAAACTGGATTGCGCAGTCCATGGCACACCATCGCAAAATCCCCATGCTCTGTGCTAATATTGCTCTCGCACATCCTTGCCAGGAGGGGAAGTCATTTAGCAAGTTTGGTTAAATTCCGCTTAGTGGTATTTCAGAATATTTCAAAATGTCATCTGCTGAACTTTTTACCCAGCATATAAAGTATTAGCTTTTCCTTTGCTCTTTACAGTGGATTGGGCCGCTTTAGCGAAACAGTGGATTGCCCAGAGAGAAGCTGTAGGGACAGCTGATCCTGTACAGATGGGAGGTGTTGCTTCAGTAGCAGGTGCCCCACCTCCCCCACCTCCAGAAGAAGAGGTCAGTCAAGTCCCTGAGGGTGCCAGTCAGAATGATATGGATTTGTGCGAAGATGAAGGAACTGAAAATAGTCAAGGTAATAAATAAAGTATTCATTTATCTTCATTTCCAGTTCAAAATATGAGATGGCAGGGGAATGTCTTTGATTTGTAGATAATAGCATTTATTCACAGCAATTGTTATCTTTAGCTCACCTGAGCTCTGCTCAGGATGAGCTATTGTGATCACTTTTCGTCCGTCGTCCGTCCGTCCGTCCGTCCGCACGTCCGTCCGTCCGTCCGTTAACATGTACATGTACCCTCGTATGTTTTTTTTATGCGCATGCGCAGTAATACATCTTTTGAAAGCCACTTAAAATCAGTAGCCCTCAATGATTTTTTTGCCACATACTGCATAGCCTCTGTGATAACCTAAGTGGCAAAAATGACATATGAGGCAAGTCACATAGCTATGGACAGTTAATCCGTACCTAATGTGGCTAAATGGCTAGCCACATAAGAGAATGATAGCTATGGACAGATAATCCATACCTAATGTGGCTAAATAAATTGTAAACACATAATGATAGACAGTAATAGGCACTTAAAATCAGTAGCCACTTAATGATTTTTGCCACATAGTGCATAGCCACATATGTACCCATTCGTGGGTTCGTCCGTCCGTGCGTCCGTCCGTGCGTCCTCCGTTAACATTTTCAAACGACTTCTCCTCTGAAGCCGCTGAGCTAATTTTGCTCAAATTTCATATGGAGCCTCCTTAGGGTGGGGGAACGAAAGATTGCTAAAATGGTCGCGGTCCGTCAACCAAGATGGCCGCCATGCCCATATATGGTAAAAACCTTTAAAAATCTTCTTCTCCATAACCGAGGATGCCTTGGGGCTGAATCTTTGCACAAATCATCGGGGATGGGAGGTCAACCAAAGTTGCTAAAAGAATTGTCGTACGTTGACGTTTGACCTTTTTACGGCAAGGTCAAGTTGGCTTCCCTATGCATTTGTATGAGCTCTATACATTTGAATGGGAAAATTGTTAAGAGTTTCAAACGACTTCTCCTCTGAAGCCTCTGAGCTAATTTTGTTCAAATTTCATATGGAGCTACCTTAAGGTGGGGAAACAAAAGATTGCTAAAATTGTCGCGGTCCGTTGACCAAGATGGCCGCTATGCCCATATATGGTAAAAACCTTTAAAAATCTTCTTCTCCATAACCGAGGATGCCTTGGGGCTGAATCTGTGCACGAATCATCGGGGACAAGAGGTAAACCAAAGTTGCTAAAAGAATTGTCGTACGTTGACGTTTGACCTTTTTACGGCAAGGTCAAGTTCGCTTCCCTATGCATTTGTATGAGCTCTATACATTTGAATGGGAAAATTGTTAAGAGTTTCAAATGACTTCTCCTCTGAAGCCTCTGAGCTAATTTTGTTCAAATTTCATATGGAGCCACCTTAGGGTGGGGAAACAAAAGATTGCTAAAATTGTCGTGGTCCGTTGACCAAGATGGCCGCCATGCCCATATATGGTAAAAACCTTTAAAAATCTTCTTCTCCATAACCGAGGATGCCTTGGGGCTGAATCTTTGCACGAATCATCGGGGACGAGAGGTCAACCAAAGTTGCTAAAAGAATTGTCGTACGTTGATGTTTGACCTTTTTACGGCAAGGTCAAGTTCGCTTCCCTATGCATTTGTATGAGCTCTATACATTTGAATGGGAAAATTGTTAAGAGTTTCAAACGACTTCTCCTCTGAAGCCTCTGAGCTAATTTTGTTTAAATTTCATATGGAGCCACCTTAGTGTGGGAAAACAAAAGATTGCTAAAATTATCGCGGTCTGTGACCAAGATGGCCGCCATGCCCATATATGGTAAAAACCTTTAAGAATCTTCTTCTCCAGAACCGAGAATGCCTTGGGGCTGAATCTTTGCACAAATCATCGGGAACGAGAGGTCTACCAAAGTTGCTAAAAGAATTGTCGTAAGTTGACATTTGACCTTTTTATGGCAGGGTCGTTTGCTTCCCTATGCATTTGTATGAGCCCCATACATTTGAATAGGAAAATTGTTGAGAATTTTAAATTTCTTCTTCTCTGAAGCCACTGAGCCAAATTTGCTCAAATTTCATATTGTGCCTTCTTAAGTCAGGGGAACGAAAGATTGCTAAAATGGTCGCGGTAGGTCGACCAAGATGGCCACCATGCCCATATATGGTAAGACCCTTTAAAAATCTTCTTCTTCAGAACTGAGGATGCCTTGGGGCTAAATCTGTGCACAAATCATCAGGTACAGGAGATCTACCAAAATTGCTAAAAAGATTATCGTATGTTGACATTTGACCTTTTTACAGCAAGGTCAAGTTTGCTTCCCTATGCATTTGTATGAGCCCCATAACATTTATATGGGAAAATTGTTGAGAATTTGACGACTTCTCTGAAGCCACTGAGCCAAATTTGCTCAGATTTTTAGCTCACCTGAGCATGAAGTGCGCATGGTGAGCTATTGTGGTCAGTCAATGTCCGTCGTCCATTATGGGTCATGCGGCGTGCGTCATGCGGTGTGAACAATTGCTTTAAAAGCCTACTCTTCCTACACCCCAGGGCCAATTGACTCGATACTTGGTAGGAAGCATCAGGGTGAAATGTAGATAAAAAAATAGCTAAAATCATTCCAATCGGAAATCCAAGATGGCCGCCATGGCTGCCATCTTGAAAATTTTTTTCGCTTCTTCTGAACCGAAAGGCCAATTGACTCCAAACTTGCTAGGAAGCATCAGGGTGACTTGTAGATCAAATATAGCTAAAATCGTGTCGGTCCAAATTCCAAGATGGCCACCATGGCAGCCATCTTGAAAATCTATTTTTCGCTTCTACTCCTAAACCCAAAAGCCAATTGACTCCAAACTGGTTAGGAAGCATTGGGGTGACTTATAAATCAAAAATAGCTAAAATTGTGCTGATTAGAAATCCAAGATGGCCACCATGGCAGCCATCTTGAAAAGCTATTTTTCGCTTCTTCTCCTGAACCGAAAGGCCAATTGACTCCAAACCTGCTAGGAAGCATCGGGATGACTTGTACATCAAAAATAGCTAAAATCGTGCCAATTGGAAATCCAAGATGGCCTCCATGACAGCCATCTTGAAAATCTATTTTTCGCTTCTTCTCCTAAACCTAAAAGTCAATTGACTTGAAACTTAGTAGGAAGCATCAGGGTGACTTGTAGATCAAAAAATAGCTATAATCATTCCGATCAGAAATCCAAGATGGCAGCCATCTTGAAAATCTATTTTTTGCTTCTTCTACTGCACCAAAATGCCAGTTGACTCAAAAGTTGGTAGGAGGCATTGGGGGTGACTTGTTTTACTTGTGACGTTTTGAAAATTTCAGCATTTTAACCTTGTAAGCAAGATATTTCAAAAACTGTTTAAGCCATTGCCTTGTCATAAGAGTATTGGAAAAATGTTGCATGCCATCTGCATATCTGCAGTGGCGGTTTCACTCAGGTGAGCGAGTTGTGGCCCGTGGGTCTCTTGTTTTAAATCTGCTTTTGAACTCCATGTAATTACTAAAATCTTTCTAGGAAACAAACGAGTGTTGTCAATTTCTGCATGTGACATATGATAGATAGATTAGATGCATTTGACAGTCAAAACAAAGTGATGGTATTTTAGCTCACCAAAGGCTCAGGATGAGCTATTGTGAACACTTATGGTCCGTCGTTGTTTGTCTGTCCACACCTTTGAATGACTTATCCTCTGAAGCACCTGGGCCAATTTTTTTTCAAACTTCCTGTGGAACCTTCTGTTAAAGGTGGACTGAAAATTTGTATAAATGGTCACGGTCATTTAATGCCATGCCCATGTATGGTAAGAAGTTCTGAACACTTAAAAATCTTCTTTTCCAGAACCAAGAAAGCTTCAAGGCTGAATTTTTTAGCTCACCTGAGCTGAAGGCTTGAGGATGAGCTATTCTGGTCACTTGCCATCCATCTGTCTGTCCACACCTTTGAATGACTTCTCCTCTGAAACCCCTGGGCCAATTTTCTTCAAACTTCATGTGGAGCCTTCTGTTAAAGGGGGCTTGAAAATTTGTTCAAATGGTCATGGTCCATTAATCAAGATGGCCACCATGCCCATATATGATAAAAACACTTAAAAATCTTCTTTACCAGAACCAAGAAAGCTTTGGGGCTGAGTCATGATATATAGCATCGAGGACTCAAGGTCTACCAAGTTTGTTCATATCGAGGGTTGAGCGCAAGACTAGCATAAGTCAGATGGTTGTTTTTCCCCAAACCTAATCTCCTCACCATGAAGGTGTTATGAAGATTACAACATTTCTTTCTGTAAACAATGAAAATTTAGGTGCCATTGCTCGTATGAGCAATGGCACCTAAATTTGCATTGTTTACAAAGGGGTCCAAGTTGCCCCTAAACAAGGGTTTCAAAAATATGTTTGAATTACCATAGTCTTGCGCTCAACCCTCGAAATGATGATCGTAGGTTTACAGCAAGGTCAAGTTTGCATCCCCATGCATTTGTATGGGGAAAATGTTGAAAAGTCATTTTATCAACCGGCTCAGTGGTAGAATGTCCGCTTTGTGACTGGGAGGTTGCGGGTTCGATCCCCGGCCAGATCATACCGAAGACTTTAAAAATGGTACAAGCTGCTCTTTCGCTTGGCACTCAGCATTAAGTACTTTAACTAGCTCTAGTCAGCTCAGTGTCAGTATAATATGGCTGGGTGGAATATCATGTCAAAGTGTCTGGGGCGTGATAATTCAGTGAGGCAGCACTCTAAAAAGTGAGCATTTGAGCTCCCTGCCACATCCAGAAACCGTTGCGATATGACTGAAAGATTGTTGAAAGCGATGTTAAGCCCAAATCAAACACATTTTCTCAAAATGTATTAAAGACTAATGGCTGAAACTTACAATGTGTGATTAAAGTAGTAAAACATTTTAGTTATAATCAAAATTTTGTCCGCTGAGGGTTATCTGCCCTTGCCCCTGGGCTATATACCAGTACATGTATAGAATTGTGTAATTTTTAAATGTCTTCTTCTCTGAAACATCTTTAGCAATTTTCACCAGATTCCAAATGGGCCTTCTGTTGAAAGGGTTTTGCCAATTTGTTCAAATGTTTCTGCACCATTGAACAAGATGGCCGCTATGTCCATATATGGTAAAAACACTTAAAAATCTTGTTCTCCAGAATCAAGAAAGCTTTGGGGCTGAATCTTGGTATATGGCATCGCTGTCTCAAGCTCTACCAAGTTTGTTCAAATGATGATTGTAGTTACAGCAAGGTCAAATTTGCATCTCTAGATTTGTATGGGGGAAAAGTTGAAAAATCATCTTTTCAATATGTATTTAAAACTAATGGCTGAAACTTACACTGTGATTAAAATAGTAAAACAAATTAACAATACCCTTTCGACAGAAGGCCCCATGAGAAATCTGGTAAAAATTGCTCAAGCAGTTTCAGAGAAGAAGACATCTTAAAATCACACAATTTTATACATATATGTAGCCCAGTTGTAAGGGCAGATAGCCTTCAGGGGACGAAATTTTGATTCTAACTAAAATGTTTTACTACTTTAATCACACATTGTAAGTTTCAGCCATTAGTCTTGCCCCTGGGCTACATGTATAAAAAATTCAGTCTTTATATTTCTTCTGAAAAGCTTGACCAATTTTCACCAGATTTCACATTGGGCCTTCTGTTAAAGGGATATTATTATTAATTTGTTTAAATGATTCTACATCATTAAACAAAATGACTGCCATGCCCGTATATGGTAAAAAACACTTAAAAATATCTTTTCCCGAAGCAATACATTTCAAGGTTGAATCATGGTATAAAGCATCGTGGACTCAAGGTCTACCAGGCTTGTTCAAATGATGATCCTAGGATGACCTTTGACCTTTCCATGGCAAGGTTAAATTTACATCCCCATACTCTTGTATGGGGAAAATGTTGAAAACATATTTTCTGTCAAAGGGATATTGACAGTTTGTTCAAATGGTTCCACACCATTGAACAAGATGGCCGCCATGCCCATATATGGTAAAAAAAAAATAAAAAATAAAAAAAAAAAAAACGCCCAAAAATCTTTTTCCCTAAAACCAAGAAAGAGACTGAATCTTGGTGTATGTAGTATTGGGGACTCGGAAGGTCTACCATGTTTGTTCAGATGATGATCCTAGGATGACCTTTGACCTTTTTATGACAAGGTCAGATTTGCGTCCTCATACAAATTGTTGAAGAATCATTTTCTGAAAATATATTAGACTAATGGCTGAAACTTACAATGTATGATTAAAGTAGTAAAAGTAGTAAAACTTATTATTTACAATCAAAATTTTATCACCTTGGGGATATAGTATCTGCCCTTGCCCCAGGGCTTTGTGCATGTATAAAATTGTATAAATCCTTCTTCTCTGAAACTTCATGCCAATTTTCACCAGATTTCACATGGAGCTTTCCGTTAAAGTGGTACTAACAATTTGTTCAAATGGTTTTGCACGTTTGAACAAGATGGCTGCCATGCCCATATATAGTAAAAACACACCAGAACCAAGAATGCTTTGCGGCAGAATCTTGGTTTATAGTATTGTATGCGCAAGGTCAACCAACTTTGGTCAAATGCAGATCTTAGGATGACCTTTGACCTTTTTACAACACTGTC
Organism: Anodontia alba; assembly: GCA_964016985.1. Taxonomy (NCBI): domain Eukaryota; kingdom Metazoa; phylum Mollusca; class Bivalvia; order Lucinida; family Lucinidae; genus Anodontia; species Anodontia alba. Next base: position 119,325,847 of record OZ024824.1, read on the forward strand.
AAATTTCTGTCCAAGTTGCTACATGGCAATGTTGCATGGCATCTGAAGATATGCAGTGGCTGTTTTACTTAGGTGAGCGAATCATGGCCCATTGGCCTCTTGTTTTGCTTTTGCATTAGTACATATGTTTGTTTGTCCTTCCATAGCTTCAGTGGATATTTTGTGTGGAAGTGTTTTAAGACATTGTATTGTTAAGGCCTGTCGATAGATTGACGTCTATTGTGGTATGTGACCAAACAGTCACTTTGTCTGTTTTTGGGATGATGTTATGCCCAACCTTTGCAAACAGTATAGATCCAGATCAGTTGGCTTCTAAAGAAGCCAGCTGATGTGTATCTGCACTGTTTGTCATTCAGTATGCGAATTTGTATCAACAACCAGGATCAAGTTATCTAATTGGCTGAAAATTAGAAGTGGGTGTTGCATCTTAATTTGTTCAGCATGGCAATAGTTAAGACTAAAAATCTACCAGGAATATCACCTCTTCACCTGAGATGCTGCCATGATGCCTAGATGCTGAGAAGGTAAGACATAAACTTTTGAAATGTGAAAAGCTATACCAGAGTAGTTGTTAAGGGGGAAAACTGAGAGATAATTCTGGAATAATTTTCTAAAAACATGCTGTGGGCACTCATTAGAAGTGCCTCAGAGGGGCACTTCTAATGTATACCCACAACATATGTTTTATAAAAAATATCTTGAGTGGGACCAGTAGGACCAGGTTAATTGATCTTTCTCAATCCCAGAATATGAGTGCTATGTCCTATTTTGCAGGCTTTCAGAATCCAGATCAGTGGGGATGGGGAGGTATGCAGCAACAACAACAGCAGCAGTGGAATGAACCACCTCCTCCAGGTTGGGGAATGCAACCACCTCCACAGGAAATGCCAAACAAAGTAACCAGATCTATACTTTAGTCCAGTATTCACTCTGAATATTTAGACTCTTCAACTCATGTCATACTTTGTCTAAATTTTAACCCATTTTAGTCTGGAAATCCCCAAAAGCGTAATTGGAAAACAGTGCAGACCCAGATCATATGCCACAGAATGTGGCATCTGATCAGGGTCTACACTGTTAGCAAAAAAGTTTAGCCATTTTTTTCCCCTATGAATATCGACATCGCATAGCATGACATACCTAACATTGAAATTCAACTTCAGTTTATAGTGTGGGCATAGGTCTAGGTAAGAGTGGATATCCAGATAGTATTTTTCTTAGTTCTCCATGAAAGCATATGTTGTGTGTTTTCATTAGAAGTGCTTCGATGCGGTGCTTCTAATGAGTACCCACAAATATGTTTTCATGGAGAAATAAGAAATATGTCAATACTTTTTGGTTGAAAAAAGAACCTTTATATCAAGAATATCAAGAGCTATGTATGGAGTGAATTTATTCTGTCTGAAATGGGTTAACTCCATAGCATACTTAGTCAAAAGGTTAAACAGGCCAAATTTACTACCTGTTAGTGTTCTAATAAACTGCTAGATGAGTGGCAGACAGTTTCCGATCTGATCAGATGGCTTGTTTTGTCGTATCTGATCTAGCTCTACACTGTTTTCTTCAGTCTCAGTCCATATACATAGGATAAGCTTTAAAGAGGATACTGCTCTATAGGTCTTTCCTGAGTTTTAAAGACTGTTATGATGCGTGACCAGAGTATTCCACTATGACTATAAGGTTGACTGCATATGCAACAATCTTGAGAATGTTTTGCTATGGCTGACCTCTCTTTGATCTTTTTTCCTTAGCTGTAGTTAAGGCGCTTTTTTCAATCAAGAATTTTTTTCTTATTTCTCCACGAAAACATATGTTGTGGTACTAATTAGAAGTGCCTCACTGAGGTGCTTCTAATTAGTATCCACAGCATATGTTTTAATGGAGAAATAAGAAAAATATTAACCAGATACCCACTCGTATCTAGTCCTATGCTTTCTAAATACAAATTTTTCCCATACTACACCTGCAATATGTACATGCCAACAAGATTAACTCAAACCTACATAAACTTCACTTGAACACCTACTTTTAAAGCTTAAAAATCAGGTAGGCTTGGACTGATGCCGCAGAACAATTCTAAGCTTAAAAAACCGAATAGTTACGACTGGAGTATCGGAAGCTCAGTGCATTTAGCCCTCACCTGCTGATTCTACAGTCTGAGTTCAAATCCACTTTGGCAGAGATTTCTTCTGATAACTGTAGGGCATTTCCTTGAAAAAAAAAAAGCTTTATTATGTTTTCATTTTGTCACAGTCCCAGAATGGCTGAAATGCCGATACCAGGATGTTAATACATAAAAACACCAAAATATCAAGTTGTTTTTGTAGGCAAGTAAATTTCATTTGATAGTTGCATAAATTTCTAAACTCTTTAAAGAATAATTCTGCTCTTCGAATTCCAGCAAACACAAGGCTTTGAATACAACCATGGGAGCTTCCAGCAGTTTGACTATAACCATGGTGGGGACCAGTTTGGCTACCAGAACCAGGTATATTACACAGTAGATTTACTCTAATTACCCTAAATTCAGACACCTAAGATCTTTTCGTAGTTCCAGATTAGACACTTTTTGGACAGGGTTTTAAAAAAAATCGGTCCTTTAAAATAGCGATGTCTGGGCGGGCGAGTGGTCTGGTGGGTATCATCCCAGGTTAACCTTTTGGTTAATCTTTTTAAAAACCTGTCCATATTGCCGATAGGCGTTTTTCTTGTTTTTTTTGTGTGTGTTTTTTTTTTTCAATCAGAACATACTGATATTTTTATGCCCCTACATCAGATGATGCCGGGGGCATATACAGGGTTCATACATGTCAGGGAAATGTCAGGGAAATTAAAATTTTTTCTAGGTCAGGGATTGTCAGGGAATTTTGTGATGTGTCAGGGAAAAATGAAATTTTGCAAAAATGTCAGGGAATTTTACATTTCAGCCTGATGAAGCTGGGATGTTTGATCCCGATGTATTTTTTTGCTAAATTCATAAAATTTTTGGCTCCAGTAATGTCAGGGAAATTTGAATTTGTGTCAGGAAATGTCAGGGAATTTTGGTCAGTCCTAAATGTATGAACGTTTTTAGGTTTTCCGTACGTATGTACGTATACCATGTTGCATGGCATCTGCAGATATGCATTGGTTGTTTTACTCAGGTGAGCGAATGGTGGCACAGTTTTATCAAACAGAATCTACCCAAAGCACAACACAAAAAGAGACCTTATACCATATGGGCAGCAAATGGTCTCAGATCACTTGGCATGTCTTGTGTAACCTAGCTATTGGGACTCGCCACATTTGTCATTTAAATAAGTCCATTTTATTACCTGTTGATTTGCCAAAAATTGCTGGATTAGAGTTTTCAGGCTGTATAGACCCTGATCAAGGAATGGATTTTGTGGCATCTGATCTGGGTCTACACTGTTTCTGCATGTCTGTTTGTCTGAATACTTCGAGCAAATAGGGTGTATGAAGAAAGACTATTTTTCCCCCTTGTAGTAGGCTGTATGTATTGTCATAGCAACAGATAAGGCGCTTTTTTCATCCGAAAAATGCTGATATCTTTTTTATTTCTCAACAAAAACATATCGAGGCGCTTCTAATGAGTACCCACAACATATGTTTTCGTTGAGAAATAAGAAAAATATTATGTGGATACCCCCTCTTATCTGTAGCTATGTATTGTAAAGACAGATCATACAAACATTTGAACTTGCAGATAATTTTGAGTGGTTAAGTGGTGGTAAGGGCCTACTGTACTTGCAGCAGGTGGATGAAGGCAGTATGTTAGTATTTCTGCTTTTGTTTTCACGCATCCTCTGTTTCTTTTTTCCTCTCATTTCCTAGCTCTTTTGCCTCTTTTTCTCTGGGAGAGGACGCAATATGATCCACAAGAATTGATGTGTCATTAAAGAGGAAACAAAAATTCTATTCCTCTGTCAGTTCATAAGAAAACTCGGCCGTGAAGTTCAAGAAAACTGAGGAGATCCCCATAGCCTAGTGGATAAGAGAGCTGACTCTTAATCCATTAGGTTTCTCAGTGCTGTGGTTCGAGCCTTGCTCGAGTCACATGTGGGAAAATCCAGTTCTGCTTATGGATGGTCAGGTGGTTTTTCCCCTAGTTCAACGGTTTTTGTCCACCTTTGATGAATGATTGACTCGATATAAGTGAAATATTCTTGAAAGGGCCGTAAAACCCAAAACTAAAACGAAAAAAAAAAAAAAAAAAAAAGAAATCTAGAAAACTGTCAAGAAAATTTATCTCTTCGGAAAAATTCAACTATTTGAGGATTTATTCACAGCTCCAGATAAGGTGCTTTTTCTCAAAAACCATATGCTGTGGATACTCATTAGAAGTGCCCTACCACTTATTTCTCGTAAACAGTGAGACACTTCTAATGAGTAACCACAATGTATATTTTCCTCCAGAAAGAAGAAAAATATTATATGGATACCCACTCTTATCTATAGCTATGTTATTTATTCATGTATGGAACCATAACAGATGAAATAACGAGAGTTAATCATTAAATAGTCATTAAATGAAAAGACAATATACTCAGTGCCAAAGAACCTTCTTATCATTAGCAGATGGAAAATGAAGGCCCACCTTGGGGCAGGGTACCCCCTGCCCCTAACCAGTATGCTGAACCCCCAAGAAGACCATTCCGAGGAGGGAGGAGACAACCAAGACCATTGATGCAAGAAGAGGAGGAGGAAGATAATACATTTCTAGGTATGCTTTTGTAGTAAATACCCTCATTCCTCAAAACTTAAACATAGCTCCAGATAAGGCGTATTTCAGCAGAAAAGGTATTGGTATTTTTCATATTTCTCCATGAAAACATATGTTGTGGGTACTCATTAGAAGAGCCCCACTGAGTTACTTCTTATGAGTAGCCACAACATATATTTTTTGTGGGAACTAAGAAAAATATAATGTGGATACCCCCTCTTATCTGGGGCTATTCCTTAACTGGTAAAATGCCAAGAAAACCTATATATGAAAATGTTTATGTCGTCTGCTGAATATTCTTGCAAACTTTTCAAACCTATTTTTCCATACAGGCAAACAGTGTGGACCCTGATCAGAATGCTCCTAGAGGAGCAGTCTGATATGGGTTCACACTGTTTGCAAAAATGACTTTTAAAATCACAAGCAGATGACAAAGCAGACGACAATTGTTGTGATTGGCAGTTTAAGGGTTAACCATAGCTTCAGACAAGATGGGTGTCCAGTTAATATTTTTCTTATTTCTCCATGAATACATATAATGTGGATATTCATTACATGCACCTCACCCACAACATGTGATTTGTGGAAAGATAAGGCACATATCGGTACTTTTTGGGTCTATGAAAGTGCTGTATACAGTGAATCAAAGCCGGCCTCGGTGGCTCAGTTGGATGCGCCGTCCGACTGGAGACCAGGAGGTCGCGGGTCCAACTGCTGTCGAGGTCGGCAACATTCTTTCGTGCCGAGGTCGGCAACATTCTTTCGTGGAGATTGATCATGAAATATTTTCTACGGTCATTCTCTCCCTTCCGCTGATTCAAGAGGGGCAGTTGTCAGTTTCTGGCGAAAGAATGTGCACAATATTGGTTAACCGCTTAGAGGACTAAGCCTGCCCAGTAAACGTGTGGCTAGGTATACTGACCGCGCTCGACATGACCCCATTGGGTTGACTGGGCCGTAAAACCTCAACACAAACAAACAAACATTTTTTCGTAGAGATTGATCATGAAATATTTTCTACAGTCATTCTCTCCCTTTCGCTGATTCAAGAAGGGCAGTTGTCAGTTTCTGGCGAAAGAATGTGCACAATACTGGTTAACCGCTTAGAGGACTAAGCCTGCCCAGTAAACGTGTGGGTTAACGGACCGTGCTAGACATGATCCCATTGGGATGACTTGGCCGTAAAACCTCAACACAAACAAACAGTGAATCAAAACTGGCCAACAAACATGGATTGGCTGGCAGCAAGGAATGTTACTTTTTCAAAAGCCTGCTTTTAAAAACGAATGTAGCTTAAGGCATCAAATATGTACTTCACAGGGATCAGACATTTGATGATTTAGGAAACTTTCTCTTGTCTTCAGGCATCTGAAAGAAACAATAAAGCAACTAATGAATACTAATAAAACATCAACTGTTTGCTCTAAAATTTTGGTAAACTCTAGAAAACAAGTGCAACCCTTATTGATTTGGTGTCTTATCTTTACATGCCAGTCTTATCTTTGTTTGAATATGTTCATATAAATGCTTTGCTTAGAAGTTTATTTTTTCTTTTGATTTTTACTGCTGGAGATATTTCAATGTATTAATATAGTTTGACCAAATAATCATTGTGAGTATTCTTTCTGTGACAGTGATACTAACTGTTCTCTCTATCCTGAGGACACAACTCTCAGCCTATGTGTACTTTTGCATTTGATTTTGATTATTGCTTTTTATACCCTACCATACTGATAATGGCAGATGGCTGTCCGCTGGCCTCAGTGGCTCAGTTCGATGCGAACATTCTTTCCTGGAGACTGATCATGAATTCATTTCTACGTCATTCTCTGCCTTCCGCTGATTCAAGAAGGGCAGTTGTCAGTTTCTGGCAAAAGAATGTGCACAATACTGGTTAACCGCTTAGAGGACTAATCCTGCCCAGTAAACGTATGGTTAGGTAAATTGACCACGCTTGACATGACCCCATTGGGTTGACTGGGCTCTAAAACTTCAACAAATAAAACCAAATCAGTTGGATGCGCATCCGACTGAAGATCAGGAGGTTGCGGGTTCATCCCCCACCTGGTCAGCAACCATCTTTCGTGGAGATTGATCATGAAATACTTTCTACGGTCATTCTCTCCCTTCCGCTGATTCAAGAAGGGCAGTTATCATTTTCTGGGGAAAGAATGTGCACAATACTGGTTAACCGTTTAGAGGACTAAGCCTGCCCAATAAACATGCGGTTAGGTAAACTGACCGCACTCGACATGACTCCATTGGGTTGACTGGGCCATAAAACCTCAACACAAACAAACAAACATTCTCTCCCTTCCCCTGATTCAAAAAGGGCAGTTGACAGTTTCTGGCAAAAGAATGTGCACAATACTGGTTAAACACTAAAGGACTAAGCCTGCCCAGTAAAATTGTGGTTAGGTAAACTGACTGCGCTCGACATGACCCCATAGGGTTTGCTGGTCTGTAAAACCTCAACACAAACGTTTGTTGTCCATCTGTCGTATGTCCATCGGTTTGTCCATATTTTCGTTTCCAATTATAACTTAAGTAAATATCAATGGATTTTCATCAAACATGGTGTGTACATTGATATTGTGGAGATCTAGTTTGGAATTGCTGATGGGCATATTTCGTCAGTTTTTGACAAGAGTTATCTGCCTGCGACATGTCCATATTTGAGTTTCAGGACAAAAAATTTAGTAGCTCTTAATGGATTTTCACCGAATATGATTGAGCATTGATATTGTGGAAATTTGGTTTGGGATTGCTTATTAGCAAAGTTCTAAAAAAAAAATTACAATTCTCTGTCCACAATATGATAATGGTGGTGTATTGTCGTTTCACGTTTTTTATTCATTTTTATACTAAGAGCCTAGTTGCAGGGATTATCCCCCAGAAATGATTATAGGAGTCATCATGTTGGTTGGTTGGAACATGTCAAGGTTGTGACATGAACCATACATCCAAATATGTATGGGTATCCACAAAATATTTTTCTTATTTCTGCATGAAAACATATGTTGTGATGCTCATTAGAAGCGCCATGGTGAGGTGCTTCTATTGAGATCCCACAACCAATGTTTTCATGGAGAAATAAGAAAAGTATCAATACTTTTCATTTGACATTTGAAAATATACCCTATCTGGAACTACTACAGTATGTGATAGATTTTCATGTTAACCCATAGACATGGTCAGCATGTTGATTAACTGTGTGTGACATAAAAATTCAGTCCATTGTTATTTGCCCTTGGAATATAAGTCAATCTGTCCAAATTTACGAAGAAAATTATTTCTGCAAGTTACAATTTATAAAACTTCACATTAATGATCAGTTTGATGAGTAGCTATGTGTGTCATAAAATGTTTTGTTTGAAGGGTTTTCTGCCCTTTTCCCTTAAGTCCATCTTTTGAAATTTTGACTGACACTATTTCTGCACATTTAAAAAAAAAAAAAAAAAAAAAAAACTTTAAAAGAAATAATTAGCATGATGAGTAACTGTTTGTGACATTATTTTCTTTCTATGCATATATACATGCACAGACTTAATATTTTGTTTAGATGCTGCTAAGCGGAAGGCTTTGCCAGCTTGGATCAGAGAGGGCTTGGAGAAGATGGAAAGAGAAAAGCAGAAGAAGTTGGAGAAAGAACAGAAGAAAAAAGAAGAAGAAGAGACAAGGATAGCTAAAGAAAAAGCAGAGAAGGAAGCAGAAGAAGCATTGGAGAGAGAGAATGCAGGGGAGCCTAGAATTCCAAGGAAAAGCAGATTTGTATGTGATCTAATGAGGCTATTCACAGTTCCAGATAAGGCACTTTTCCAACCTCGATGGCTCAGTCTGATGCATGTCAGTAGGACTGCAATGATACACTCACCTCACAGTACGATACATACTGGGATACTAGTACTGCTTCACAATACGATACCTATCGCTATACACTTTTCAGACTTGAGATAAACAGTAACAACATGATGATTATACTATGGTGGTTAACTAAGGTTCTCACCATACTTCAAAGTTTGTTTGAAATAGTTCACAGTCATAGTCTTAATATCATATTTGTAAAAGTTTCATAATATGAAAAGTTTATTCCATTATTTTTTCTTCAGTGAACAGAACCTAATATAAGCATCCAAGTTCCAGTACTACAGCTTCCTAGAAATACAATGTTCAGAAACAGATTCTGTCCAGAATGCTATTCCTTTCATTCAGTGCGAGTCTGACTTACTGATTTTATAGAATCGCTACTGCAAAATGGCATGAAAGATAGAAAATTCTATGAAAACATTTTCCTGAATGTTTTGAGTGCTTTAAATATTCATAACAATGTTTATTATACTCCCGGCATACGAAGTATGCCGAAGGGGTATATAGTTTTCATCCGTTCCGTTAATCTGTTTGTCTGTCTGTCCGTCCATCCGGGTGTGATTCCGTCCGTTAACCCTTTCTGTAACCAAGTTTTACTTTGAAGTTTTTGGATTACTTATAACACTGCAGCCACTGATCAAAAACTTTTCATATTTGGTATGGGGGTACCTGGGAGGGTTCTCTTCCATTCTACATCTAGGGACCTCTGGGTCATGCCCCAGGGCAGGGCTAGAGGTAAAAATCTAGGACACCCCAATAAAGTAGTATATCAGTTTGTTTAAACAAACAACCTCTTATTAGAGAAGGATGGGCATCAGACCTGTTTATCACATCAACATTCAGTGTAATAAGGTCAAGGTTGTTGTGACCTTATTTTCATGCTTCAGTGATTTTGCCTTACCGTATTAATCCGCCTATAAGACGGGGATTTTTCAAATAAAAAAGCCCCCAAAAATCCAGACCCGTCTTATAATCAAGGTCTTTGGCCATATCGGTATCTTCAGCAAAGTCCGGTGGTGCCACGTGGTTACGGAAAATGCCGATCTTCGAAACTAGTATAAGGATATAATGTTCACCTTCGTCCCTTGACAGAAATAGCAGCAAGGTAATTTTGTAGGTGAAGTACCGAATTTTTCTGTGTATTACTCGCACTGAATATTTGCTAAATAGTTTTGAAATAAAAAAAAAGATGTTCCTATGTAAAACACGAAGAATTTATCCGTGCATTATTTACTAAGTTACTAGATACTAAGTGTGTCAAATTTCACTAGGATTGAGTTGAAAATGGCTGAACTCAGAAGGTTTAGAGTAGAAACAGGCCGCATTTATGATAATGCTAACTGAATTTTCGTTGTGCAGCTCTGTTACCATGGGCCTCAGGCAACTTGATGTAGTGTAGACAGTTCTTTGCTTCCCCACTGCAGACGATATGATAATAAAAATGTAGTTATTTCTTTTGTGTTCTCATAATTAACACCTTCTTTGTGTCACTTTCTTAACTGAGACGTGAAATTATCAACTCAGTGATTATTTAATGGATTAACATCATAGTTGGTATAATGCATCAGTGTGACTGTCAGATTAATTTCTCAAATATATGCAGGTCAGTGTCCTATATTTTATGGCCCAGCAAATTTGCTTCACATCTTGAAGACTATTTACTTCAGGAAGGTTGTACTTGGGATGATAGATCAGTCACTCAGAGACTGACATTGTAAACTATATCTTGGCCGGCTTCGGTGGCTCAGTTGGATGCGCCGTTCGACTGGAGACCAGGAGGTCGCGGGTTCAACCCCCGCCAAGGTCGGCAACATTCTTTCGTGGAGATTGATCATGAAATATTTTCTGTTAAACACCAGGAAAACTTCTTAGAAGTAGCAACACACTTTATTTACAACAATGGTGGACATACAATAACTCTATGACGTTACGTCGTTTCCATGACATTCATGACGTCACAGTTAAGAATAATCAGTAACAGTAGCATTGAAGAGTAGCATTGAAGAGCATTGAAGAGTATTTTAACAACAGATATAGAAGTTACCTAACCTGATAGTAATTAACATTTTCTACGGTCATTCTCTCCATTCCGCTGATTCAAGAAGGGCAGTTGTCAGTTTCTGGCGAAAGAATGTGCACAATACTGGTTAACGGCTTGGAGGACTAAGCCTGCCCAGTAAACGTGTGGTTAGGTAAATTGACCACGCTTGACATGACCCCATTGGGTTGACTGGGCCGTAAAACCTCAACACAAACAAACTATATCTTGCCTTATATCAGTGTCATTAACTTTAAAATATTACATAATTAAGAAATGGTGCCAGCCAGGGGTATTAGTGACCCTCTGAGTACCCACAACATGTTTTTATAGGGGAAATATGAAAAATATATTGTGAATATCTTCTCTCATTTGGAGCTTTGGCTATTGTGAGTGCTGCTTGATAGCTGAAACCATTTTTTTCTGCATGAAAATATAATAAAAGCTTCTTTAACCTTCACCACTCTCTGGGCTAATTTAGGTCACAGCAGTAGAAAAACTGAAAATTCACGGTGGCTGGGGGGGGACATCTGTTTTCTCTGAAAATAGTTACTAGTTATGTACTGTCATATATATTTTGTGGGAGATGTACATTTGGATAGCAATAATGTAGGGAAGAGTAAACAGTTGGGAGGCAGATTTAAAAAAAGAAGGAAAAAACCAGCCTTTCTGACCTGTATTGGTACTCCTGGAACAGCTTTGACTGAAATTCCATGAAAGTAATCAGAAAAAATAAAGTTTGTTAACCCTTGTCCTGCTGAATAAATTAAGAAGCTGCACCCATTTTTAATTTTCAGCCAATCAGATTACTTGATCGAGGTTGTTGATACAGATTCACATACTTAATGGCAAACAGTGCAAACAGTGTAGATCCAGATCAGTTGGCTTCTGAAGAAGCCAACTGATCTGGATCTACACTGTTTGCAAAGGCAGGGTATATCCCGGTTCAGCAGGACAAGGGTTAAAACCTGAGTACTTTAGATAAGTTGCCTGTTTGCTTTAATGTTTGGGGTTGGTTGGCTGTGGCAAAGGTGTTGTGTATCTTACATCACCGAGGCAGCCAACTGATATTGGCTTACAGTTGGACAGGGAGTGGTCGGGTGCGAAGGCGTCTTGTATCGTACATCAGCCGGGCATCCAACTGATACTGGCTTACAGTTGGGCAAGGCCTGCTATCCTTGTAGCAGGTAAGGGTAGAGGGGGAATGTTTTTATTCTGTTTCTTCGCTTTCATTTCTGTTCCTCTTTCTTCCCTGTCCTTCTCTTTGATCTTCACTACTATTTCTCCTGTCTCTTTTCTCCCTTTCTCAGGGAGACAACACAAAATGACCCACAAGGATTGATATGTCATTAAACCCCACCACATTCAGTCAGTGCTTAAATGTTCAAAACCATATTTCCAAAATGCAATTAAAATCCATTTGGCAGGGTATCAAAATGTATTGATAGTGTGCAAAAGGGTAATTTTAGGGAGTATATATGCACTTTGTTATATAGTGACACAGTTTAAGCCTTTAGTCGTACATGTATTTTTTATGCACTGCCACTAAAAGTTTGGAGGGTATTATGTTATACCCACCTAAATTGAGTGTCCATCCATCCGTCAGCGCTTCCGTCATTTGTGTTGGCTCCATAACGCTGATACCGTTAGAGATATTTTCATGAAACTTCACAGAAATGTAAAGCACTGTGAGATGAAGTGCAGAACACATGAACTGTAACTCTGGTTTGCCTATTTTTGGAATTATTGCCCTTTGAACATTGAACATAGCCATTTCTACCATGTACTCATGTCTGCTCTGTAAGTTAAAAACCGTTCCATTTGATGAAATTTCTCACAAATGTAAAGCACCATGAAACAACATGCAGAACACAAAAACCGTAACTCTAGTTAACCTACTTTTGGAGTTGTGGCCCTTTGAACATAGCAGATATTGAAAATAGCCATTTCTACTATGTACATGTGTTCGCTCTCTATTTTCACGACAGCTAGTCTCGGTGGCTCAACTGGATGCGGGTCCGACTGGTGATCAGAAGGGACAGAATAATGCACCATCCCTTTGATTTTAGTTTTGGCAGTTATAGCACTTGCTTGATGCAAGTGAAGTGGTTTGGGCATGGTGCAGTGCTTGCAGCACTTGTATTATTTTCTGATTTAATAAACATGCTAATTTAAAATGGTTAAGTGTTTCCATCCTACTTTTACCAGAATACCCAGTTAAATAGTTTAGCGATTTAAAACTTAAGTTCAGTTAACTGTTGTCATCTTTGAAACACGTTTAACCTTTGTCACTCTCAGGACAATGCAGCAGAGGAAAAGTGTTGATATATTTTCTTATTATACGCCTGTTTGAAAAACGGGACGTATTATACTACGGGGTCTGGCGTCCGTCTGTCTGTCCGCAAAGTTTTTGTGTCAGCTACCTCCTTCTACAGTTTACATCCTATCAAGCTGAAACCTGATTTGTAGTTAGACCATGATGTGTAGCAGCACGTATAGTTTCGCGGTTACAGTCCACCAAATATTAGCAGAGTAATACCCCTTTGAAAATTTCGGTAAACTTTTCGTTTCTAGCTAACTCCTTCTACAGTTTACATCCGATCAAGCTGTAACTTGATTTTTAGTTAGACCATGATGTGGAGCAGTGCATATTGTTTCAAGGTTACAGTCCACCAAATATTAGCAATGGGGGTGGTCGGGTGGTGCGAAAGTGCTGTGTATCTTACATCACTGGGGCGTCCAACTGATATTGGCTTACAGTTTGGCAAGGCCTGCTATCCTTGTAGTGGGTAAGGGAAGAGGGGGAATGTTTTTATTTCTTCTGTTTCTTCACTTTCATTCCTGTTCCTCTTTCTTCCCTGTCCCTCTCTTTCATCTCCTCTACTCTCTCTTCTATCTCTTTTCTCCCTTTCTCTGGGAGACGACACAAAATGACCCTCAAGGGTTGACGTGTCGTTAAACCCGAACACAATCAAAAACCAAATATTAGCAGAGTAATGGCCCTTTGAAAATTTCAGTAAACTATTCGTTTCTGGCTAACTCCAATCAAGCTGAAATTTGATTTATAGTTAGACCATGATGTGGAGCAGCACATATTTGTTCGAGGTTACAGTCCATTAAATATTAGCAGCGGTAGGTCCCTTTGAAAATTTCTGTAATCTTCATTTCCGGCTAACTCCTCCAACAGGTTATATTTGATCAAGCTAAAACTTGATTTGTAGTAAGACCATGATGTGGAGCAGCAGATCTTGTTTCAAGGTTACAGTCCACCATATATTAGCAGAGCTATGCCCCTTTGAAAATTCTGTAAACTTTTCGTTTCCGACTCACTCCAATAGTTTACATCCAATCAAGGTAAAACTTTGTAAATCTTTACACTATGATTGTGGGGCAGTGCATATTATTTCGCGGTTATAGTACACCAAATATTACCCGAGTTATGCCCCATTAAAACTTTCCATAAACTTTTCATTTCCGGCAAATTCCTCCTACAGTTTATATCCAATCAAGCTGAATTTGATTGGATGTAAACTGTATTCATTTATTGTTAGACCGTGGCGTGGAGCAGCACATATTATTTCAAGGTTACAGTACAACGAATATTAACATATGCCCCTTTGAAAATTTCTATTACCTTTTTGTTTCCCGCTAACTCCTTTAGTTTACATCCAATCAAGCTGAAACTTTGTAAATAGTTAGACTATGATGTGGAGCAGCGTATATCTTTTCAAGGTTACAGTCCATTAAATAAAGCAGTGTTATGCCCCTTTGAAAAGTTTGGTAATTTTTTGGTTTCCAACTATCAGTTTACACCTGGAGCACTGAATTGTACAGGAGTCAGTATATGTGCTACATCTTATTACTTGACACAGGCATGGCATATGATGCCTCCGCTTGTGGAGGTCTTGTTTTCCCTTGAAAAGAGACTTTGACATTTCATGCAAATTGTGTCCTCTTTGGAGGCAATTTGAATGAAGTATCAAAGCCTACTTTCTGGAAAAATGAAAAATATTTCAAAATGTTTTCTGCTGAAATTTTTAACCAGCATGCTAAACATTAATCACTATTTTGTGTATAAACAGGATTCTGATGATGAAGGTGAAAGGTCAAGGTCAGCATCACCTGCACCAAGGTCAGAATCAAAGTCAGTGTCTCCACCACCAACAAAACCTTCACCAAAAAGAAGTCCCTCGCCAGATGAGTTTAAAACAGAAGAGGAGAAACAAATGGATCTGGTATGTATTGACCTATTTGTGCCAACCATTGCAGAAAAGGCACATTGGCAAACAATATAGACCCAAATTGGACGCTGCAGGACATGGCATGATCAGGGTCTACAATGTTTGCCATGACATTAGAAAGTTTTAATAATAAAAGCAACTTCGGCTTATTTTTACATAACACCCTTTTTAATATATAATGAACCCTTCCAAAGGTCGTGATAGAAGAGTTCATTGAAAATATTCGGGCATAAATGGGTTAATGGGGCTTGCAGAATAGCAGAATGCGGTGTCTGATCAGAGTCTTCACTATTTGCCATGGCATTAGAAACTTTCAGTTATAATGAAAACAACTATAGCTATTTTTTACATGACACCCCATTGAATATATATAAACTCTTCCAAAGTTCACTGAAAATAGTCACGTATTAATGGGTGAATGAGGCTTGTAGGGTGGCAAAATTTACAAGGTGAGAAAATCACAAAGGCAGAATATTTGCTGTAGTGCAGTCTAGACTGCAAAACTTGTGTATAAGAGTACTGTATATACCGTAAGTATTTGGACAGACAAGCCTGAGCAAACAGGGCCCGGTTGTTCAAAGCATCGTTAGCTTAATGAGCTCGTTAAGGGTCATTTCGTTAACTGTTTTAGCAGATTCAATATCGATGGCTCAGCGCAAAACTAGGCTAAGTCCATATTTTTCCAAAATTAATTTTATTACAAATTCTGAACAAATGTCACAGTCTCTATAATCTGTGAAAACATTGTGAATATATTCCAAGTATTTGCATAGATATTTAATTTTTAAGAAAATATGCTAAGTCAAAATGTCATTATTTTCAGTGCAAAACTATATCTAAGTAGAGTTAGCTATAGTTTTGCACTAATAGTTTTGCAAAATTCAAAACAATTGTTAGTGCAAAACTATTACTAACTTGACTTAAAGCATTAGATTTAGATCAAAATTAAATGCTGTTAAGCCTTGCAAGGACACCAGACATACATTAACATATCTTGGCTGGTTTTTCCACCCCAGTGCAGAATTGTATATGTCCATTTCGCAGAAGATATACTTTGATTAAAGCGTAAAATAGTATCATCTTAACTTAAAAAATACAGTTTTCTCACTATATTGATTGTTTCTTTTTCAAGATTGGGCAAAGGTTTTGCATAATACTTACATTACTTACATATATAAAAAAATGTATCATTTTAAAAATTAAGAAATTATGTATGTTAATATCTGTGTAAACACACATAATGTACCTATAAAGCATAGAAGGAGTGAAGCCTGAGATGTGTCACCTTAATATAAGTTCTGTCTAGATTGTTAAATAAATGATTTTAAATACTATTAATTTTAATAATAACAATATAATACCATTATAGTCTTTTTAAGTGATATGATGTTTAAACTAACAAGAATTGTCAATAAGCAGTGCTTATTTGAAAACAGTATAAACCCAACAAACATGGTATAATTTTAACACAAAATCTATATACTCTACACATTTAATAGTTTTTAGCATACATTGTAACAGAATGTTTGCATTTTTTATAAAACATTAAAAGAATTTCTAATAATATGTTTAGAAGACATAGAGAAATCTTGTCCTCTGCAAGAGCATCAGTGTAAGTCAGTCAGGTAGCTGTGCTTTGCATATAATTGTGATCATAACTGAAACGCTGTTAGACCTTGAAAGATCTACTTGCAAGGATACTCTGAGACATATGTTAGTATGCCTGGGTTGATTTCCCATCTGAATACAGAATTGCCTGTCTACAAGGAAGATTTAATTAGAGTATATATGTAGGAGAAAATAGATTCATAACTTCTAACAATTCTTATTATCTCATTACACTGATTATTATTATTTGTTGTTTTTTTTAATTCAGCAGAAATTTGCACCTGGTGCCAAAAATGCATGATTAAAGCATTTTAGGAATTCTGGATGTCAATATCTGTGTAAATATACACATCATACACCCACTCAGGTGTAGTGGGGCAAAGCCGGAGGTATGTCCCCTTTATAGACTGGGTCTAAATTGTGTGAAAGGATTAAAATAACCTTTATTTGGAGAATCCGTATCATATTGAAATGTCTACTGCGCATTAACAGTATACATTTGCATAAAAAACTATTTTTCCAGTGAAGTCAATATTTTATATCTGCAACATTAAAAGTTTTACTAAATGTGGCATTATACATTCTAAATATTTTGGTTAAGTGCAAATCTGCAATACAACAAGGTAACACTATTTCGTACAACTGTTACTTATAGTAATCACACCATCAGTGGTATGAAAGTAAGTAGTACTTAGAACCTTGAGTTTTATGTAGAGTATGCCTTAATATTTAAAATACTTTGTAAATGTAGTATAAAATTTGCTTCAATTAAAGGAAGAAATAATTTTTTACTCTATGTTTTCTACTCTTAAGTACATGTTGTTAAAAAATATCTATAAAGATATTTAATTTTCCCTTCTGCACCAGCATACGGCATTTACATTTCACAGTTAATCTGTTATGCCAGAGCCTTTTCAAATTATCAGGGCTTCATGGCGTAGGAAAGTGCTCACAACAAAGTTGTTGAGCCAGGGGTATCAAAAATTACCAAACTGGTAGCAATACTTAGGAAGTTCTATGGGAGACATCATGATCTGGTCAATCCCTACAATGTGGCAGTTTCCAGAATTGTTTCTGATGTTTTTGCCAATGATGTGCCATAATTAGATTTCCCAAATCCCGGACATACACTTCTACCGATATTTCCTTAGTTCAGGCCTATGGGCATGGTGGGTGAAGCTTGCTTACCAAGTAACGCTTACTGTCCGTGGACGCCTGTTTACACCCTTTATTCTGGGGCCCATGTCTGTTGGTCTGAACGTTCTGATTCATCATTCGTTTACGGATTTATGAGTTTGGATTATGGCTTAGGTACCATGACCACAACTACTTAATTATTTAACAAATGTAACATAAAACCAATTTCATCCATACAGGTGCATCTTTTTTCACATATTTATATTTATTAATTTAATGAATTGAAGAGAAAGACAGAGCAGATAGTGTGACCTGTATTTCAATACATTTTTTTCCTATTTATGTTCTATTAACAATGATTTTTTTTTTGTCAAAATACAAACAAAGCAATTTTATATTATTCTACTATGAAACAATAAAATAAATTTTTATTCAT
The DNA here is from genome assembly GCA_964016985.1 of Anodontia alba. Lineage (NCBI taxonomy): Eukaryota > Metazoa > Mollusca > Bivalvia > Lucinida > Lucinidae > Anodontia > Anodontia alba. The sequence continues at coordinate 119,343,897 of OZ024824.1, forward strand.
TTATCTTTTTATTTATTTAATCATTATTTATTAATCAAAAATAAGCATTAAGCAGAGCTGTATGTAAGAGCTGACATGTTATTTATCTAGTTGAACAGACTGCCATGGACTTGGGACTTTTGCTAGTTAGGTCATCAGCTGCTGTTTATGCCAAATTAACAGACTGTTAATAACCATTGCAATTTATGCAGCTCTTTCAAAAATGTTTTGAGATTCTGACATTGTCAAAGTGAAAGAGAAATATGAGTCAATCAAGAACAAAGTATTTGCTAGGGAAAACAAGCAAAAAGACAAGCAAAAAGCACAAAAAATAAGGATTAAACTTTTGTAGATGCGTGCTTTGATCCTGAGGAAGTGCCGATGACTTCCAAGGCCAAAATTTGAATCTAGCCTTATTACAAACATCATTTGAATATTTTTAACTTCAGTATTTTTGATTTGCAGTCATATAATGCATACTGCTACCTTTGGAATGTATCTGTTTCAGGAAGGGAAGCATATGAAGTGTCAAGCTGTATTTTTGAGTTTTTGGTTGCTAAGTCAAGATGGAAAGAAAAATCTTGTACTTCATTCAGACAGTTGTGTTTGTTTGTTCATTTGTTGAGGTTTTGCAGCCCAGTCAACCCATTAGAGCCATGTCGAAATTTATCCAACCACATGTTTTCCTGGGAAAGCTTAGACCACTAGGCAGTTAACAATTACTTGAGCACATTCTTTTGCCAGAAACTGACAAGTGAGAATGATCGAAGAAAATATTTCATGATCAATCTCCACTTAAGAATGTTGCCAGACCTGGCGGGGATCAAACCCTTGACCTCCTGATCACTGACTGAGCCACTGAGGCCAGCTTAGACAACTGTGCTGCCCAAAATAAAAAAAGGTATATTTTTTCTATGTTTTGGTATGCCATACAACTCTGTTTAGAATCTATAGAAAAAAAAAGTATTTAGAAAAGGGACAAACTCAGAATGAGAACAATTCTGTCCATGCTTTTATTGACTAGAGCTAGTCACCCTGTTTGTGTTTAGACAACTTCCCAATGGGCTGCTGTTATTAGAACTGTATGTTGAAAAAATCCATATCATGCAAGCTAGTTTTTTTTATTTATTTATTTTATGTCAATCTCAAAACTGCTAAAAAATTGACCTGGATTTGAGCGGAACAAAATTTACTGGTCAGATGTAAGGTCATTTATTTAAAATCGGGACAAGTAATCCAACTACAGTAGCCATTAAGTATGACTACAATGGCTCAGTGCACTAGATCTGGCTTGGCAGTTATGAAGGGCACTCACTACTTTGAATGTGAAAGATATTGAATTGTGCAAGACAAACTGCATAAAGAGTATCCAATGACAATGTCTGAGAATTCAAGTAAAAGATCTAACTCAAGTGTGATCCCATATGCTCCCACAGTTTATACAGCCCTTTCTCATGATTCACAGTACTCTGTGCAGTTGGATCAAAAAGTGAAACATTCTGGTTTCCACTCTCCTGTCTGACCTTCAGCTTTTGACCAACCCAGTGCTATTTAGTTTCAGACCCAACCTTTAAGAATGGTCTGCAGCATAATTATTTGCTATGTATAATATTAAAACAGTGTATGTAGTAGGATGTACAGAAGAACACATACATGCAAATTTCTTTATAACACTCTTCCTTACAATACAGGTTTGGATATGATACTGTTTGAAGATGGCTCTCCAAAATGTATAGATTATTCAGAGAACATATGACCGTCAATGGTTATTTTCCTATGTAATCTTCACATACTTAATTTGATGCAACATGGTTGTTTAATTAAAACAGTTTCTTCTTTGGACCCCAATCACTGTGTTATAAAGAGGTTGTGGTGTATCTTTGATATATTATAATAATTATATAATGTACATTTAGCGATAAGTACAATGGTATGCTCTCAAACATTCTTGTTATTTCAAACTTCAATATGTCAAACTACTGCTTAAGTTAATTAAATTAGAGGCAATGTTATTTATTTTTGCTACATTTTCCTTAGATTTCAACTTCTTTTCTTTCAAACTACTAGCTTTTATCTCAAACCAAAACTTCCAGTCCCATGGAATTTATGATAACAAGTCAACTGTATTAGGAATAAATTGAGAACTACTGACTGCTGAGTTTAATTTTAAATCTGACATGATGTTAAACTTTTAACTACAGACCCTACAGGAAACTGCAATGTGTGAAATTTTCCATTTAGGCACGTAAAAATATTAGTATAGAGCATGCCCAAGTGTGTGCACAAGCCCACATCTGAAGCCAGATGAGTCGGCTTCCAAAGAGTCCTTCAGAAAACGTTGCTATAATGATACATTTCTTTTCTGAACAATGTTACTTTATCAAAATAATTTTCCTTACCTGAGTTTAAATGTGATTATATCATATTGTTATTAGGCAAATGCAAATTCTTCATGGCATGAATTCATACTTTGCAACTCACCCTCCAACAACATACATAAATAAGGATAAGGCATGGTCGGGAAAAATTATTTCTTGAATAGAAAGTTCAAATATTTACTAGTGAATAAAATGGGAAAGTATACCTTTATTTGTTGCCAGAAAATTAATAATTTTATGATAAATCAAAATTAAAAATGTTTCTCAGTGTTGTGCATCTTAGTAATGTTTGAATCAGAAAATATAAGTGATAATTACTAAATTTCACTGTTGTTTTGGAAGTTTGAACTATCATATCATCTAAATGGCCTTTATGTAATGAAAAGCTGTTAATTTAATTTTCAAAACAGGTTTGAAATTAAATTACTGAAATTTTTAACATTGAGTTAGCACTTTTTTTAACACCATTCCTTCAACATTTCAATAATTTTGAGTGCAATACTGTATCTAACTTGACTTAGTTACAGTTTTGCGCCAACTTTTTTTCACTAACCAATCAATTTTCAGTGCAAAACTGTTACTATCTCAAATTCTTGATTTTTAACTATTTATAAAGTATTCAACATGAAAATGACTATTATCATTAAATATAAAATATTTTCCAGCATACATTGCTGAAGAAAAAGTTACAAACCATAAAAAGAAAAAATAAGTAGACAGTTTTTTCACTCTCCTGTAAAATTTCACAAAACTGAGTTAGCCTAGTTTTGCACTAAGCCATCGATATACAATATTCTGATATTTTTTGCTGAAAAAATGTGAGTAGCTTTTGCACTGCAAAAGCTACTCACATTTTTTCAGCAAAAAATTTCAGCATATTTGCGTATCACTCGATGTAAATTTTAACGAATCGTTAACTAACGACATCATTAGCTTTGAACAACTGGGCCCAGCAATATTTAGACACAACAACAGGCAGTAAGTTGTACTTGTTCAAATTTCAGAGCAATTGTGGTAAGGAGTTGAGGTGTGTGAATACTTAAGGGTAAATACGGTACAAATGCTTTGACCAAAGCATTCTAGGTTAGAATGTTTTAGGGCAATACTCCTATTTTTTTTTTTTTTTTTTTTACAGAACGTGTATACCCATAACCCTTCTCTTGCCATCTTTTTTATATCTGCAACTATCTTATAATTAACTTTTTGGGGTCCACCTTCAAACTCTCTTAATGGCGGAAACTGTCATATTGTCTTATATTGAACTGTCTTATAAAAAGCTTCCAGTGTATTTGTTCAAACTTCATTTTAGCCCTTCTCTTGCGCAGTCATGACCTGGCTTAGCAAACAGTATAGATCCAGATCAGTTGGCTTCTGAAGAAGCCAACTGATCTGGATCTGCACTGTTTGTCATGAAATATGTGAATTTCTATCAAAACCTCAGATCAAGTAATCTGATTGGCTGGAAATTAGGAGTGGGCATGGCATCTTAATTTATTCAGCATGAGAAGGGTTAAGTTAAATCACCTCAGCAAGGGGATACTGAAGTATCAACATGTTTTTCACTGTTCAATTTCAGCTTTATATGTAATGTTTTAACACTTTTACATGTAATCAGAATCTTGTCTAGTGTTGGTATCCACAAACCTCAGTAACTTTGTAAGTAAATGAATCACAGGACTTATTAAGGAGGATTATTTGGTGAACAAGCAGTTGTCTGTGTCTGGCGAGAGAATTTGCACAAGTACTGCTCAACCGCTTAGAGGACTAGGCCAGTCCAGAAAAAGTGTTGTAAGATTAACTGACTGGCTTGAAAATAACAGGGATGTGATATTCCACTTGCCGGTTTGTATTTGTGAATAAATTTTAAGGCAGGGCAAGTGAGATTTTCAGAGCTTTTTTCACTTTTTCATTTTTTAGCATCTAAATGAATTATTTAGACTATAAGGGCGAGTAAGTTTTGAGAGAATTTTACACCTCTGGACATGACAACAAAAATGTTGACTGGGCTGTTAAACTCCGAAATAAACCAGTCAAGGACTTGTTGACCATTTTGGGATATTTTTGGCTCACTTGAGCAAATGCTTACGGTGAGCTGTTGTGATCACCCTCTGTCCGTCGTGTGTCGTTGTGCATTGTCGTGCATCGTTCGTCATCAGTCATCAACAATTAATTTGTTAACACTGTAGAGGTAACAGTTTTGACCCAATCCTGTTATATTCGTGCTGAATAGTTAACTCTGTCTCTGAACCTATACGTCTAGCGTTATGAGAGATACTAAAATCAGCATTATTTTGACTCTACATACTATATGAGTTGAAGCTGCATAATAAACTCCCTTATTTTCGTATTAGTAGGGAAGTTTAAGGCATTTATGGACTAAGTATTTCCTATATTATACTATCATAGAAGAAAGTCGTATCGAAATCACTTCCTTTTTTCTATCATATTCAATTATTAATATGCTCGAAATTGAATAATATTCATTAGAATGTCTGACACCTGATTCCCCCCCCCCCTGTTTCTGGGGCCATGTCTGTTGCATGGAACATTCTGATTCGTCATTCATTTGCAGGTTTATGACTTTGATTTATAGCTTCAGTACCATGACCACAAATACTTCGAAGTAGATTCATGGTATTTTATATCTACCGGGCAATGGAAACGATTGTAACCGGTTCTTTCTAATTGATTAGATCTCAATAATATTGTAAGATCTTAAGCTAAATTAAGAGGCTGTTTTCAGTAATCTATGTTATCAGCCTTTATTCTTGTTTTCAATATTAAGTCTGCCAAACTCCACGTGATGATGCTAGTAGTCTTTTCCTTTATTAATACGTCAAGGATACGAAATGCTTTTGAAATCTCCTGTTACAGAAGTGTTTTATTGAAACATCTTAGCTTTTCATGATTCATTCACAGAAGTAGACAATCACTGGATAGTTTCATTGCTAGGACTAAGATAAGTTAATACAATTAGTCTAGCAATAGATAAAATTATCAATTTGATATTTGTTACTATTGATGGATAATCTGGTATTTGGTCACCCCCCCCCCCCCCTCCCCACCCCCTCCCCCCCTCCCCCCCCCACCCCCTGTTTATATAGAAACAAAAGGGAATAATTATAAGACCTTACGACCAGCTAAGGATTAATTATGGTCTGCTTATTGGAAACGGTCATATCCATCCATTTAATCAGACTCTAGATAATAGATCATAATTATAATAGTTTAGACTATTTAAAATTTGGATAATCAAAATTTGGATAATCTTTTCATGTCTAGTATTTATATGAAAATCTCAAGAAATGTAGGTTATCTATAGGAAGCTCATCCGAGAGATATATCCTGTATATGCGCCTCTAAAGATAGACAGCTTGTTGTCTAGACGTATGTTTGACAAGTTTGGTTTCAAACATATTATCAAACAATATTCTTGAGGTTGCATTTGAAGTACTATATTGAGATTATGTCTCAATGACTCATTAATTCTTTTTCGGTGGCTCAGTTGGATGCACCGTCCGACTGGAGACAAGGAGGTCGCGGGTTCAACCCCCGCCGAGGTCGACAACATTCTTTCTTAGAGATTGATCATGTAATATTTTCTATGGTCATTCTCTCCCTTCTGTTGATTCAAGAAGGGCAGTTATCAGTTTCTGGCGAAAGAATGTGCACAATACTGGTTAACCGCTTAGAGGACTAAGCCTGCCCAGTAAATGTGTGGTTAGGTAAACTGACCGCGCTCGACATGACCCCACAGGGTTACCTGGGCCGTAAAACCTCAACACAAACAAACAAATTCTTTTTTGGACCAACTGTTGTTACCCAAACAAGAAGTAGGGGGAGGTAGAAATTAGGCTTAAGACCTAGCATCCTATAAAGTCTACTATTAACATATAAGGTAGTAACCCTTAACACCTTAAAGATATGTTATTAGTGAATCCAGATCATTCTTACTATTACATATAGAAATAGAATGTATCTGATTACTTAGAGTTTCCGGAGTCTTAACCAGAAGTAAGTGGGATTTATATTATTGGTATTAGAACTAGGAGAGCTCCTCCCTCCTAATCTGCTAATTCTAGCACATTATCTATAGGTTAATGTATTGTGCAGTTAAAATGAAGTTTTTAAAACATATTTTAACTAGCAATACTTAACCTATAGATAAAAATTTCATGTTTTACTTTTAAAAACTTCATATCAGTTACTAAGTAAATATTATGTTTTTGTCTTTTCTGGTAATGTGTTAATATAAGAGGCTGCTAAATAAACATGATCCTTTAGATGTAGGTTGTTGAGCTCGGTGTGTGTTAAATGTCAGAGAGGTAGGATATTGCCTTATGAAAACTGACATAATTTGAATTCAACAGTAATTGGATTAGTTTATTTACAGATGCTGAAGGTGCGGAGGATGTTAACAGAAATTCTGCTGTCAGTAACAGACTCAGAAGTAGAGAATATTGCCAAGGAAGTGTACAGGAAAGCTAAAGAGGCTGCATCTAAAGGTAGTACCTGGAATAAACTATTTATTCCTTCCATTACACTTTCTTTTATGCTACATACATTTATACTACATAGCAAAAGCATAGCTCCAGATAAGTTTGTTGATTTTTGTTTTTCCAACCAAAAAGAATTGATATTTTTCTAATTTCTCCACAAAAATGTATGTTGTGGGTACTCATAAGAGTCATCAGCTTCTATGAGTACCCTTAACATAGGTTTTGGGTACTCATAAGAGTCATCAGCTTCTATGAGTACCCTTAACATAGGTTTTCATGGACATGGTTGAAAAAAATTATCAGGATATCCCGTCTTATATGGAGCTATGAAAAGTATAAACCTGTTCTTTCATCATTTGTCTAGTTTTTGCATACAAGTCAATGATCAACCACTGAAATCAAAATCAAACCCTCCCACTACATTATTCATTATTTTACTTTTTTTTTTTTGCAAATATTCAGTTGCACAAATCAATAATGTTTTTTTATCTATTTACATTATTAATATGTTTAAAGCCCACTTTTATTGTGTGGCCTGCATAGCATGGCAGACATAGGGATCATGATGTCCCGCAGCAGTGGCATCACACTTTTTGTTTCAGCTCAATAACTTTTGAAGGGATGCATTGATTTTATTCAAAGTCTGATGAAGTTTATATATTGTAAAATACAGATCAAATTTGACATTGGTAATCATCCGCCAAATTTTGGCTGAGCAATGGCCCTTTTTATTACTTAATTTTGTTTGTTGGGTTAAGATATTGGTTTCCTTTCAGTAAGTTTTGAAGGGATGCATTGATTTCATCAGAAGTTTGCAGAAGGGAATTTCATTGTAAAAAGCCGGCCTTGGTGGCTCAGTTGGATGCACCGTCCGACTGGAGTCCAGGAGGTCGCGGGTTCAACCCCCGCCGAGGTCGGCAACATTCTTTCATGGAGATTGATCGTGAAATATTTTCTACAGTCATTCTCTCCCTTCCGTTTATTCAAGAAGGGCAGTTGTCAGTTTCTGGCGAAAGAATGTGCACAATACTGGTTAAGCCTGCCCAGTAAACGTGTGGTTAAGTAAACTGACCGTGCTCAACATGACCCCATTGGGTTGAGTGGGCTGTAAAACCTGAACACAAACACACAATTTCATTGTAAAATACAGGTCAAGTTCGATATTGGTAATCATCTGCAAAAGTTTGGCCCTGTTTCGACTTAGTTTTTGTTGTTGTGTTGATATTAGTTTGCACTAAACAGATTTGGCAGGGATGCATTGATTTCATTAGAAGTTTGCAGAAGGATATATCAGTGGAAAACACAAATTAGGTCAGGTTCGATATTGGTAATCTTCTGCAAAATTTGGGCCATGCTGAGTTATTGCCCTTTTTGAACTTATTTTTTTTTGTTGGGTTAAGATATTGGTTTCAGTTCAATACATTTTGAAAGGCTGCATTGATTTCATCAGAAAATTACTGAAGGATATATCATTGTAAAATACGGGTCATATTCGATATTTGTAATCATCTGCAAACTTTTGCCCGAGTAATGGGATTAATGGCCCTTTTTTGACTTTAGTTCTTGTTGTTGTGTTGATATTGGTTTCTGCTCAAAAGCTTTTGCAAGGATGCAGTGATTTCATTGGAAGTTTGCAGAAGGATATATCATAGGAAAATACAGGTCAGGTTTTTGATATTGGTAATTATCTGCAAATTTTGGCCACGCTGAGTTACCACTCTTCTTCAACTTTGTTTTTGTTGTTGGGGTAAAATACAGGATATAGGTATTGTTTCCCCACAATAACTTAACGAAGGATCGGTTGATTTCATTCAAAGTTTGCTGAATGGTATATCATTATAACAAAGAGATCAAGTTTGATTTTGATAACTGTCCGAAAAATTTTGGTCAAATTACAACCCTTTATTAAACTTAATTGATAAAATTTAGACAAAGTAGTGAGGGGTTGCCTGTAGAGATAGGAGAGATTATTAGGACAAATACAATGGCTTTTTTTGTTTCTTTTTTCATTTTCATATCAATTGGTTCGTGCTTTAAGCAGGTGACACATTCGATTTTCGGAATTCTAGACTTAATAATTATAAAGTAAACATTAAAAAACATAAAGTAAACATTAAAAAAGACATCATTGTTAAGGACAGTTTCGTTTAAAACTATTTGAAAGTCTCGTTTACACATAGCTTGCAGACTGAGACCTTGCAAATTTGTGTTGTTTGTCCCTTACTAGTTTAATATGCTCCAAACAGATTATGTGACATTTAAACTCAGTTTGATGTAAGTATCAGGAAATATTGTTTACTGTATACATTATGTGATAACACTTTCAAGCAATTTCTCACAGTCTAATCCAAAAAGGCAGATCAGTTGAACCCAGTCTTTTGGCTGTTGGATGCGTGTTCGACAGGTCTTGGGTTTGTTCCCCACTGGGTCGGCAACATTCTTTCATGGAGATTGATCATGAAATATTTTCTTCGGTCATTCTCTCCCTTCTGCTGATGCAAGAAGGGCAGAACTTTGTAAGTTTCTGGTGAAAGATGTGCACAAGTACTGGTTTACTGCTGAGAGGACTAAGCCTGCTCAGGAAAAAGTGTGGTTGGGTTAGCTGACTGCGCTCGACATGACAATGGGGGTGGACGGGTGTGGCAAAGGTGTGTATCTTACTTCACCGGGGCGTCCAACTGATATTGGCTTACAGTTGGGCAAGGCTTGCTGTCCTTGTAGCAGGTAAGCATAGAGGGGAATGTTTTTATTTCTTCTATTTCTTCTTTTCATTCCTGTTCCTCCTCCTTTCCTGTCCCTCTCTTTTCATCTCCTCTACTCTCCTTTCTCCCTTTCTCGGGAGACACCACAAAATGACCCACAAGGGTTGATGTTTCATTAAACCCCAACACAATCGATCGACATGACCCAAATGGGTTGACTGGGCCATAAAACCACAATGCAAACAAACAAACAGATCAGTTGAGAGGCTCATTTCTCCAGATCCACATCACACTTCGAATGAGGCTTGTTCATTAAAAGTACCTTGCCCAAACAAAGCAAGAAAGAAATCGAATGTTTAAGAATGAAAAATACTTTTGGCCAGTAAGGCCTTATCAGTGCTTCTCATATAAATTTAAAAGATCCCAGAATGGGTTGTAATGAACCACTCTGTTTAATAAAATATACCGTATTTACCCTAAGTATTCGGACACCTCAACTCCTTACCATAAATGCTCTAAAATTTAAACCAGTACAATTCACTACCCGATGTTGTGTCTAAAAATTGCTGGATGAGTGGCAAACAGTGTAGACCCAGATGAGACGCCGCGTTCTGCAGCGTCTCATCTGGGTCTATACTGTTTGCTCAGGCCTGTCTGTCCGAATACATATGGTAAATACGGTACACATTCCTGCTTGATATAAGCAACATACAGATTTTCATTACCTTACCATTAAACCGTAGCATTTAAAGTACAAAAAAAAAAAAAAAAAAAAAAAAAAAAATAATACACACACATACACACACAATGCAAGAAAGAAATTAGATGTATAAGAATGAAAGTCTGCCCTTACAACTGCCTGAGAGAGAACTACATGTATTGCTTTATTTGAAACTTAGATCGTGATTCCATAGTTTTAGATACCAGTTTATTAATAATAGTATCTGCTGTTTTTCACCTCTGATGTACACATTTGTTCAGTTGAATTTCCATACATATATGTGGAGCTGGCATAAGATAATTATTTTTAGTTTGTTTTTTTTTTAGTCAATATACCTATTGGCCAGGGCTCTTGATTTGCAATATTTTTGTAAAACATAGTTGGGTCATAATGCCATTTCACAAAAGCCATGATTTTATCCATCTCTGAAAGCCAGATATCCAGATTATTTTATACTTTTGAAGATGTGGACTTTCTTCCCTAAAATATGAGTTACCCTAAATTTGTGTATCTCAGAGGAGAAATATTCTGTTTATATGCACCTTTGCAAAAGTTAAGCACCATTTGCATTACATTTTGTGATAACTGTTGATACCTGAACATATCAATAAAAATAGGAACTTCACTATCTTACAGTGTTCTTTTGCAAATTATTATACCCCCCAGCAAACAGTGTTTGTAGGGGTATACAGTTTTCACGTCTGTCCATATATCTGACCGTCTGTCTGTCCATTATGTTTTGGTCTAAGCAGGGGTATCTAATAAGCACAGCTTATTGTTAATTTCTTGTTTTGTTTTTTGGTATTATATTTTGAATAAAATTAGTTAGATATAATTCAAAATAGTTTCATGAAAACATAATTGCCTTTTTAGTAGCCTTTTGTCAGTTGTCTACCATCTACATGTACATGTGATAAAACAGTATTGTAATAATGTTTATTGAAGTTTCGGGTTATTATAAAAAAATGTGTATGAACAGGAATTAAGTTTTTGTACTAATTATGTCTCCTGCCTTTATGGTTGAGAGACATAATGTTTTTCCTCCTGGCGTCCTTCGGGTTATTATAAAAAAATGTGTATGAACAGGAATTAAGTTTTTGTACTAAATATGTCTCCTCCCTTTATGGTTGAGAGACATAATGTTTTTCCTCCGTCCGTCTGTCACCCTCGTGTCCGCTCTATAACTTGAAAACCATTCAAGCTATCTTCACGAAACTTCATATACATACCAATCAACATTAGACGAGGTGCAGAGCGCAAGAACCATAACTCTTGCATTAACAATTTTTTAGTTATTTCCCTTGGACTCTGTCACAAAATTGTGTCTGCTCTCATCATATATATCATAATCGGATTTTTGATTAACATGCAGGTACAGGTACAGGGGCAACATCCACATCAGTGGGCCCCCTTCTAGCTGGCTTGCTGCACGCATGGCAGATTTCACACCCGATCTCCACATATTTCTATCATGAGGGTTTATAGCCGAGAGCTTCCACTCTCTGCAATCCCTCTCTGTCGACTGCTTCCATGTTATCTTGGGCCTTCCAGGCCCATGCTTTCCCTCAATCTGTATGTGAAAGGCTGTCTTGACTGCACCATTGGAGCGTTCTCTCCTTCAGAATGAGGTCCAGATCCTCAATCCTCAATTTCTTTACAACAATAAACACCTAAATCATATTTATGGACCCCCTTAACTCAAGGTCAGTGAGTCACTGGGACCCTCAGTTTCAAACCCTGATTAGATATCTGTATACATGAAAAGTGGAAGTAAAGTGTAATCTGAATGCAAATGTTGCTTACAATTTGACAAGATGTATATAACTTTGCCATTGTTTTATTAACATTGTGAAATATGTTTGTATGATAATAAAAAGAGAAAATACAAATATAATCTTACTTTGTATGTGTACCTGTGTTATATTTGACAAATTCATGATTGAAGTCTCTAAGTAAAAGATTGTGAATATCTTGCTGTCAGAATATTTTAATGAGAAAATTCCAGCTTTTGCTTGTTTAAAAAAAAAAAAAAAAAAAAAAGGTCTTTTGCCTGTAGAGAAATGGATTTCTTAAGTCTCCATAAAGGCAAATGTTGTGGCAGTTCACTAGGATCCTCTTGCAGATAATTTAGAGCTCTTGTTGCTGAGAGGAGCATCCAGATAAATACAGTTGACTCCAGTTATCTCAAAGTCCAAGGGACTGTCTGAAATACTTAGATATATCCATAGTAATTTGACTCCTGAAATTAGATATATTGAAAATATTGTGGAAAAGTGGAGAAATTGCTCCTTAGGAGCAATTTCTCCTCTTTTCCACAAAATTTTGTTACCTGTTGTTTGATTTCTATGTCAAACCAGGGACCAGATTTTCACTTGGAGATAAGCAGGTATTTGAGATAAGCAAAGTTGAGATAATGAGCATCAATTGTAATTTTCTTATTTCTCCAGAAAAATGTGTTGTGAATACTTATTAGGAGCACCTTGCTGAAACACTTTTAATAAGTAGCTACAACATGTTTTCCTGAAGAAAAAAGAAATACCAATACTTAATGGTTAGTTTAAAACTGTATTTTATTTGTATAAATTCCATGTTGCAACATAAAATAAGACGATCATAAACAATTTATACAAATGGGATTCAGAAGAAAGAAGACTTGTTAATTTGTATACTTTATGGTTCAATTTAGCATCATAGCAACAGTCATGACAGTTCTCTTGAGGTGCCACAATATGTGCTTGTTTTCAGGAATAAGAAAAAATATACCATGTTTACCCTAAGTATTCAGACACCTCAACTCCTTGCCATACTTGTTCTAAAATTTGAACAAGTACAATTTACTATTCCATGTTGTGTCTAAAAATTGCTGGTTGAGTGGCCAACAGTGTAGACCTTGATTTTGCAGCAGTTCATCTGGGTCTGCACTGTTTGCTCAGGCCTGTCTGTCCTATACATATGGTAAATACGGTATATATAAATCAAAATGATAGTACCTGTTTCTTCATGGAAACATGTACTCATTAAAACTCCAGTATTGCAATAATTCTGAAGATGGCTCACAAATTGTTTGCATGGAGAAATATGGTAATTAAAGTTTTCTCACTGTAATTATCCTAAATATTTAGACATCTTACTTCTTTACCATACTTGCCCTAAAATTTTAACGTCCATTTTACTGCATGTTAATGCAATAAAAACCACTTGATGACTGGCAAACAGTGTAGATCCTGATTTAATACACTATTCCGATCTGGATCTACTCTGTTTGCTCAGGCCTGGCCATTGATGTACTTAGGGTAAGTATGGTAACTTTGGCCTCACACAAGACACATTTTTTTTTCTCTTGGAAATATCTTGACCAGAATTCTGCCAGATCAAGATACACAATGAGAATATATTCTATCAGGGGCGAGCAGCATCATGGGAGAACCAGAGTTCGACCAAAAGTATCAATGTGTGAATAACCACCCTTAACCCATTTATGCCTAGCGTCCTATGAAAGGGACATTGATAAACAGTGTAGGCCAAGATCAGATGCCGCAGAATGCGGCATCTGATCAGGGTCTACACTGTTTGCAATAACATTAGAATGTTTCAATAATAAAAACAACTTTGACCATTTCTACTTTACACCCCTTTGACTAGTCGGCCTCAGTGGCTCAGTTGGATGCGCCGTCTGACTGGAGACCAGGAGGTCGCAGGTTCAACCCCCGCCGAAGTCGGCAACATTCTTTCGTGGAGATTGATCATGAAATATTTTCTACGGTCATTCTCTCCTGTCCGCTGATTCAAGAAGGGCAGTTGTCAGTTTCTGGCGAAAGAATGTGCACAATACTGGTTAACCGCTTAGAGGACTAAGCCTGCCCAGAAAATGTGTGGTTAGGTAAACTGACCGCGCTCGACATGACCCCATTGGGTTGACTGGACTGTAAAACCTCAACACAAACAAATCCCTTTGACTATAAAATGGACCCTTCCAAAGTTCACCGGCACAGTGGCTCAATGGTAGAGCGTCCGCTTTGTGACCGGGAGGTTGCAGGTTCAATCCCCCGCCGGGTCATATCAAAGGCTTTAAAAGTGGTACTAGCTGCTCTTTCACTTGGCGCTCAGCATTAAGAAAGTAGAGCAGCTCAATGTCAGTATAATGTGACTGGATGGAATATCATGTCAAAATGTCTGGGGTGTGATATTTCAGTGAGGCAGCACTCTAAAACTGAGCATTCAGCTCCCTGTCACATCCAGACAATGTTGCGATATGACTGAAAGAGGTTGAAAGCGACGTTAAGCCCAAATCAAACAAACCTTCCAAAGTTAATGCTGGGAGACTTCATTAAAATATTCAGGCATCAATGGGTTAACATACAGCATATTGGCTTGTCTGGAGCCTTACTGTTCACAGTTTAAAAAAAGAAATATACCTCATTATGTATATTGCATTTCTGTGGATTATGATGATGTTTGTAGCTCTAGAGTCACTGTTTAATCCTACGAAAAGTATGTCTTTATTGCTCTCAGACAAACTGTATTTCCATACATTTAGTAGGAAACAGTGAAGAGCCAAAGCAGATGCTGCAGAACATTACATCTGATCAGGGTCTTCACTATTTGCACCCATCCAGCAGTTTTTAGACCTTGTCCTGCTGAATAAATTAAGATGCCACACCTACTTATAATTTTCAGCCAGTCAGATTACTTGATCCTGATTGTTGCTATAAATTCACATACTTAATGGTAAACAGTGCAGATACAGATCAGTTGGCTTCTTCAGAAGCCAGCTGATCTTGATCTACACTGTTTGCAAAAGCAAAAGGTAAATCTAGATTCAGCAGGACAAGGGTTAAACAACATCAAAAGGTAGTAAAATGGATTTGTACAAATTTTAGGACAAAAATGGTAAGGAGTTAAGGTGTCCCAATACTTAGGGTAAATACCATTGTAAGTATCATTGGCTCATCCCAGTTTTAGCTACAAATTTGGGAGTAACTAACACACTACAGATATGTTAATAGTGACTCATTTTCTCTGACCTTGGTTTCACTATTTACAGACTGGACTGTATAGTAAAAAAAGGTTGCAATTAGTAAACCTGATTGGGTTTGATAGTCCCCAGAAGAATAGTCTGAATTCAAAGTAGACTGATATCTCTTGGCTTATTCTGTCTAAACCAGCATTGATTTATACCTACTATAAGCACCATGAATTTGACCAACTCAAATTATGTCCCTAATTCTTCAAAAATGGGGCTAATCTTTAAGAATTTAGGGAGCAGATTCTTTAACCATTGCCCTGCCCCTGCCCCCTGAGAAGGAAGGTAAATATTTTCATGACTAAGGTGTGTCTTTTCTCCTTAAGGAGAAGTTATATGTATTCATATATGTGCTGTAAAATAATCAATGTTGTTGATGATCACTTCCTAGACTGCATTAACATGACACACCATTACATGTAAGTGTATTGTTTGCTTGAAAATCAGGGCTCTCAAAACAATTACAGGATGTTGGCATACATGTACAGTAATATATGTTTATCTTCTTGTAAGCTGCATGTAGATAGGTAAAACATTTCAAGAGGAATCAAAGTACACATAAAGACATGTATTACACTCAATTCACCCATTGTAGACTGAATAGACTCTCCCACACTATATATTGGAAGAGTCCAATTTCAATTTTAGGTACATCCAGCTATGAGATTTACATATTCCTAGAGAAAAATAGCTAAACTATTTGCAAACAGTGGAGCTGCATTCTGCGGCATCTGATCTGGGTCTGCACTGCTTGCCAATTACCCTTTTAAGGGTCTCCCGACTACAATGGGTTAAGGAAGGTGGTGTTAAAATAGCTAAATCAGGGTGGCCACGTACTCTGGAAAACAGGGAAAATGGTGAAAAAAAATCCCTGCAGGGAAAAATCAGGGAATTTGAAATTTTGCTGAAAATAAGGGAAAAATCAGGGAATTTCAAAAAATCTTATCTTTGTAAGGTCAAAATATTCAAATTTTATAGCTGTTCAGATGTGGCTACTGGTGGTTTCTTTCTGCCATATGCTTAAAATACCTGCAGATCTAATCTTACTTAAAGGTGGAGTACTTGTTAGGTGGAGTACTTGTTTGCTGTATATTCTGACAGCATTTGAATCAGTATATGACTTCTAAAAGTAGGGGCCATTGTGATAATATTAAGGTTTTTAATCAGGGAAAATCAAATCAAATCAGGGAAAAATCAGGGAATTTGATGCTAAAAATGTGTGGCCACCCTGTAAATCCAGAAGAGCATATACTATGCCTGATTACTTGATGAAAATCACAGCAAAATAGTTATTTACGGTAGAAGTTCCCACTCGCTGGTCATTCAAATACTCCAAAGGTTGATAGATATAAATTGATTCTTAATGCATATTTCAAAATCAACAAAGCCATAGTGTATAACAGTATAACAATTTTGGTAGTTTTTTAGAAGAATGTAAACAGCAATTTGTAAACATGTATGAGGACCACTCTCTGGGTAGTTCTGAAGAAGACAAAATAGTTGATACTTTTTTCTTATCTTTCCCAGAAAATGGGATTGACATTTCATGCAGTTCCTAGGAGATAATTTGAAAAGAAAAAAATTATTCCAGAATATGGCTGTATGCTGAATTATTTAAAACCTTTATCAGATTAAAGTGAAACATGGAATGTCTCTAAGATGTTGGTGCCTGTTTCCCACAACAACTTTTTATCTAAGACAGTTTATATAAAAAAAAAACTTATTTAAAACACTGTTCTAAAATTTTGCAGTTGAAAAAAAAAAAGATAAACTGTTTAGAACCTTTAAAAATGAATGCCTCCAGAATCACTGCTGCATCCTAAACCCATTTTAGTCGGGTGATCCACAAAATGGTAAATGGCAAAATGCAGCATCTGATCAGGGTCTCCTTTGTTTCCAATTAGTTTAGCCATTTTTCTCTAGGAATATCTAAATCACATTGCCTGAAATACCTAATATGGAAATTCAACTCTTCCAGTATATTGTATGGGGATTTTATTCAGTCTAAAATGAGTTAAATATGTGTAACTTTTTGTGGTTTTCATCTACATCTCACTTTATAAGATATCTGAGCTGTACTGGTTTAGCTCTATAATCCTTATTCTTCCTTTGTCCCCTTTTAGAACTAGAGGGAACAAAAAGTAAATACTGTTGTTGTTTTTTTGTTGTTGTTTTTTTTATGTGCATGCCCAGTGCCGAACAGAAACAGAACTTTCTATCGCTGTCAGTTTCTGTATGTTTACGAACAGTGAAAACCAAATGAAGACTTTTTCAGTAACAGACAAAACTTCATAAAAAGAGACAGAGCCCTGAATATATTTGCTTAATAAGGCTTAGGTAAGGGCCTTCTGTTGTCTATATATGTAATATCAGATAATGCCTATGTGATAACAGATTACTTTTTCAGTAGGTTAAAGAAAGGAAGTAAACATTAGTTTGCAGCATTGAGACCATGCGGGTAGACTCGCAGGATTGCTTGACCTTATTTTCATTGTGCCTTATTGATGCTGTACAGTATTTACTAATGTTGTCTTATTGTAATACAAAGCTCCAGCGAGACAGCTTGCCAAGTCTACCGCTTTGGCTTCTTTGACATCACTTGGTAAGTTCTTTCAAGTTTTCTTTAAAGTAAGAATATGTGCATAAAATATGTTAGGGGTCATGGGAAAAGCAAATTGGCCTGCACATCTGTGTTTTCTGTGCCAGACACACCAGGTCCTTGGAATTTCTTGTAACGAATTTTGGCAAACTTCTAGAATTATTATGAATTTTCTAACTTTGTATATATATATATATATATATATATATATATATATATATATATATATATATATATATATATATATATATATATATATATATATATATATATACAAAAAAACAAAACAAAAAAAAAAACAAGGACTGTTGACTTATAGCATCTGTCCTTTATACATATCAAATTATTCACTAAACAGTGAAGTTGTCTTAACCCTTAAAGTGCCAATCACAACTATTGTCGTCTGCTTTGTCATCTGCTTGTGATTTTAAAAGTCATTTTTGCAAACAGTGTGGACCCAGATCAGACTGCTCCTTTAGGAGCAGTCTGATCAGGATCCACACTGTTTGCCTGTAAGCAAAAATAGGTTTGAAAAGTCTGCAAGAATATTCAGCAGACAACATAAACAGACGACATTTTCAGATGCAGTTTTTCTTGGCGCTTTAAGGGTTAATGTGTTACATACTGCATAAATTTGTCAAGCAGTTGAATTTCTATATTATTGTTACAACAAAACAAAAAACAAACAAAACAAAAAAAAAACCTTGGAATTTCTCAAGCCAATTGCAAAGGAAATAAAAATGGGCGTGAAATATTATCAGAAAATTTTGTCATGGTGCTGGTCCAGATATACACTACTTGCCTGCAGAGCATCTGGAAAATGCTGTTGCTGGGTCATTCAAATTCAAACAGAGTGGGAAATAAAATCATTTAGTAGAAGTGTCTGTGTGGCGACCAATCGGTTAGCACTCTTGACTTCGGATCATGACTTCCTAGGTTCAAATCTCACTAGAGGCAGAATTCAGGTCATGGCTGTATGACACTTTATTGTACAGAGTCTGTCATTATCACACCTTCATCCTCTTAGCCGTTCAACTTAAATAATGTTGAAAGTGACATTAAAGACCAGATCGTCATTATCAAAATAAATTAGTAGAACTTTCTTTTCTATATAGCAAAACTTTGTGGGCAGTAAATTGTATGGTAGTAATGACAAGAAAGCCTTTCATTTTGTCATGAAAGGTGCAGCACCATCTGAACAACCAGTAGCCTCTCAAAAAAGTTCAGTGTGCCAATCCTCCTCAAGTGAACAATCATAGACTGAACTCTTAGATAAGATTTGATTTCATGTACCCAGTGGGTAGAAATGACTGCTTACCTTGATCATTTAGTACAATTGCCTGTCAAATTTTTGTCAGGGAAACATTTTCACAGCTTCAGAGTCATTTCAACTTGCCAAAGTGTGTACAGCCATCCTTTAACATATCCTGTAACTAGTTCAGGTGGCTCAGTAGAGTGTTCACTTTCAGATAAGGAGTTTTGGGTTCTACCCCAGTCAGGTCATACTTAATAAAACTTTCTCAAACTGATACACTACACCCTCTTTATAACATGGTTAGTTATAACGCGGTTTTGGATATAACACGGTTCAGAGATGTATAGATTATATTGAAAAATGACCATAAATGGCCAGTTTTTCAATGTAATCTATACATTTTTGTTTGGATAGAACACGGTTGTTTAACTTAGTTTTTGTTATGGACCCCAACAATAGTGTTATAAAGAGGTTGTGGTGTACTAACTGCTCTTTCATTGCTGAGCATTAGGAAGAAGAGCTAGGACTGGTTGCACGGGTATCAGTATAGTATGAAATGTGGAATATCAGAAGTGTCCAGGTAGCCGAGTGGTTAAGACTTCCAACTTCGGATCATGAGATCCCGTGTTTGAATCCTGCTGGGCAGAATTCATCTTATGACTATATGACACTTCATTGCACAGAGCCTATTATTATAACCTGTCATATTATAAATATGACTTAAATAATGTTGAAAGGGACGTAAAACACCAAATCATCATTATTTAGGGGAATATAGTCCATGTATATGGGGCATGATGCTGCAATTAGAAAGAGTATCATTTCCCACCATCACATCCAACCTGTGCATCTGCAGTCTGGGCCCAGTTGTTCAAAGCTAACGATGTGGTTAGTTAACGATTTGTTAAAATTTACACCGAGTGATACGCAAATATACTGAAATTTTTTCAGCAAAAAATGTGAGTAGCAAAAGCTACTCACATTTTTTCAGCAAAAAATATCAGATTATTGTATATTGAATCCGCTAAAACAGTTAACGAAATGACCCTTAATGAGCTTGTTAAGCTAATGACACATTGAACAACTGGGCCCTGATCTGGACCTTTGCTGTTTCTCAGTTTGTTCTACAGTGTCTATTAATAGAATGTTCTACAGTATCTTTTGATACTGGGTGGATAGTGAAGGCCCTGATTTGACTGCAGGGATCTTAAGGTTGATCTGGGAATTGGCTGCCACTACATGTACCAAAAACTTAATTTTGCATGGTGAGACACAAATATATAGCATTTGAAAATGGGTTACACCATGAAGTAACCTTCGTCTTCTATATGTAGCATATTAGAACATTAAGTCTGTCGTGGATGAGCATATCGTTTTACCTGTCTTTTTTTTTTTTCCATAAAACCGTCAGTCTGATCAGGTCTTTCATTGCCCATTTACTATTATAGCAATGGATACTGTAGAATACATCAACAAACACAATTTATTCTGTATTCATTCGTAATCATACTGTGCAGGTGTATAAGAACCTATTTTCTTATGTTATGCTTCATTTGATATGCCCAAAGATAGGCCTGGCCCATAGTTCCAGATAAGAGAGGTATCCACATAATATTTTTATTTCTCCACCAAAACATACGTTGTGGGTACTCATTGGGGTGCATCTAATGAATACCCACAACAGGTTTTCATAGAGAAATGAAAAAAATATCAGAGCTCAGTTGTTCAAAACTAACGCTGTTGTCAGTTAACGTATCATTAAAACTTTGATCATTAAATATGGCATATATGCTATATTTTTGCTGAAAAAATGTGAGTAGCTTTTGCATTTGCAAAAGCTACTCACATTTCTTCAGCAAAAATATCTGTGAATTAGATATTTCACTTACTAGAACAGTTAAATTTTGACCACTAACGAGCTCGTTAAGCTAATGATGCTTTGAACAACTGGGCCCAGTTCGTTTCAGCTGATAAAAAGCGCCTTACCTGGAGCTGTGCTTGCCAGAACACAGCTGAAATGTAGAAACTGTTGTTATAGTCAAGACTATTATTGCAATTATATAGCAGTAAGGAACAGGTATGAAAATGATTTTCTGAATTTCAGGCATGGGATATGGCTCCGACAGTGATGAGGATAATGATAGAGGAAAAAGTGAAGGAAGTGACAGCGAGTCTTCATCAGAGTCAGAGTCAGACAGTGACCTGGAAGAGAGAATCAGGAAGAAGAGATCAGCATTTGAAAAGAAACAGCGACGCAGACTAGAGGACCAAGAAAGAGAAGAACAAGAAGAGATTGACAAAAGAAAAGGTAAAATATATTTGAGCAGTACATTGTGACAGCAAGCATGTGTGATGCCCTTACCCAGTACTCATCTACATTAATCTATAGCAGGCCATTATTGGCCCGTCAGTTACCCCGATAACGACTCGCTATAGATTTTTGAAGAATGCTAGCTGGGTATAAACATCTTTTCAGTCAATAAGATTGATATCCAGTGTATATTTTTCTTATTTTTTTCCAGAAAATAGACCGGTATTTCAGGCAAGTCTCCTAATTAACCAGACTGTTAGCATTAAAATACTAAAGTCTAGTTTCAGAGAAAAAATAAGAAAAACATCAATTTGTCACCTACTAAAATAGCCAGGGTTGTTATGGTTTAACAATGGTGCATGCATCTACATTTATAGTTACACATATAATACAATCTGGACTAGCTGCTTTTCTCTTGCGGCTTAGCACTAAGAAAGTAGAGCTAGGAATCAGAAATGCTGAACCAGTTGGCCCGGTGTCAGTATAATTCAGCTAGGTGGAATATCCTGTTCTTTGTCTGGGGTGTGATATTTCAGTGTAGCAGCACTCTAGAAGTAAGCATTAATTTCCCTGCCACATCTAGCCACCATCGCAGTATATGACTGAAAGATTGTTTTGAAGGCAACGTAAAACCCAAATAAAACAAACAAAATAATAACATCTGGGAATTTTGTTTTGTGAAGCTTCTTACAGTGTAATGGAATTTGTAAGATCTTAGGTTTTCTTTTTTCTCAGCTGGTTTGCAAGCCTAATATATTCCCAAGTATTGAGTGAACAATAAACATATTATAGTAAATTAGAAAAGGAACTTTTACTTACCGGGAAAAAAACTGCAAGTTCAAACAAGGCTTAAAGATTCTCCTCGCAAACTGTTTGGAGAAATGTAGTAGTATTTTTACATGAAATTTTTATTGCTTTTACTGATGTCTTTGTCTTGTTATGCCAAGATAAATTTCACAACATGAACTTCATGGACATTTAGTTTTAAATATATAAGTTTTGGCAACAGATGCATTTGTCTGAGCCTGAGCTGAGAACAGCTAGGACTGTTTGGCTTAGCCTCAAGATAATGTAACTGTGTGAAATATGTGTTTACCTGTTTGCTCTAAATATTCGGACATTTAATACCTCACCAAACTTGTCCTAACATTTGTATTCAACCCATTTAACTACCTTATGGTGGGTCTAAAAGTGTTGGATGAGTAGCAAACAGTGTAGACTCTTCTGCAGCATGAGCTTGGTCTGCGCAGTTTTTTTGGATGTGTATTGAAATATAAAGGGTAAATATGGTAACGTGTGAAGTTTTCAGTGAGTCTATTAATTTGTGATATGACATTAAAAAAATAAATACATAAAGATTGCCCTTGAAAACACACACACACACACACACACACACACACACACACACACACACACACACACACACACATTGAATTTCTGTCAGTCAAATCACACACATGCACACACATTGAACTTGTGTCAGAGTAGTCAAATCTGCAGTGAGATTGTTTGATATTAAACCATTTTAGTCTGGAGACCCGCAAAAGGGTAATATATTGGCAAACAGTACAGACCCAGATCAGACATCGCAGAATTCGGTATCTGATCAGTCTCCACTCTTTGCAAATAGGTAAGCCATTTTTTCTCCAGGAATATCTAAATCACATACTGACATACCTTAAATTGAAATTCAACTCTTCTTGTCTATAATGTGGGGGATTCAATTCAGTCTAAAAGAGTTAACCCATTGTAGTCGGGAGACCCGTAAAAGGGTTATTTGCAAACAGTGCAGACCCAGATCAGATGCCCCAGAATGCGGCATCTGATCAGGGTCTCCACTGTTTGCAAACAGTTTAGCCATTTTTCTCGAGGAATATGTAAATCTCATAGCCGGGTGTACCTAAAACTGAAATTGGACTCTTCCATTGTATAGTATGGGAGAGTCTATTCAGTATACAGTGGGTTAAAGCATGTGTGGATTTAGTTGTAGTTTCCATTTTTACTTGATCTGTTCAGTCTGTTTTATTATTTGTAGCCTGTATGTCCCTGAGATTTGATCAAATTTTATAAATGGCACCGTTTAGGTTTTAGATCACCTGTATGAAAGTACAGGAAGAGTATTCCCAAATATATCTGAGAAAAAGGTTGAAAGAAAATGTTTCTAGATAAAGTTTCCAGATGCATTTTAAGTTCCATATTTATCTGATATATTGGGAGATTTATCATATTTGCCAAACATCTCCAGTTTACTCTGTTGATGAGACTGAGACTTTTCTGTCCCAGTACATTGGGTAAATTTGGTTAACAGTTGTCCGGCCTTGAAGGCTGGGTCGGATGTGCATCTTACTGGTGATTGGGAGGTTGTTGGTTCAATCCCAACCGCATCCAGCAAAATCTTTCGTGGGGATTGATCATGAAATATTTTCTATGTCCATTCTCTCCCTTCCGCTGATTTAAGACGGGCAGCTGTCAGTTTCTGTCAAAAGCATTTGCACAAACTGGTTAACTGCTTAGGACTAAACTTGCCCAGGAAAAGTGTGGTTAGGTAATCTGTCCTCAACTCATAAAAAAAAAAAAAAAAAAAAAAAAAACAGACCAGCTCGACATGTCCTTATTAGTGCTGACTGGGGTAAAACTCCAACTCAAACTAAAAAGCCTAACGGCTTTTACCAGTACAGCAGAAATTTACAAGGCTGGCTTTGAGAAACATATTCTTCAAACACAGTTGTTTATGCCAGAAAGGCTTTTAAAAGCTCTGAAGTAATTTATATGTACAGCTAAGTAGCATATCAGACTGCTAGAAGTTAAGTCAGTTACCCAAAAAAAAAAGACTTAACCATGAGATAGCCATGAGAACCTTGACAAATCTACACACAACTAAAGCAGTGACGATCCACTTAGTCTATTATGAAGGTAAGTCATTTCAGCCCTCATCAGAAAACAATTATTCTTGTCTCCTTGTAGCATTGCCATCCTATGTAAGCTATAACAGAATAAATTGTGAAAACTATCAAACATATATAAGTCATCATACAAGAAAAACTGCTGCAACACGCAAGTTATCTGTCTTCACACCCCTGTTGCATATAAAAAAAAATTTTTGTTTCAAGATTGATGTATTTATAACACACCTAATAGATGTTTGCTCCAGCGTAATGACTAATGATATATAAGTAGACTTTAGATAACCCCATTTTTTGTGTTTTATTGACAATTTTATGTTTACCCAAAATATTTGGCACAACCTGAGTAAATAGTGTTGGCCCAGATCAGATGCCAAATTCTGCAGAATCTTATCGGGGTCTACACTGACACTCATTCAGCAGTTTTTAGACACATCAACAGATAGTAAAATGGACATATTGAAATTTTAGGACAAGTATGGTAAGGAGCTGAGGTGTCCAGGGCCCAGTTGTTCAAAGCGTCGTTAGCTTAACGACGTCGTTAAGGGTCATTTCGTTAACTGTTTTAGCAGATTCAATATACATTATTCTGATATTTTTTGCTGAAAAAATGTGAGTAGCTTTTGCACTGCAAAAGCTACTCACATTTTTTCAGCAAAAAATTTCAGCATATTTGCGTATCACTCAATGTAAATTTTAACGAATCGTTAACTAACGACATCGTTAGTTTTGAACAACTGGACCCAGATATTTGGAGCAAATATGGTACAAATTGATAAACTCTTTTCCATTACCCATTCAACTATTATCCACACTCACCAAGTCATATTTTGCAGATTAGGGTAAGCACCCAGGACTGCCATTTTGACCATTGAATGGTAAATGTCCAAAAATTTCAAACACTTTATTCCATACTATTTGGCCTAACTTTTGCTTTTTATGCAGTTGTTTCTTAAAATAGTTAGTGGATTGACAAACAGTGTAGACCCTGATCAGACTGCTCATGAAGGAGCAGTCTGATCTGAGCCTTCACAGTTTGCATATATGCCATTTTGTAAGAAATTTTAGTGTATGAAATTTTAGATCTTCATACTTCCGAGTGATCATATTACTTATTGTTTTTTCTTTGTTATTTACATTTGTTTCAGAGGAAATCAGAAATACTCCAGCTTTCTTAAATGATCCTCTCACTGAAAAGCAAAATAATTATTCCTTTCACAAAAATAATGAAGAAATTCCTGGGTTAGATACAAAACAAGAGTCAGGGGATAACACTGATGAGGAACAGCCTACTTTAAAACACTCTAAATACAAAGAAAAGCAAATTAAGAGTGAAAAGATGGAAAATGAATCCCATGAAGTTAGTAGTAGTAATTCTAAAAGACGGTTCTCTAAGAAGGAAATTCAGGAGGAAGAATCAAGTAGTTCAAGCAGCAGTTCTAGTTCATCAGATTCTAGTTCAGAGTCATCAGATTCTTCCTCAGATTCTGATTCTTCTTCATCATCTTCAGAGGAATCAGAGTCCACACCGAGGGCCAAAATTATAAAATCTAAAAGTCATAATGTGTCAAGGGATGGGAGGGCAAGTAAACGTGAATTATCTAATGAAAAGTTGCGTGAAAGTCTTGATGATAGTAAGTTAAGCTCAAGCAAAAGTAAAAGACTGTCATTGGATAAGCATAGGGAAAGGGAAAGATCATACAGTAGAGAGAAAGAATTAAGTAGAAAACAAGATAAGTATTCTTCAGAAAGGGAAAGGCATGCCTCTAAGAGTGAAAGTTTAAAGAAAAGGTCTGATAACAGGGATAGGCATAGAAATGGGAGGTCCTCAGAAAGTTTATCAAGCAAAAAGAAAGATAAATACAGGGAAAGTGAAAGAGACAAGAAACACAAAGAAAGAAGTAGGTCAAAAGAAAGGGAAAGAAATAGAGAAGGGTCAAGGACAAAGAAGGATTATGAGAGGGAAAGAAAAAGGGGTAGGGAGCATAGTAGGGAAAGGGACTATGACAGGGAAGGGGATCGTAAAGAAAAATATAGATCTCATGATAGATCCTTTGATAGATCTGGGGATGATTATTATGATGAACGCGATGAGAAACATTTAAGACATTCATATAGAGAGGAAAGTACAAGTAGTTATTCGAGAGCAAAAAGGAGCAAAAGAAGTCGGTCAAGATCCACTGATAGTGATTATCAAAAAAGCAGGAAATATAAGACAAGTCGTGAATCTAGTCCTTACAGTAGACAGAGATCCAGAAGAGATGACTATGAACTTGAGGATGAGTATTATGAGAGAAGTGGTAAGAAGTCAAGTCGCAAACAAAGGTCTAGATCCTAATCAAGGTGGGAAACTTTTTATATACTTTTTCTCTCGTATTTTTCCACAATTATTTTTATTCAAACACAATATGTAGGCTATTAATTTAAGCAAAATTATTGTCCTGCAAATGACATAAATGCCTTTTAAAGTTGGACAATAGGAAATTAGTGGATATATGAGTTAATGATCTAACTCTAAGTTTTAGATAAGAGGAGTGTCCAGATAGTGTTCTTATTTCTCCACAGAAACATGTTATTGATAATAGAAGCACTTCAGCTAGGCACTTCTAATGAGCTGCCACTGCTCATGTTTTTATGGGGAAATAAAAACATCAAATTCATTAAGTAAAAAAGGTGGCTTATCTGGAGTGATGCCAAACTTTACCAATGTATAATTTGAAAATAAATTTTGGTAAATTAGCTCACTTCATTTACATTGTTGGTAAGGTTAGGCAATTATGACTCACTACCCAAATTTGAAGTATATTTAAGAAACATATTTAAGCCAATGAATAAAAAGCATACATGTTAACATACATATGAAGTTATGCTTATCAGTTTGTCCATATCCTTTTGTTCAATTCTGGGCATTTTTGAAAGAAATCCTTATATCTTGGTTTTGACAGGCTAGGGCCATTTCATTTTGAATATCAGTACATGCATCCCACCACTCTTTCTTATATTCCATAGAACTAGGTTAGTTTGACCTAGTTTTCTGAAAAGCCACACATTGACAGGTTTTCAGGGTCAGATTCATATCTCGTCTTGCATAAGTGCCAACATTCGCAAACTCTATCTCACCACCCTAGAACATCTGCTACAAACCTAGGTTACTGTGACATACTTAAAAAAAAATCAACCCTTGGTCAGATTTTCTGGATGTAACATCGTCTTCCATATGTGCAAGTCCCATCAGACTTTGTCAGTGCATGATTCTCACCTTCCCAAGTGACCTTTCACAAGTCACTGTAATTTAATTTTGCAAAAATAGTTGCCTGATTAAGTTTCTAGGACTCTTGGTCTCCACTTTCGTATGTGTAAGCCTGATCACCACCTCGGATAAGCTACTTGTGCAAAAGTGGAGACCAGGGCCCAGTTGTTCAAAGCTAACGACACCGTTAGTTAACAATTCATTAAAATTTACATTGAGTGATACGCAAATATGCTGAAAAAATGTGAGTAGCTTTTGCAGTGCAAAAGCTTCTCACATGTTTGCAGCAAAAATATCAGAATATTGTATATTGAATCCGCTAAAACAGTTAACGAAATGACCCTTAACGAGCTTGTTAAGCTAACAACGCTTTGAACAACTGGGACCTGGTCAGCTTGAAGGGATTGGATAGTAAGAACATTACAGTTTGCTCAGATATCCTTCAAAAATGTGGCATACATATGTATGAGAACACATTAAGCAGTCATCGATATGATCCAAATATGCTTCTTTTCTTTTTTATAAAAAGACTGTGAATTAAAATATACAGTTTGCTGGGTTAAAACCATTAAGAAAGTATATACAGACACTGAAGACTTTGATCACCCAGCTGTACAGTTATACATGTACAGTCTGGTCAAGGCTTTTGCTACTTACCAAAAATTCTAAAAGATCTAGTTGCTGAGTACCCTGTTTACCTTAGGTATTCAGACAGACAAGCCTGAGCAAACAGTGTAGACCCAGACCAGACAGAGCAGAATGGGGCATCTGATTAGGATGTAGACAATTTGCCAATCATCCAGCTGTTTTCAGACACAGCATAAGCATAGCTGGCCTCGGTGGCTTAGTTGGATGCGCAGGAGGTTGCGGGTTCAACCCCATCGGGTCGGGGACATTCTTTCATGCAGATTTGATCATGAAATATTTTCTATGTTGTCCCTCCCGCTGATTCAAGAAGGGTAGTTGACAGTTTCTGGCCAAAGAATGTGCACAATACTGGTTAACCGCTTAGAGGACTAAGCCTGCCTGCCCAGTAAGTGTGGTTAGGTAAACTGACCGGGTTTGACGTGACCCCATTAGGTTGACTGGGTTGTAAAACCTCAACACAAACAAACACAGCATAAGCAATTGTAAAATGGACTTTTATATTCAAATTTAAGAAATGTATAATAACTGAATGGTCTTACCCAGAGGAATTAAGGAGGAGAATTTGGTGATAATTCTGGGATAATTTTCTCCAGTTCTCCATAAAAACATATTTGTGAGTACTTATTAGAAGCACCTCAGGAAAAGGCACTTCTAATGAGTACCCACAACCTATGTTTTTATGGAGAAATAAGAAAAATTATCCCAGAATTATCACCAAATACTCTTCCTTAACAATTGCTCTGGTCTTACTATCCTTGCAAGTTTTATCATCCAGTGTGTATTGTAATTATACAGGTTCATATTTGTATAAATCTATATATTCCCGTAACAACTTACCACAGGTGTCCTGAAATTGTAAAGTCCATTCTACTACCTATAAGTGTACCTTAACCCATTTTAATCTGGAGACCCCAAAAAGGATTATTGGGAAACAGTGGAGATGCAGATCAGACACCACCCAGCGGGCACATGACGTAAATATAACGTCGCCTCAACGTCGATGCAACGTCATGACGTTGCATCGACGTTGAGGCGACGTTATATTTACGTCATGTGCCTGCCGGGCATAGAATGCAGCATGTGATCGGGGTCTCCATTGTTTGCAAGTAGTTTAGCCATTAACTGTTCCCTATATATAGTGGGGATTTGGTGGGAGTCTATTCAGTCTAAAATGAGTTAAAGGTGCAGGATGAGTGACACATTTTGTAGACCTTGATCAGACATAGCATTCTGCAGCCTCTGATCTTTGTCTACATTGAGACTGTTTGCTCCAGCATTTCTATCCTGATACTTGGGTTAAATACATGTGCGATAAATCCCAGTTTGAGTTCAGCAATAGTAAATGTTCCTCATTAGTTCTGTCCAGCAAAAACTCAGATCAGCCTGCTCATTCTGTTCAATGTCACCAGGACCTTTTTCACCACTATATTAAGTGGTGTCCAGTGCTTCTGTAAGCAGATGAAGAAGGCCATGGTCAGACTGGGCAATTGTGCATGCTGATTTGGACTTTTAGTGTCTGCATAAACAATAATTTTCTGGAGCTCTGAAATCACAACATCACATAGCTCCAGATAAGATGCATTTTTCAACCAGAATTGTTGGTATTTTTTTCTTATTTCTCCAGAAAATTTGTGTTTTGTGTACTCATTAGAAGCATCTCAGCAAAGTGCTTCTGCTGATTACCAGCAAGAAACATTTCTGTGGAGAAGTAAAAAAAAAAATATTTGTCTGGATACCCCTGTTATCTGGAGCTATGCAAATCAATACACCACAACCTCTTTATAACACTATTGTTGGGGTCCATAGCATAAACTGTGTTAGTTAAACAACTGTGTTATATCCAAACAAAAATGGATAGATTATATTGAAAAATGACCATTTACGGTCATTTTTCAATATAATCTATACATTTTTGGGATCCATCTTTGAACCGTGTTTTATCCAAAACTGTGTTATAACGAACCGTGTTATAAAGAGGTTGTAGTGTAGCTCTCAGTCAAGGTAAGTAGACCAGTTGGAATGTTTTTGCATAACTTTCTGGTTTAACCCATTTTTAGTCTGGAATCCCCCAAAAGGGTAATTGGCAAACAGTGCAGGCCCAGATCAAGAGGCTGCAATATGCAGCATCCTATCAGGATCTACACTGTTTGCATTAAATACAGGAATTTCCATAAAACAGAGTACATGTAATAATAAAAACTAACCAGACACCCTGTTAGTAGAAATAGACTGGTCCATAGAATTGTTGTAGAAGAGCCCACTTGACATAAATGGGTTATGCTGCAGATGTTTGTGGTATCTTTATGCTGCAGCTGAAAAGATTAACGTGAGTAAGGGTCCAGCATTGCTTGTATGACCATGTATTTGGTAGAGGTAATATTTTCATATTTCAGGCTTGTTTATATAACTGGACAGATGAAACTTACCCACCAACCACTGAGCTACAATAACAACCCCTGTCGACACATCATTTGTTATATTTTTGCTGTAAATTACTTGTCATGAGATTTCCAATGAAATAAAATTTTACTGCTGTTACTATTTTGTTTGATTTGATGGAGGTAAATACAGTAATCCCTGCTTGAGGCGGAATTCAGCTCATAATATGGCATTTTATTGCACAGAAGCTTCCATTATCACCCTTCATCATTTTGATATGACTTAAATAATGTTGAAAGGGACGTAAAACACCAAATCATCATCAAATACAGTAATCATAGCTCTAGATAAGAGATGGTTTGAAGTAAACAGTTTACTTATTTCTCCACAAAGCCATGTTGTGGATACTAATTGGTGAGGTGCTTCTAATGAGTACCCACAACATAGCTTTTAGTGGAGAAATAAGAAAAAAAATCAATACTTTCTGGTTGGGGAAAAAGCACCTTATTTGGAGCTATGAGTAATACTACATTTTATAGGTCTACTGTGCCTTGCATTGCAGCACAGACACAGTCACAGTAATGTTTATTACTGTATGTCTTACAATCAAGTGTCAAGATAAACAGAGTTCCTGTATTCTTTTGTATATTTTTCATTTCACAGTAGGTAAACATTCAGTTAAATTTTCCCTCCTAGCATCAAAAAGTAAAGATTCTGTAAACAGTAAGGCCAAAATATAATGAAGCAATTTGATTCCCAGTTTTTGTTAAATCAACTTATGCACTTCAGGTATTTTAACTTCGTAATTGAAGAACTGGTGGAGTTACTGCGAATCTCCTGAAAGTGACCATATCGAAAACTTTTGGGAGATTTGAAAGAACCACTAGTTCATCTGCTAAAAAGCTTAAATTTTGTACTGACAAGCTGTCAAAGTTTTTTGTTCAAATAGCATTGTTATAATTTGGCAGACTATTTACAGGATTTTCAGTTTTAGGTTTGAATGGAATTGCATCTTCACCAACCATGAAAAACTGTGGGATACTAGAATTGACACCCCAAAGAGTTAATTGGCAAACAGTGCAGATTCAGATCAGATCTGATAGGGTATCAACTGTTTGCAAATAGTTAATCTATTTTTCTCTTGGAATATCTAAATCACATAGCTTGACATACTAAAAATTAAAATTCAACCCATCCAATATAAAATTATAGTTTGGGGGAGTTTATTTTAGTAAAAAATGGGTTAAAACTGGAGATTTGACCATCAGCTTTTGTGTAACATTATCCACAATCAAAATTATAGAGGCAGGGAGGAGACAAAACTTCTTGTTGTTGTTCGGTTAGTTACTTCTGTGCAGGGGGTCCCAGGGTACGGAACCATAACAGGCACAACCCCTGCACCTGCGTCCCTGCGTTGTCTTTCGTATGGCAGTTTAATTCAGTCATCTGTCTTCCTTGCTGTAGTCGAATCAGGAAGGAGAAAAGGAAGTGAATCATTTGCAACTGTGCAAGGTCTGGGTAAAGACAAAACTTCTCGAGAGGTTTCAAGTTTGAAACTATCATATGTTTGTGTGATTATCAAGTGTTTTATTTTTGTTTTTGTTATAAATTTCTGAAAAGAATGACCACCCTTGAAAGCAAAAAACATACCAAATAACCCATTGTATATGGAATAGACTCTCCCACACTATATATCGGAAGAGTCCAAATTCAATTTTAGGTACGTCCGGCTTTGAGATTTACATATTCCTAGAGAAAAATGGTTAAACTATTTGCAAACAGTAGAGACCCTGATCAGATGCCATGTTCTGCGGTGTCTGATCTGGGTCTGCACTATTTGCCAGTTACCCTTTTACGGGTCTCCCGACTACAATGGAATATCAGACCCTGTTTTATTGAGTCTGTTTGTGAATTGTGTTTGTGAATTGTTTAGGGGGTCTTACAAGTACACCCACAAACAGATTTTTCTTGAAACTTTACATATTGTTTACTTGGCACATACAAGCTATGAAAACATATTTATTAAATAAGACATACAAAACTAGGACTCAAGAGAACACCCTAACTCACTATGTAAAGAAATACCTTTCTCTAAAAGCCGGCCTCGGTGGCTTGGATGCGCCGTCCGACTGGAGACCAGGAGGTCGCGGGTTCAACCCCCGCCAAGATTGGTAACATTCTTTCATGGAGATTGATCGTAAAATATTTTCTACGGTCATTCTCTCCCTCCCACTGATTCAAGAAGGGCAGTTGTCAGTTTTTGGCGAAAGAATGTGCACAATACATGTACTTGTTAACTGCTTAGAGGACTAAGCCTGCCCTAAGTGTGGTTAGATAAACTGACCACGCTCAACATGACCCACTGGGTTGACTGGGCCGTAAAACCTCAACACAAAGAAAATAAACTTTTGTCTAAATGTGTTTGTCATAAATCAATAGCTTGATTTAGTTTCAAGGTTTGTTCACTCTGTTGATAGGAGAACTTTATAATACTTATAATATCACAAAAACTTCTTTTAATTAAATGCAAGTTTAAATTTTCAGATAAAGGAATTATAAAACATCTAAAATTGTATCTGAAATTCACAAAAAAAAAAAAAACAAAAAAAACCAAACACATTTGAAAATTTTAATGTGTTCCAGTCCTTGTCAAGATATTTAATACAGAAGACAGGCCATACGTATCTTCTCAATCTGTGCCAAACTTCATGAAAATCTAAAAACTGATAAGACTGTCATTTCACCTTTTATGAGTTTAGGTTGATGTTTGTCAGATTAACTATTTTGTTGAAATTAATCAAGAACTTCACAGAAGGGCATTTCTTCCCAATTTTTTTCTGCTTAAAGTGCAAAGTTTGAAAGAATGCAAGGTTTCATAATACTTTCTTTTCTTATTTGCTTTGTTTCCTATCCATATATTTTATTTTATTAGTAAATCACTCCACGTTTTAAAAGAGGAGGTAATTAACAAATCTGTCATCATAACATCCAAAGTTAGTATTCTCTTGCAAGGAATTGACTGTGAACATATACCTTTGTTTATATAATTACCAGATGTTATAGGTTCAGTTCAACAGCTATTTGTAGCCAATGGAATTTAAGTTTTATTTCGGGCAAGCAGGTTAATGAAGGCAATTCTTCATTTTTTGAAATTCCATTTCTGATATATAGCCTTTTTCAGACATACACTCTGTCAAATCAGGTATAAGGCAGACCGGCACAGTGGCTCAGTGGTAGAGCGTCCGCTTTGTGACCGGGAGGTTGCGGGTTCGATCCCCGGCCGGGTCATACCAAAAGACTTTAAAAATGGTACTAGCTGCTCTTTCGCTTGGCGCTCAGCATTAAGAAAGTAGAGCTAGAACTGGTCAGCTCAGTGTCGGTATAATGTGACTGGGTGGAATATCATGTCAAAGTGTCTGGGGCGTGATATTTCAGTGAGGCAGCACTCTAAAAGTGAGCATTGAGCTCCCTGCCACATCCAGACACCGTCGCAATATGACTGAAAAAGGTTGAAAGCGACGTTAAGCCCAAATCAAACAAACAAACAAGGTATAAGGCAGAGATATCCATCTTTATTTACACGACATCTGATGTCCTTATATGAGGGGGAAAGAGGACCTTGTTGAGCACCAGCAGGGAAAGAAGACCATGTTGTGCGACGAGGGGGGAAGAAGACCTTGTTGAGCACTAGTAGGGAAAGAAGACCCTGTTGTGCGACGAGGGGGAAAGAAGACCTTGTTGAGCATCAGCAGGGAATGAAGATCCTGTTGCGCACCAGCGGGGAAAAAAGACCATGTTGAGTTTGTCTCTTGCTTTGTCTTGCAAAGAGAAACTGGGCATGTAGCATAGATGGAAGTGACAACATGCAGTTGAAATACCTTCCCAGCTAGCATTCTACGTAAATCTACATCGGGCCGTCATCGGCCCGTCAGCTACCCTGACGGGCCGATGACGGCCCGATATAGATTTACGTAGAATGCTGACTGGGAAAATTCTCCCATCATTTCTTGACTTATTCAATGAAGATTAGAGCTTGGCAATTCCCTGCGTTCTGGCGAAGATAAATAGATTATAAAAATGACCCTCGAGAGCAATTACCACACACACAAAGACGAAAATAGCTTTGCCATTACAAAGCAACATCCCAGCTAGCATTCTACGTAAATCTACATCGGGCCGTCATCGGCCCGTCAGCTACCCTGACGGGCCGATGACAGCCTGATATAGATTTACGTAGAATGCTGACTGGGCTGAGTCTGAGCAACTCCAAGATGATTTAAACATCCTTCAGGACTGGGAACTTATATGGGACATGAATTTAACCCTAGCAAATGTCAGGTACGTGTCACCAGATCAAGGTCACCCCTCCCTACAAAGTACACATTACATGGTGTAACACGAGGTCGTGGCAAGTGCCAAATATCTGGGTGTAGATATATCCAATGACCTTTCCTGGAAATCCCATGTCACCAGGATTACCAATAACGCCAACAAATCGCTTGGTTACTTAAGGTATAATCTCAAAGCCAAAAACCCAGTACTCAGAGAAAAAGCATTGAAAGTCATTGTCAGACCCAAGGTGGAGTATGCTGCTCCAGTCTGGGTCCCTCACACAAAGGAAGACATCCAAAAAACGAGAGAGTGTGCAGAGACGGGCGGCTCGGTGGGTTCTAGGGGATTATTCTCCATACTCCAGTGTGTCCGACATGATAGGAAAACTCGGATGGCATACCCTTGAGCAGCGGCCTGCCGATTCACGTCTGGTCCTGCTTTTTAAGATCATCCATGGCTGTGTTGCTGTACCTCTCCCTTCATATATCATCCCCCTCAACTGCGTATCCAGCAGATATAACTCCATGGCGTTCAGACAGTTATATGTACAAGTACTCCTACCCGTTAGTTGTCGTTCAGTGGAACAATCTTCCAGCGCCTATCGCCACCCTGACAAATCTCGACAGCTTCAAACAGGCTGTTAGTCAGGTGTGCCACGTAAAACCCTAAATCACCAGACCATATGTTTTATCCTAGCTTTCCTTTTTCTGTATAATACACTAACACCCAGCACTGTTATTCCATTCTCACTATCTGCTGTTTTTATATTCTTTACTTTTACGCATGTTGCGGGGACAACCGTAATACTCAGTTGAGGGTGTATGTCGTATGAAGAGATAGATAAATAGCTGGGCCCAGTTGTTCAAAGCGTCGTTAGCTTAACGAGCTCATTATTGGTCAAAATATTAACTGTTCTAGTAACTACAATATCTAATTCACAGGTATTTTTGCTGAAAAAATGTGAGTAGCTTTTGCAAATGCAAAAGCTACTCACATTTTTTCAGCAAAAATATTAGCATATATGCCATATTTAACGATCAAAGTTTTAACGATATGTTAACTAACGACATCGTTAATTTTGAACAACAGGGTCCTGAGGTTTTTAAAACTTACACTACAATTATGACTGAAGTAGCAAAAGCTTCAAGTTACAATCAAAATTTTATTCTGCGAGGGTTATCTTCCCTTACTCTGAGCTGTATACGTATATAAAATCATGATCTTATTAAGAAAAACTCTTCAGAAATTACTTGGCCAATTTTCACCAAATTTCATGTCGACCCTACTGTTGAACCGAGATTGAGACTTTGTTCAAATGGTCACCTCCATTGACGGTCATGCCCTTATATGGTAAACATAATAATAATAATAATAATAATAATAAACATTTTACTTCAAAAACCAAGAACTGTTCAGATGATGTTCCTTTCTTTAGTTACAATGACAGGATTGAAAAAAAAAAATGTTGCATAACTTCTGCATATCTACAGTGGCAATATCACTCAGATGAGCGAGCCGTGGGCCTAATGTGTTTGTGTTCAGATTTTTAGAGAACTCAACAGTTGCCCCCCAAGCGGGTTACACTGAATTTTGTCTGCTACATAGGCTGGGCCCCAGCATCTAGTGTTTACCCCAAAATAAATATATGGTATATCAGCTATACCAGAAAAATATCCAGTATATCAGCCATACCCAAAAGAATATCTATAAATTATCATACCCCCAAAAATATTGCCCTTGCTTTCTTTTTATATAAGTATGGTTTTCATTTATTTTTCCTGTATAATGATCGTTTTTTTGTAATATAAGTGCTTTAAGCAGTTTCCAAAAGTAGCTTCATTTTCAGCTCACCTGAGCATAAGCTCAGGGTGAGCTATTGTCATCACCCTATGTCCGTCGTCCATCGTTCGTCAACAATTAGTTTGTTGACACTCTAGACGTCACAGTTTTGACCCAATCTTTATGAAACTTGGTCAGAATGTTTGCCTCTATGAAATCTAGGTCAAGTTCGATACTGGGTTACTTGGGGTCAAAAACTAGGTCACCAGGTCAAATCAAAGGAAAAACTTAACACTCTAGAGGTCATAGTTTTGACCCAATCTTGATGAAACTTGCTCAAACTGTTTGCCTCTATTAAATCTAGGTCAAGTTTGAAACTGGTTCACTTCGGGTCAAAAACTAGGTCACCGGGCCAGATCAGCAGAAAAACTTGTTAACACTCTAGCGGTCACATTTTTGAAGCAATCATCATGAATCTTGCTCAATATGTTTGTCTTGATGATTTCTAGGTCAGGTTCGAAACTGGGTTACTTGGGGTCAAAAACTAGGTCACCGGGCCAAATCAGCAGAAAACCTTGTTAACACTCTAGCGGTCACATTTTTGATGCAATCATCATGAATCTTGCTCAAAATGTTTGTCTTGATGATTTCTAGGTCAGGTTTGAAACTGGGTCACGTAGGGTCAAAAACTAGGTCACCAGGCCAAACCAGCAGAAAACCTTGTTAACACTCTAGCGGTCACATTTTTGAAGCAATAATCATGAATCTTGCTCAAAATGTTTGTCTTGGTGAGTTCTAGGATATGTTTGAAACTGGGTCACGTGGGGTCAAAAACTAGGTCACCGGGCCAGATCAGCAGAAAACCTTGTTAACACTCTAGCGGTCACATTTTTGAAGCAATCATCATGAATCCTGCTCAATATGTTTGTCTTGATGATTTCTAGGTCAAGTTTGAAACTGGGTCACTTGGGGTCAAAAACTAGGTCACCTGGCCAGATCAGCAGAAAACCGTGTTAACACTCTAGCCGTCACATTTTTGAAGCAATCATCATGAATCTGGCTCAAAATGTTTGTCTTGATGATTTCTAGGTCAAGTTCGAAACTGGGTCACTTGGGGTCAAAAACTAGGTCACTGGGCCAAATCAGCAGAAAACCTTGTAAACACTCTAGCGGTCACATTTTTTAAGCAATCATCATGAATCTGGCTCAAAATGTGTGTCTTGATGATTTCTAGGTCTAGTTTAAAACTGGGTCACTTGATATCAAAAACTAGTTCACCTGGCCAAATCAAAGGAAAACCTTGTTGATGCTCTAGAGGTCACATTTTTGAAGTGATCATCATGAATCTTGCTCAAAATGTTTCTCTTGATGATTTCAAGGTCATGTATAGTTTTCTGTCCAGTGACTCTCTTAAGTTTTTCCATTTAGGTCAGTTTCTCAGTAATTAATGGTCCTACAGAGTGATATTTGGTATTTGTGAAGTGTTTGTGTTTAGGTCAGTTTCTCAGTAACTATTGCTCCTACAGCCAGTGATACTTAGTACATGCATACATCTTAGCATGGCCTCTTGCGTGCAGTCATCCATATTTGACCTTGACCTTTATTTCACAGTCCATTAGACATGCTACATTGTCTTACTTGTTAATATAATCATTTTGAACTTTGATCAGAATGTTTGCCTTGATCAGTTCTAGATCAGGCTCTCAAAGTGCTATGTTGCTCAGGTGAGCGTTACAGGGCCATCATGGCCCTCTTGTTGCTTTAATGGTATTGAACTGATGCACAGCAGAAAAATAAAAATAGAGCTGTTATATGTACGGAGCTGTTATATGCTGTTAAAAGCTCCTCCACCCCCCCCCCCCCCACCCCTGCCCCACCAAAAAAAAAAATAATAATAATAATAATAATACCGAGAATTTTGCCAGTCATGCCCTGGTCACTAGACCATCCTTTATAGTCATGATATTACTTTGGTTTTATTTTGATTATAAGAACAAATATTTAGTCACTAGAGATTGGAGCCAGTCTAAAACAAAGAACTGCAACGGACAATTCGTCTTGGAACGGTCATTTCACTCTCTGCTGAATGGCAGACAGTGTAACCAGACGCCGCGTTCTGTGGCGTATGATCTGGGTCTACACTTTGCTCAGGTACGTCTGTCCCATATACTTTCGATGAATATGCTAAACAGTCTTTTTTTTTTTTTTTTGCCGAATGGGGTTTCGAGAGCCCCCGATAGCGAGATAAAAACTAACATCCTAGTAACACGGTTAACCCGTCCGCTTGGCTTCGATGGCTCAGTTGGATGCGCCGAGGTCTGCAACATTCTTTCGTGGAGATTGATCATGAAATATATTCTACGGTCATTCTCTCCCTTCCGCTGATTCAAGAAGGGCAGTTGTCAGTTTCTGGCGAAAGAATGTGCACAATACTGGTTGACTGCTTAGAGGACTAAGCCTGCACAGTAAACGTGTGGTTAGGTAAACTGACCGCGCTCGGGTTGACTGGGCCGTAAAACCTCAGCACAAAGCACGTCCGCTTTTTTGGTAGAAAGTCGTGGGTTCGATATGTGTGGCACGTATAATTTTTTTCGATTTTTTTTTTTTTTTTTTTTTTTTTACGATTTATAATCCTACAAGCCATCGTAGTTGATATTTTTTTATTCCACCCGAACATTTGATCTATATAAAATCGTACCTTACCACCTGCTTACGAATAAATAATCAGGGCCCAGTCCAAAGCTAACGATGTCGTTAGTTAACGTATCGTTAAAACTTTATTAAATATGGCATATATGCCAGTATTTTTGCTGAAAAAAAAAATGTGATTTGCAAAAGTTACATTTTTTCAGCAAAAATACCTTTGAATTAGATATTGTACTTACTAGAACAGTTAACATTTTGACCACTAACGAGCTCGTTAAGCTAACGATGATTTGAACAACTGCGCACAGATATCTTTCCCAGAAAAAAAAAAAATAAATAAAAACAAGGTCTGGTACAATCGCAGCTGTCCACTTTAGAGACTTTTCTTGTTAATAATCCGCACATCAGCCACGTCAAATTAGACACGGTGATCAATGAGTGTTGCTGGTGATATGATTCAATTGATGGTAGAAGACGATAACATGTCTGGGATTTCAGACAGGAAACCAAAAACTAAAGATACCCTGTTGTATTTACCCTAAATGTTCGGAGAGAACAGTGTAGACCGAGATGAAGCTGCTCCTAGGTAGCAGTTTGATTAGGATGCACATTGCTTGTCATATTCTTCAGGGCCCAGTTGCTCAAAGCTAACGACATCGTTAGTTAACGATTCGTTAAAATTTACAATCGAGCAAATATGTTGAATTTTTTTGCTGAAAAAATGTGAGTAGCTTTTGCAAAAAAAGCTACTAACATTTTTCAGCCAAAAATATCAGAATATTGTATATTGAATCTGCTAAAATAGTTAACGAAATGACCCTTAACGAGCTCGTTAAGATAACGACGCTTTGAACAACTGGGCCCAGATATATTATTAGTAGTGAAATGGACCATCTATTTATCCTAAAGTATTGGAACAGACAGGCCTGAGCAAACAGTGTAAACCCAGAACAGACGTTGCATTCTATTAGAGTCTAAACTGTTTGCCACGCAGTGTTTCGATATCAACAGGTAGTAGAATAGACCTATACTTTTAGGATAAATATTATAAGTAGTTAAGGTACTCTTATGGTGCAGTTTGAGCAGTGTCTACACCGTTTATCATTCTTCAGTACTTTTAAGATACACCACTATTATATAGTCAAACGGCAAGTTCATATTAAATTTTTGGTATGGTTAGGAGTGAAAGTGCAACAAAAATTTCAGATAATTATGGTATTTCAATTACATTAATCACTTACATGCTCCAGGCAAACGTAGACGACACAATTAATCAGTAACATTTTTAATAGTCCAGAAAGAATGAAACGAAAAGCTTTATTTTGAGAGAAAATGCTGCATACTACATTTATTCAATCATCTAAAGACGTGAACTGATACAGCGTCTATTTTTTGGTATTTTAGCTCACCTGAGCTGTGCTCAGGATGAGCTTTTTGTCCGTTGTCATTCCGTACACACTAATGAGTACTTAGTTGGCTATATTTGACGAACAGTTTCAATGTATTTAAATGGGATTTACTCCGTAGACATAAGAATATTGAATTGTGTGGCTAAAATCGACTTGTGTGGCTATAAAATAGTCACAGTAGTATCAAAATTACTCTGGATAACCATTTGTTAGAATGTCCGTGAGTCCGACTTCTCTGAAGCCGCTGAGCTAATTTTGCTCAAATTTAAAATGGAGCCTCCTTAGGTCGAGGGAACAAAAGATTACCAAAATGGTCGCGGTCTGTTGACCAAGATGGCCGCCATGCCCATATATGGTAATAACATTTAAAAATCTTCGTCTCCAGAATCGAGGATGCCCTGGGGCTGAATCTTTGCACAAATCATCGGGGACGGGAGGTCTAACACATTTGCTAAAATGATTGTCGTTCATTGACGTTTGACTTTTATACGGCAAGGTCAAGTTTGCTTCCCTATGCATTTGTTTGAGTCCCATACATGTGTATGGCAAAATTGTTGAGAATTTCAAACTTCTCCTGTGAAGCTGCTGAACCAATGTTGCTCAAATTTCAAGTGGAGCCTGCTTGGGGCGGGGGAACGAAACATTGCTAAAATGGTCCATTGACTAAGATGGCCGCCATATGGTAAATACCTTTAAAATCTTCCCCAGAACCAAGTAAAAAAAGGTAAGAGAAAAGTCCAGGGAGTGCCACAATCACAAACCGCAGCCCTTCAAGAGGAATACGAAAGGTGATTGTAAAGTGCAAACTCTGGCAACAAAGCTAAGCCTTGGGGCCTAATCGGTGCACAAGTCATCGGGGACGGGAGGTCTACCAAAATTGCTAAAATGATGGTCATACCTTGACCTTTTTGCGACAAGGTCAAATTTGTTTCCCAGTACATGTATGGGCCCTGTTCATTTATATGGGAAAAATGTTGAGAATTCATATTTTGGACATCTCCTTTAAAGACTATGATCCAACTGAGTTGAAATTTGATGAGGAGCCTCGGGGCGCCTAGAAGACACAAAATAGCTAAAACTGAGCCGATCGAAAATTAAAAGATGGCCGCCACAGCCGCCATCTTAAAAATCACTTCGAGATCGCTTTCTAAACCTTTGGTCGATTTGAGCCGAAACTTGCTCTGTAGCCACAGGACGACTTCATGATCGAAATGGGCTAAAATCGTGTCGATCGGAAATCAAAGATGGCCGCCACAGCCGCCATTTTGAAAATCTGGTTTGGACATCTCGCAAACCGCAAGGCAAATTAAGTTGAAACTTACGATGTGGCAACAGATTAACGGTAGATGAAAATTAGCTAAAATCATGATGATTAGAGAAATCCAAAATGGCCGCTATCTTGAAAAACAATTTTTGACTTCTCCTCCCAAACCGTCGGGCGATTTGAGTTGAAACTTACACTGTAGCAACAGGATGACCTCTTGATCGAAAATAGCTAAAATTGTGCCGATTAGAAATCCAAGATGGCCGCCACCTTGAAAACCTATTCTCGATATCTCCTCGCAAAGCACTCTGCGAAGTAAGTCGAAACTAATGATGGAGCAACAGGCCGACCAGTAGATATAGAAAATAGCTAAAAGCGTGTTGATTGGAAATCCAAAAATGGCCACCACAGCCACAATCTTGAAAATCGATTTTTGACGTCTGCTCCTGAACCATTTGGCGATTTGAGTTGAAACTTGCATTTTAGCAACAGAATAGTTTGTAGATCAAAAGTATATAAAATTTTGCCGATCAAAAATCCAAGATGGCCGCCACAGCCGCCGCCATCCTGAAAACTATTTTTTTTAACTTAGGCTCCCGAACCATTGGACAACTTGAGTTGAAACTTATAGTGTAACAACCGGATGGCCTCTAGATCGAAAATAGCTAAGATTGTGCCGATTGGAAACCCAAGATGGCCACCACAGTGCGTCATCTTGTTTTTAAATGTCTTTTTCTCTGAAACCGCTAGAGCAATTTTCACCAGAATTCACATGGGGCTTTCTGTCGAAAGGGTATTGGCAATTTGTTCGAATGGTTCTGCGCAACTAAACAAGATGGCCACCATGCCCATAAATGGTAAATAGAAAAAAAAAAAACTTAAAAATCTTCTCCACAACCAAGAAAGCTTTGAGGCTGAATCTTGGTATATAGCATTGGGGACTCAAGGTCTTCTAAGATTGTTCAAATGATGGACGCAGGTTGACCTTTGACCTTTATGGCAAGGCCAAATTTGCGCCCTATGCATTTGTATGGGGAAACTGTTAGAACGACTTTTTCTCAAAATGGCTGAAACTTACAATGTTTGATTTAAGTAGTAATACTTGTGAGTTACAATCAAGATTTTGTCCCCTATGGGTTAT
This sequence comes from Anodontia alba, assembly GCA_964016985.1. Classification (NCBI taxonomy): domain Eukaryota; kingdom Metazoa; phylum Mollusca; class Bivalvia; order Lucinida; family Lucinidae; genus Anodontia; species Anodontia alba. The sequence continues at coordinate 119,387,115 of OZ024824.1, forward strand.
CTGCACTTGCCCCTAGGCTATAATGTTTAAATTTGTGTAATTTTTAAATTTCTTCTGAAACCGCTTGAGCAATTTTCACCAGATTTCACATGGGGTTGTCCGTCGTAAGGGTATTGACAATTTATTCGAATGGTTACGTGTCATTGAACAAGATGGCCGCCATGGTCATATGTGGTAAAATGACTTAAAAGTCTTCTCCACAAGCAAGAAAACTTTGAGGCTGAATCTTGGTATATAGCGTAAGGGACTAAGTTCTGCAGCTTTGTTCAAATTTTGGTGGCAAGTTCACCTTTGACCTTTTTACTAGAGCCCCATACATTTGATGGGGGAAAAAGTTGAAATGTCTTTCTCAACACATATTAAAGACAAATGGCTGAAACTTACAATGTATGTTTGGATTATTAAAACTTTTTTGTTACAATCAAACTTTTGTCCCCTGGAGGTTATCTGCCCTTGCCCCTGTGCTATATACATATATAAAAATAATGTAATTTTTGAATGTCTTCCCTGAAACTGCTTGAGCAATTTGTTCACCAGATTTCACATGGGGCCTTCTGTCGAAAGTATATTGATAATTTGTTCAAATGGTTTCGTCCCACTGAACAAGATGGCTGGCTCCTCCTAAACCAAGAAAGCTTTGAGGCTAAATCTTAGTACATAGCAAGGGGAACTCAAGGTCTACCACTTTTGTTCAAATGATGGTCATAGGTTGACCTTGGACCTTTTCACGACAAGGTTAAATTTGCGCCCCATACATTTTTACGGGGAAAATCTTGAAAATCATTTTCTCAATGCATACTAAAAACTAATGGCTGAAGCTTACAACGTATGATTAAAATAGTAAAACTGTTAAGCTACTGTCAAAATTCGGGGGTTATCTGCCCTTGCCCTTGGGCTATATGCATGTATAAAATTGTGGAATCTTTAAATGTCTTCTCTGAAACAGCTTGAACAGTTTTTCACTAGATTTTACATGGGGTCTTCTGTCGAAAGGATGTTGCAATTTTTCAAATGGTTCTGTGAACAAGATGGCTATGGTAAAACACTTAAAAAGCTTCTTCTCAAGAACTAAGAAAGCTCCGAGGCTGAATCTTGTTATACAGCGTCAGGGATTCAAATACTTCTAAATTCGTTGAAATAATGATATTAGTGTGACGTTTGACCTTTTTTATGGTATGGTCAAATTTGTGTCCTAGTTGTAGCAATACTGGAAAAAGCTGCATGGCATTTGTAGATATGCAATCAATAGCTGTTTTTATCAGGTGAACGAATCGTGGTCCGTTGGCCTCTTTTGGTAGAGGGAGAGAGAGAGGGAGGGAGGGTGAGAGAGAATTGCATTTGAGATCATTTTGGACCCAAATGTGTGCTGTTAGTATACATCAACTGTCTACTGAATACAAAGCACACAATTTCTGAATCGCGATTATTGCGCCACCTGATAGAATAATACGATATGGGTTTTAATGGGGAACGTATGCACTTTCAGGGGAGGCAATTCAGTCGAAATGATTGACATCTGCTCGAAATAACTTAGAATTAACCCTTAAAGCGCCAAGCAAATGTATAACATGACTTTCTCATTTTTTTTTCATTTTTCAGAGAAAATAAGACGACATTTCACGTGAATGGTCTGCCCTAGCAGACCATTCACACGAAATGCCAAGTCTTATTTACCTTGAAAAAAAAAATCAGAATATCATATGCTTAAGTTGTGACTGGTGAGAACGTAGGAACCCTGCGACCTGCGATTGTATATCGCTGCAAAATTCCTTGAATTTCAAGTTGCCTGATTTATGCTCTCACTCTCACTCTCTGTCTCTGTCTCTGTCTGTCTCTCTCTCTCTCTCTCTCTGCTGGGTAAAAAATAAGCAGACAATATTTTGAAATATTTTTTTCAGAAAATAGGAAATGACATTTAATGCAGTTGTCTCGAAATTTTTTTTATTAAATGTCAAATCCTATTTTCTGAAAAGCAGAAGAAAAATATCATCAATTTGTCGTCTACTGAATTTGCACAGAGAGTGGTAAAGGTTAAACAATGCCTTAGAAGAAATGTTGGTTAAACTGAGAGTATAATTGTAGAGTACGAAGTAATACGAAGAAGAAAATACATTCATTAGATGTAGATGAGCGATTCCAGTTCTCATTATTTTAAGTAGTTTATTGATTACATTGCTCATAGGATATCATCAATTTCTCCCCAGAAGAGAACGAAAAAAACACCTTGTATTTGCTGAACGGACCGTATTAACCCTAAGTATTGGGGCATATTGGCCTTTGCAAACAGTGTAGACCTAGATCAGAGGCCGCAGAACTCGGCGTCTGATTAGGTCTACACTGTTTGTTTCATATACAGCAATATTCTAGAAATCAAGAGGTGATAGAATGGATTATTGACCTTTGCAAACAGTGTAGACCTAGATCAGAGGCCGCAGAACGCGGCGTCTGATTAGGTCTACACTGTTTGCTATATATACAGCAATATTCTAGAAATCAAGAGGTGATAGAATGGATTATTGGCCGTTGCAAACAGTGTAGACCTAGACCAGACGCCGCATCTAGGTCTACACTGTTTGCTGTATATACAGCAATATTCTAGAAATCAAGAGGTGATAGAATGGATTATTGGACTTTACAAACAGTGTAAACCTAGCTCAGACGCCGCAGAACGCGGCGTCTGATTAGGTCTACACTGTTTGCTATATATACAGCAATATTCTAGAAATCAAGAGGTGATAGAATGGATTATTGGCCGTTGCAAACAGTGTAGACCTAGACCAGACGCCGCATCTAGGTCTACACTGTTTGTTTATATACAGCAATATTCTAGAAATCAAAAGGTGATAGAATGGATTATTATCATGGAATATTTCACAGTTTATGACAAGTATGGTAAGTCTATAAGGTGTCTCAACACTCAGGGCAAATACGGTAAAAAAGCAGTTCAATTTATGAGTAATAGCGCATGTGTTGATGTTTCACGGCTCCTTTAACCTGTTTGTTTTTTCTTCTCTCTAGATCGAAGGTTATAAGACTTGCCAGGTCAAACGAAAAAGACCTTGTAGCAATATGGACACATTGATTCCCATATCGGATTGCTCATTCGCACAGTCTGGTCAGATCCTTTGCTGTCTGCTTATTGAATCACGGGGTATTGTAGACTATAATGGCGAATAAAGGAAGTTCAGATAACACTGCGCGGATGCGCAGGTTGATCTGGGTCTGTGTTGTTCGCACATGCCTGAAGTCTCATTTTCGTTCAGCATGACACAGTAACGCTTCCCATTGTAAAATACTCGCATCTGTTCGAGTTTTATCATCACTTTTCAAGAGCGTCTTGTGAGATCTCTGCCAAAATGCGTTCTGTGCTAACCATTCGTACTTCTATGTTTATTGCATTGTTGTATGCAATAAAAGAGGTTAATTCGCATGATAGATCTATTAAAGTAATGACAACTGTTGGAGAATTCATTGGAAGAGTTATTAGTGTTGATTTTGGCGGAGAAAAGCAGACGATACGAAGCTTTCTTGGAATTCCGTACGCCAAGCCGCCGATAGGCGATCTACGCTTTGCGCCGAGCGTAGAATCTGACGTGGTTACGTTTCCGTATAACGCCACTTTCTACAGACCACATTGTCCACAGAGAGCGGATATGAATAGATTTCTGAAACTTTACCAGGTGAATGAAGACTGTCTTTATATGAACATTTTTATACCTGGAAGCAAAGTGAACGTAAATAAGAAATATGACGTCATGATTTGGATTTACGGAGGGGCATTTTCTTTTGGCGGTGCCGACGAATATCCTGGTGGTGTCCTTAGTGCTTTCAACGACATTATTGTGGTAACATTTAATTATCGCATGAACGCTTTTGGATTTCTTAAAACAAATGACAAATCGGCCCCTGGAAATGCGGGCTTATGGGATCAGCATCTGGCTATTAAATGGGTCCATAGAAATATAGCCCCTTTTGGCGGTGATCCAGGGAAAATCACACTTTTTGGCCAATCTGCTGGAGGGGCGAGTGTCATTTATCAAGCTTTGTTTAAGGTGAACAAAGGATTGTTTAAAAGAGCCATTGCTCAAAGCGGTAGTCCACTGGCTTCTTGGGCTTATCAGCCAAATCCCCAGTTAAACTTTGAAATGTTTGCAAACAGAACAGGCTGTTATAAAGAAGAAACGTCAGAAAGTCTTAAATGCTTACGATCAAAATCAAGCGCTAGCATATTATCGAAGGTTAACAAGCTTGATACGTTTTTCCCAACTATAGATGGCAGTCTAATAAAAGAAACACCAGAAAAATTATTTTTAAACACTACGGAAGATTCGGCTGAAGCAATGCGGTTATTTGGAAGTATAGATTTTATGTCCGGTGTCAACAATCAAGATGGGGCCCTAATTATTACCAGATTATGGGCACACGCTTTGAAGAAGCTGTTTATTTCCGTGCATAATGGTGTTCCTAAATTTTTCTTTGACAACTTTTATCTTCCAACAACTCTTAAAACTATAAGCGTGAAAAATTCACTTGCTTTGATGAAGTCTGTACAACACAACTACATGGATTGGACAGATCCACAGGATAAGATCAGTGTCAGACAAAATATGATTGACATGTGTTCAGACATTTATTTCTTCGTTCCAGCGATACGGGTAGCAAACAAACATTCCGAAATTAAGACGATAAAATCTACGTATTTTTATGAATTTAGTCAGAAAAGTTCTGTAAGTCGACAGCCTGACTGGGTGATGGGTGCCTCGCATACAGCGGAGATTCCGTTTGTACTGGGTTTTCCTACAGCAGTTTCAAATATTCCAGAAAATGAAATAATTCTTTCACGGAAAATGATGAACATGTGGACTAATTTTGCTAAAACAGGGTAGGTGCAATGTTTAGGCATACCACTAGTCTCTCTCTCTCTCTCTCTCTCTCTCTCTCTCTCTCTCTCTCTCTCTCTCTCTCTCTCTAATTTTGCTAAAACAGGGCAGGTGCAATGTTTAGGCATATCACTAGTCTCTCTCTCTCTCTCTCTCTCTCTCTCTCTCTCTCTCTCTCTCTCTAATTTTGCTAAAACAGGGCAGGTGCAATGTTTAGGCATACCACTAGTCTCTCTCTCTCTCTCTCTCTCTCTCTCTCTAATTTTGCTAAAACAGGGCAGGTGCAATGTTTAGGCATACCACTAGTCTCTCTCTCTCTCTCTCTCTCTCTCTCTCTCTCTCTCTCTCTCTCTCTCTCTCTCTAATTTGTCTAATTTTGCTAAAACAGGGTAGGTGCAATGTTTAGGCATACCACTAGTCTCTCTCTCTCTCTCTCTCTCTCTCTCTCTCTCTCTCTCTCTCTCTCTAATTTGTCTAATTTTGCAAAAACAGGGCAGGTGCAACGTTTAGGCATACTACTAGCCTCTCTCTCTCTCTCTCTCTCTCTCTCTCTCTCTCTCTCTTTCTAATTTGTCTAATTTTGCAAAAACAGGGCAGGTGCAACGTTTAGGCATACTACTAGCCTCTCTCTCTCTCTCTCTCTCTCTCTCTCTCTCTCTCTCTCTTAATTTTGCTAAAACAGGGAAGTTCCAATGTTTAGGCATGCCACTACTCTCACTCTCTCTCTCTCTCTCTCTCTCTCTCCAATTTCTCTTATTTTGCTATAACAGGGTTGGTGCAATGTTTCGGCATGTCACTACTCTCTCTCTCTCTCTCTCTCTCTCTCTCTCTCTCTCTCTCTCTCTCTCTCTCTCTCTGTATATATATATATATATATATATATTTATATAGTATATATAATATATATATATATATATATATATATATATATATACAGAGAGAAACAGAGAGAGAGTAGTGACATGCCTAAACATGTGTGTGTGTGTGTGTGTCTGTGACTTATTAACATGTACTTACTGCAAACCCAGTATGTACTATTCGTATGTATTTTAAAACGGTAGTTGTAAAGTCTGGAAGTTTCACTGAAAGTCAACGAAAAAAACAAAAAAAAAAAACTAAAATTATTATTACAAAAACGAAAAAAAAAAAAAAAAAAAAAAAAAAAAAAAAAAAAAAACTGAAAAAACGTAGACTCTTACATGGTAAAAGTAATACTTTCTGGTTTCAGTGTTTCATTACTGATTTTTCAACAACTTTTCAGTCCTTACAATTATGCTTAAATTGCATTAGAAAGTGACCTGGAAGTTTAAGCCTGTTTCAAGCTGAAATAAAATGTGAAAAGCAGTGCTTACTGTTTCAAAACAAGTACTTGCTAATATTTCTTGTTTTCATAGGTAGAATGTAGAAACGAAACTACATTTACAAAACATGTAGCACGTATAAATGTGCGCGTGTTTGTGTATAAAGATATACCCAGCTAGCATTCTTTATAAATCTATAGCGGGCCGTTATCGGCCCGTCAGCTACCCTGACGGGCCGATAACGGCCCGCTATAGATTTATAAAGACTGCTTACTGGGTAGATTTGGAAG